>OV651816.1:31457292-31846084 GCA_927349885.1 Psylliodes chrysocephalus
GGGGATTTTACACATTACCCCACAAAACAATCACCCCACTTTATACAAATTAAAACAAACATCTACACAATTAACAAATTAAACAACATTAAACATAATTATACAAAATTATACTAAATTATATACAATAATTATACACAATATACAAAATTTATCCAAAGTTATACAAAATTATAACAAAATTATACAAAATTATACAAAATTAAATCAAAAATATACTAAATAAAATTACTAAATATATAAATTATACAAAATTATACAAAAGATATTCTAAATTATACAAAAATTATACAAAATTAATACAAAAATTATACAAAATTATACTAAATTATAACATACAAATTATTACAAAAATTATACAAATATATACAAAATTATACAAAATTATACAAAATTATACAAAATATAAATACAAAATTATACAAAATTATACAAATTATACAAAATTTATACAAAATTATACAAAATTATACAAATTATACAAAAATTATACAAACTTATACCAAAATTATACAAAATTATACAAAATTATACCAAAATTATACAAAATTATACAAAATTATACAAAATTATTACAAATTATACAAAATTATACAAATTATACAAAATTATACAAAATTATACAACAATTATACAAAATTATACAAAAATTATACAAAATTATACAAAATTATACAAACATTATACAAAATATTATACAAAATTATACAAAATAAAAATTATACAAAATTATACAAAAAAATTATACAAAATTATACAAAATTATACAAAATTATACAAATTATACAAAATTATACAAAATTATACAAAATTATACAAAATTATACAAAATTATACAAAATTATACAAAATTATACAAATTATACAAAATTATACAAAATTATACAAAATTATACAAAAATTATACAAAATTATACAAAATTATACAAAATTATACAAAATTATACAAAATTATACAAAATTATACAATAATTATACAAAATTATACAAAATTATACAAAATTATACAAAATTATACAAAATTATACAAAATTATACAAAATTATACAAAATTATACAAAATTATACCAAAATTATACAAAATATACAAAATTATACAAAATTATACAAAATTATACAAAATTATACAAAATATACAAAATTATACAAAATTATACAAAAATTATACAAAATTATACAAAATTATAAAATTATACAAAATTATACAAAATTATACAAAATTATACAAAATTATACAAAATTATACAAAATTATACAAAATTATACAAAATATACAAAATTATACAAAATTATACAAAATTATACAAAATTTTACAAAATTATACAAATTATACAAAATTATACAAAATTATACAAACTTATACAAAATTATACAAAATTATACAAAATTATACAAAACTATACAATATTATACAAAATTATACAAAATTATACATAATTATAGATAATTCAGATTTAAGTTTACTGCTAAAATTTTATATGGGTATTTTTTATTGTATAAATATAACCTTTCAGTTTGCTGCTTCTAGAATAAAATAAAGCACACCAATACTCAAATAGACAAACTCAAAGACTTTCTCTGTTATAATAATATCTGGAAAATTTCATTATTACAGCGATCGAACAAGGTAACTTCTAGCCATTTGATTCAATGACGTTCTTCCGATGCATAAACGAAATGTTGCAGAATATTCGATATCTGGCCCCAGACGTATAATTCTGAGGTTTTCATATAAAATCGTAGAGCGGGTGCAATGTCATAGGGATATCACCGCTTTAAAACTTTGTTGGCTGTTCCACTTTAGACCCGGATAGACATAGTTTGGACTTGTTCAGTTTTATCGCTTGCGCAACTTTAGATGCAAGTGCTCCCTCGTCAGTCCCACGAAAATGATCTGCGATTTTCCAGCTGCATATATGTGTAGATTTTCTTAGTATCTTATACGCGGTGTCCTTGTATCCATCAATCTAAATAATTTTGTTACATGTTTTTTATCCGTTCATAACTTTATAGTTTGGGCATCAAGCATCAAAACAATACTTACAAAACGTACCTAAGGTTTTTTTAGGACAATAGAGCTCTTTAGTTTTTTTAATTGTCAATTCAAGGCAGTAGGTGAATGTCATTCTTGGATCAAATAAATCCTAATAAGGATGAAGCAGGTCCGAGAATGGCATTTTCATTGGTAACGAAAATCAAAAAGGTACTTGTAATGTTAAAAATTAGCTGTAGCGGTGTTAGCCAAAGGAATAGTTGTTATTAGAAGAGAAACGGCCAACCCTTGGCTTTGAGTTTTTATGTTCTTTTTCTTTATTTTATTAAATATAAATACACGGAAAAACAGTGCCAAATAAATTATTTACTTGACGTATTTCTGTCACAATTAAACAAGTTTCCCAAAATAAGGTTATTAGTAACCCATACTAAACAGTTAACTTAGGCACCCAGTTTGCCTACGATAAATGAACAATGTTTCTGAAACAGCTGTGCATAAAGGATAAAATATCGTCTTTTTACTTTAATGCACTTGTTCCAGAAATTATAAAAAATCCCGTGTAATAAATATATGTTTCAATAAATTTATTAAAAAACATCTTGTTTTTTATTTTTCTGGTTCCAAGACGAAATCGTAACGTAAAATGATAAAAAGAACACAGCTACATTTAAAATAAAGGAGTCATGAAAATATCTTGAGTTACTCGTAATCGTTTTCAATGGTTTATTAAAGAAATAAATTTAATTTAATTTCTGAGGAAATTTTTGACTGTTCCTTTCCGTCAAATTATTACATTCAAAATACTATTAGCCCACTTATTGGATTTATATAAGGGCGTTATTCTAGGAATATACAATTTCAGGTAGACACCATTATACATTAGAGGTAAGTACACTTTTATATTACGATGATTAATCATCAATAGATTAACAAAGTACCTAATTATAAACCTTAAATGTTTCTTTTTAAAATTTTTGGCATTAAAAAGTAATTAACCGCTTAAATACTATTTTTCTTATTAGGTACATATAAATCATTTTTAATATAGAACAATAAAGTTTAATATTACATAAAATTAACTGACATGGAACAATTATGATATATTTTTTTTTGAATTTACAATCTCTTTCTAACCTATACCATTAAAATATTATATACAGTGAGCATCTTAAGTCTTACCCCCCCTAACTAACTCGTTACTGGGGTCTTGTTAGGAAAATCGCCGAGACAGGTCGATTTTTAATTTCTACAGTGTACATTTTTGCATGATTAGTTAACCCTTAATTTCATCCCTTACTGGAGGGTAAAAACCCTTTCGAAAAATTTAAATGGCATGGGGCGGTGAGTGATAGCTCATTTGAAAGGGGGTTTTATTCTCTATTCAACCGTGCAAACAAATTTTGAAATTTGCATTAATACATGTTGATTTATTAATGTTTAAAAATAACAAAACCTCACAAAATAGGAAAGCAATTAGACTAACAGTGACCTTCTAATGGCAAAAAGTCTTACTTAACGTCTGAACCAAAACCGAAGTCATGCAGGGCCGCATTTTAATTCTAAGGATGAGTGCGCTACGTTAATTTCCGTTATTCTGAAACAACAATTAGTCGAGAATAAATTAAGCAAATTTAAAATTTTTTTACATGGTTGAATAGAGAATAAAACCATCTTTCAAATGAGCTATCACTCACCACCCAATGCCATTTAAATTTTTCGAAAGGGTTGCTCCCCTCCAGTAAGGGATGAAACTAAGGGTAAACTATTCATACAAAAATGTACATTGTAGAAATCAAAAATCGACCTGTCTCGGCGATTTTCCTAACAATACTCCAGTAACGAGTTAGATAGGGGGGGGGGGTAAGCCTTAAGGTGCTCACTGTATATAGGTGTACGTGCAGTATCTAAATATCTACTTAGTTAAATTAAATAATATAGCAAATTTCACAGTGAATATAGGTAGGTACCTATCTGCCTGAAAAGATAAATAGAAATTTACAAAATTACGTTTCAATAAAACTAGCATGATGCTCTGAGAACAGATTGTTATTCTAATTAGAAACATCTGCGCGCCATAAAATAAAAACTGTTCGTAAAAGTTACAATTATTAGTTATGTTATGAATAGCTATGACCGCAACTCTATTAGATTATCGTCTCGGACGTCCGATAGAATTTTTGCTTACGAATGCACCAACTACTTTTGGTGACCCCTTCCCATTGAATTTTACCCAGTCTATCTCTCTTCGAACTATACGGGTCTTTCCAACGCTTGAGTTTGAATTGGGTGCTGTAATCACCTTAATATACTCGGACAAAATATTGGAAAAGGTGAGTCATATGCACGAACACTGTTGCTATTAATGAAAATTCCGACAGAGTCAGTATAGGCGGCGTATCAAATACCAAATAATTATTTATTATTTATTAGGTATTTGTTAGTAAACTTTATTAAATTTGTTTGTCAACATCTTTATTTAAACAAAGATGATGCGTTAAATATACGTTTTTGATAGTTTTCAAAAAATGAATATATTTATTCCCTAATGACTTCGTTATCTGTGTTTGATGGTTTTAAAATGCATTTCAAGTAAATAAACGACAGACGGGTTACAGATTGAATATTGTCAGCACAGGCACAAAGACAGTTGAAATCTAACTTTCGACGAAATTAGATTTGTATCGCTTTAACTATTTACTATTTTGTATAAGTGCTCTTTTCTGATATACGAGTAGGTGTTCATGTTTGTGCCTTACAATTTGGTAGTGGTAGTGCTTATTCGAGGAGTTATATTTATTGTGTAGTATATTAGGTAGGTACTTTAAAAGTTTATTAAATAGTAAAATATTGGTGTCTTTATAAATTTAATAAAAATAATTTAATAGTAGAAATATATTGTTACAATAGTAATGGATTCAGAGGCGGGTTCAAGTGAAACCCAATTACGTCGGCGAAAGCCCTTATCAAAGAATGAAAAGAACATTATATGGAAAGTGTATAATGAGCTGAAACTTCCTACAAATAAAGCTGTAAATCGCAGTTCTTTTTTAACTGGAGTATCTGTTTCAACACTTGAACGTATTGTACGCGAAAAAACAAAAAAGGCTCCTTAGAAGCCCCTAAAACGCATACCCGTGGTCGAAAATTGTTAAAATTGGACGATAACCAAAAACAAATCATTCTTTTTTTTTTAAAAACAAAGCCCCAACACTTAAAGTTGTTCTTACGAAATTAAGAGAAAACAAAGAAATTCCATTAATGAGCCGTGAAACTTTACGAAAAATTTTATGGGGCCTAAAATTTCGTTTTGTGAAACGGTGTAGGAAATCAATTTTAATTAAGAGGTCAGATATAGTGCCCTGGCGACGGCGTTATTTACGAAATATTAAAGAGTTTAGAGCCGCTAAAAAAAAGATATACTATCTCGATGAAACGTAGGTGAATGCTGGATACACGGTATCTAAGATATAGTAAGATATTTCTGTAACTAGTCATCGCCAGGCTTTTATAGAGGGATTATCTACAGGTTTAAAAGCACCATCAGGTAAAGGACAGCACCTAATTGTTACCCATATCGGAAGTGACAGTGGATTTTTGGAAAATGTTAATATCGAAAAAACAGGAGACTACCACGAGGACATGAATGCGGAATGCTTTGATAAATAGTTAACTCAAGTATTACAGCGTATAGAACGAAATTCAGTTATTGTACTAGATAACGCTTCTTATCACAGTCGACAATTTGAACTCATTCCGATAATGTTTAGTAGGAAAGCGGATTTCCAAACCTGCCTGCGGGATAAAGCAATAACATTTACTGAGGAGATGCTTAAAGTGGAATTAATGGACCTAATAAAGGAACATTCAATATGTTGTCGACACAATGGATCGTAATCGTAGTATGACGGTATTAAGACTTCCCTCTTATCACTGCGAATTCAATCCCATTGAACTAATTTGGGCGCAAGTGAAAGGGTTTTTAGCTCGAGAAAATAAAACTTTTAAAATAGCCCACGTTCAAAGTTTATTAAAAACCGGTATAGAACGTATAAAACCTAAAGATTGGCAGAATGCTATTTCCCATGTAATTAAGGAAGAAAATAATATGTAACGCTTGGACGGTATGATCGAAAAGGTAGTTGAACCTTTAGTCAAAACTTTAAGTTCCGACGATAAAGACGATTCCAGTGATAGTTCTGCAGAATCAATGGATTACGAAACTTTGTAGATTTAGAATTCAAGTAAGTGATAACTAGCTTAATTTACATATTTTTATAATAAAAAAAATACAGTTATAAACATAGATGAATTATTATAACACTTTCATCTAGTAATATTCACAAATACCCATTTAATTTGCCAATAAAGTATTTCTGCGACACTGGAAGAGTGCATTTTGATATGATAACGATACCTTTTGCAGTTTTAAGGCGCAGCTTCTTCGATATTTTGTTCTAGTATAATACCCTATTTAATTTTCCAATAGTGTTTCTACGTCACTTGCATAATATTTACATATTTTAACAATAAACAAAACAAAATTATAAACATAAATGATTATTACTACAAAAATAGATAACCAACTTACTTTTATATAATATTATTTACTATTACCGCATTTAATTTGCCACTGGCGTAATTCATTTTGGCAATAAACATGCATTTATGACTAGTTGGCACGTAATTCCGATAACTTCTGCAGTTTTAAGCGCGTGATTTCATTCATTATGCTCTGGTATAGTATGATTGTTGTACGTGAACAGGAAGGAATCACCTTCTTCAATATTTTGTCCGAGTATAACCACAAAATCACACCATTAGTTAACTTTTACTAATGTTTAAAAACCATTCACTTACCGCTAGCTACAATAGTAAGTATGTAAGTATCCTATATATTTTTTGATACAACAATCGTGTATTTTTGTGATTTTTTTCATATTTTTGTAACAGTTGATATTATTTTAAAACACCTGAGTACTCAAACTTTTTTGAATATCATTAGTACCTATAGCCTATTGGGGACCAATAAAGGTTTATAAAATCTAATAATAATATATGTTTTAAAGCATATAAATAATTTAAGATCATAAATTCATATAAACCACCCATTGAAACAAAAATCACTTCTCACAAGAAAACAGTTAACTAGCGGCAAATAAACCAAAGCCAGTTAGTATGGTAAAGTGAAGATAAGAAACTAATGTACACTAACCACAAGTAAATAGTTCACTAACTTTAGCTCAAAAACTAATTAAACTGTTCATTAACCATAGGTGACTTATTTCAGAAATCTCGTTTTACTTAGTATAAGTTAAAATTTTACCTGTCCCATGTAGTATACAACTTTTTAATTACGGTAAGTAAAAGTTCGTTAACGGTTAGTAAATATTTATCCGTGTAGTATGTTTAATAAGATAAAAAACCCAACGTTTAATTTTTAATACTACCGATGTTCAAACTTTAAAAATTTCACTTTTTGATTTAATTTAATGGTAAAAAGTAAGTGATTTTTGAGAAATTAAGAGAAAGAATTCAAAGAAAAATGTTTGCTTTTGAGTTACGTGCAGTAACTCCCCTGGCGTAAATTTAAGAGCATTTTCAAATATCGCACGTACCCATGTAATACTAACAAATCTATACTAAATATCCTGTCAAACGGGTCAAAATAAACATCCCTATACACCCCTAAATCGCGATACAATTCTAGAAATAGACCGTCCCCGTCCCCACACATTGTGAAAGCAATTTGTCAATTTCAAGAAGCTAAGTCCTGAAGATAAACCGTCTAAATCTAAGGGTTATTTAAAAGGAAAAGGTTTCCTAAAAGACACGCACGTGTTGGTCACGTGCCTGTCCACGTTAATCCTTGTTTCTCTGCAGCCAATAACTGTTATCTATTGAAGCAGCAGACTATATTGGCGATGCGATCTAAAGAAAAAAATTGCTAGTGTCGTTATCTTTATAGAGTGAATGGAGGAGTATGACGAATTTTTTTGATAACTGGAACATTTTGGCACGAGGAGGGTAAGTTAATCCTGGATGTATTAAAGTTGTCCTTTTAGGGGGTTGTTTTGTTTCGAATTAGACGTTTTTACAGAGGGAGGAAGAGGAATTATAGGCACACTGTCTTTTTTTTTAATACACTGGTTGGCATAAAAAGTGAGATTTTAAATTTTTGTAAAATTTTAATATTTAGGAACGTTAATTCCTGTATACAGATATAAGGAAAGTATAGGAAATGATTAGATTTTGGACAAAGTCGAAACATCTGGGGGATACTTTATGGGAGGCCGTCTTTATATTTTATAGAATATATCTGTTATTAACGTTTGGAGAATAAAATTGTTCAAATAAAAGTTACTTCTAATATTATTATCTATAATTTTTGTTTTAAGTCAAAATTTCCTGAAATGGTCTGCATTCGAAAAATTTGACAAAATGTGCAAAATTTTGATTTTTATGAAAATTGTTAAACTATAGGTTGTTTGCGATATTGATGTCTATAATTTTTGTTTATACATTATTTTTCTAAAATGGACCATAATGAAAAAATTGTAGGAAAAGTGCTAAATTTAAATTTTTCAGTATTTTCGTTCGCAATGAGGGTATATCGAAAAATGTTTCGAGGTAGATTTATGTGGAAAATGTTGTTTGCGATATCGATCTCTATAATTTTTGTTTGTACATGATTTTTCTAAAATGGACCGTAATGGAAAAGTGCTAAATTTATATTTTTCAGTATTTTCGTTTTCAATGAATATAGAAAAATGTTTCGAGGTAGATGTATGTGGACAATGTATATATTTAGTTTATCCTCTAAACATTTATAGAGGTGCTGCAATAGGTTGAAAAAAATAACCGGAAATAGCCTATAATAACTAGATAGGAAAGTCATGTGTTGGACACATCAGATTTTTATTATTGTGGTGGAAATTCTCCTCATGAATACCTCCCCCTTACGGTTGGTATATAGTGTGGAGCTCACAGCTAGCTTTGTTTAGAGCACATATCCGCTAAAAACTTCACCTATAGGTACTATTATTCCAACCTGAAACGGCCTGTTATTACAACTGGTATACTAATAATTTATTTCGTCTGCAATCTGAACCCAAACGAACCTAAAAGTAGAAAACAACCCCCACAAAGTACCCTTCAGATGCTCCGACTATGTGCAAGATCTAGTCAGCTCATTTCAAAATAAAATAAACCTTACATTTAAAATTTGATATTATTCTTTTTTTACATTTTTGGTGCTTAAAAAAATCTTATTTATCATTTTTATTTGCAAATAAATTTTCCTGTAATTGCAAACTTGCTTTTACTTTTTTTGTAGGATGTGTTAAGTATTGCAGTCAAGTTTTTAAACCGCGTATATTGTATACCGATGTCTATTTAAATTGGTCTTTTCGCAAACGGAGTATTACAACATTCCATTTTTATAAACAAAAATTATCACTCTTCTAGAATGACAAGTTAAAAACCGCGCCAATCTTGATGACACATTTAGCGAGCATGCGCATTATGTGGAGCTACCAGTGGAATTTAGCAACTCGACTGATCTGATCACCTTATTCTAAGGTCAGTGTGAATGGTGTAGTTTGGCAGATACCAGGGTGAATCTGCTATCCTAACTAACGTTTTTGTTTGAAATTGTCGTAACATGTTTATATTTAAAAAGTGTATAGAGACAACTTTTAAGATAACATTATGTGTTAGATTACTAATTCTACTTTTATCTCAGGGGTTGGGGGTTTAAGGGTCGGTCTTTTCATTTTCAGTAAAGTTCCAGTTAACTAACCAAAAGATATTTTATCCTAGAGTTACTATCTGATAGATAATTAAGTTTTTTTCTTTTCAAGAGAAATAATCTGTAGGGTAGTTATCTGGTACATTTTAACGTTCTGTGGTCATTTAACTACCTTCATATCAATCTATTTATGCGTGCGATATGTCACTCTCACTGTCACTAAGTCGTTATTTCATTATTTCGTTCTGGCACTTATTTGAAATATTTGTTACTTTAAACTCCATAAATCAAGTGACAAAAAAGAAAAGATCGACCATCTTTCAATAAGCAAGAGGATGCCTAAAACATATAGCGGTACTACAAAATAAAAAACTGATTCTGGAGTCTGTTGTATCGTAATTAACATAGATTAGTCATTTGATTAAATTGAATTTTTCAAAGAAGTATTATTGGTGCCATAATATTTACTATTTTATATATGTAAAGGCTGTTTTTTTTTATTATACCGCTTATTTTTCCCGAATTTTTTCGAGAATAATAAATATATATTTATACAAATTACACAACTAAACCACTATTTACAAAAACACATCTTTAACAACGTCCATAGACTCGTATCACATATTATTTATGTCATATACCTACTTATCCATTAGTTAACTACTTTATCAGGAAGTTCAGAAGTAAGATAAGTTATCTTTCAGATTAGACCAATTTATCTGCCGGTTAGTTTTATCCAAAAGTGAAAAGATGACTTTTTAAGTTATCTGGGAGATAACAATTACCTGACACTTTATCTGAAGGTGAAAAGACCGACCCTCAATAATACAAAACTTGTATATTTAAATTGCCAATAATTTTTATATTTGTTTCGTTTTATTTGTCTATATTATAATATGGTCTATGGTGGCTGACTAGACCTGTAGTTGATAGGACCGATAAAATAAAATCAATAAAAAAAAGAGGAAGAATTAATAATTAAATAATCTAAAATGAAGCATGATTTTGAAACGAATTTTGTTAAACAATATAATTATTATAATACCTCAAAAATATATAAATATATGATTATTAATCATGAAAATCAAAGAACCATTGGTATGCATACCTCTGTTTACAGAGTTTAAAGTTTTTGATGATTGACCCACTTGTTACCGATAGCTACGATTTAACTAAATATCTTAAGATTTACAAAATTATAATAAATAATTAAATATATTTCAAAAGAATATATATCGTAGGATCACAACGTAATTACTCCCAGTTATATTTGTCAATCTATTGTAGGAATTTCGTTTAATGTCCAATGTCCAATGCATACGGATCGGCAGCACAAATTAAATAAAAAACTAGGTTACCTTATTGTCCGTGACAGTACTCTAGGAACAACTAAGTACCCTTACTCGGTCTCAAGGCTGGAGTTTGTATGAAACGATACATGAGAAGGTGGTAGAACTTGTGAGAAACGATCCAGGAGTAGGTAGTTGTCTTCAAAATAATAGGAATATTCTCTAGGAACGATCCAGGAGAAGGTAGTTGTCTTTTAAATGATATTAATCTTCACTTATACTTTTCCTTAGATATCACCGTTTATATACAAGGTAAACAGAGAAATCCCAATTGTTAACGAGGGTAAATCGAGGAAATTGTAGCTATTCAGTAAACCTATACGTCCAAATAAAAAAAGGCTTAAAAATAAGTAAGTCTTCATGATTAAGTATTTCTACTACTAGAATATAATGATTTGTGCTAAATATAACCTATAGAAGTCTTACCGTAGTTGTAATGGGACCTTCGATGAATATGCCTGTTCACAGGAGTACTTAAATAAGTTCTATAACAAGTTCGCGTTATTATCACTTTAAACCCAATGACTGGAAGAGTTTCAGTCCTGAACAACCCTTATTGTTATTTAAGACATGAGACAGATATTTCATTACCTGAGAGAAGGAAAGAGATAGTAGGTCTCATTACATATTTTGTAATACACTTCTGGGTTATCCCATTATTTATTTCATGAACTTAAATTGCACAAGAATGATTGTCACATTTCAGGTGTCATCTTAATAAAAAAAAGTAAACAATACACATTTTACTACTACTAATTAAAGAAGTTAATTTCTAATGTATCTAGGTGATTAAAATACCTTTATCATGGAAGCTTACGTTTTACTTCTGTATTCCTTTCTTAATTTTAGGAGAATCGTCTCAGATGCAAATTATTAGATGTATGGCAGGTGCACAGACGAGGGAACCATGTAAAAACCTGTTCATCTCACTGGCAGTTTTAACACTACCCTGCCTCCATGTCTTAACAATAACTACATTTATCTATATGAGTGAATCAAAGCACTTAAAAAACAACAAGATCCACTAATACGGGTCCCGAAAAGGGAATGAATTACGCTTACCATACTCACGGCTGACACTGGGGCAGAACTCTGCAACATACCAAGGAATCTTATGCTATAATCACGTGGTTAGTTTATTTGGTGTTATTGAAAATGTAAATAAATTTAAATCGGCCTTGCTCACATATCTGCTAAAAAATGCTTTCTACTCGCCTGCTGAATTTCTCAATTCAGCGAAATAAAATGTTTGTAATCTGTAATGTGATGTAACGTCTCTACCTTTGTAAAGTTTATATGCTGTGTATGTTTAATTTTAATAAATTTTACATCCTAAATGTCCTAGATTCTGTATGTAAGGTAGCAGTGCATGTGAATTGTTATGTATGTATGTATGTATGTATGTATGTAAGGAGAATGGATGGTTGTGTGGACTATGTTCTGACTAGACTAATAAAAAGTTTGTGTAGATAAAACTATGTAAAATTTTTCAAAGTTGAATTGAATTGAATTGATATCGGATGTATTGTTACATCCTTACAGCTCGATATTATATGACCAAATAGGTACCAGTATGGTTTCATGAATTAAAAGTTTGCTTTCTAGGGTCAACTGTGACTTTTTACTCAGTAACAGATGCATTTGCCCCAATTTGATGTTTAATTGCGCTTTCTTAGTACTGATATTTTCTTTTTATACCAGTATTTTGTCTAGATGTCTAGATGAAGACTCAGGTATTTAACTGTGGCCGTGAGTGAAGCGTTATTCATGGTTATAGAGCATGTACTCCGTTTCTTGGTAATTGTTACCTGAATGGACTTATCAGTATTGACGTTATCTGCAAAAAAACAGATTTGTAGCTGATCTAAATGATTTTGAAGATTTCCTGACGCTGTGACTCGGTCTAATTTCGATATCAAGATGGCGGTATTCTCAACACAAGTAGCTATTATAATAACTTGTACCTCTTATATATCTGCGGTAAAAATAAGGTGAAGAATATATCCAAGGACACTGTCCTGAGGGACTATAGAGTTGATGGGACATAGATTTAAGAGGAAGCAATTGATATTTTTTTGACAGAAGCATTTATTCAAATAGGATTTTATGATGATATAAATTTGATATTGCATAAAATTTTTAAGTTTATATAATATTTCATCATGCAACTCTTAGATAAACTCTTGTTGATATTTCTGTGGCATTTTAAAATATTTCTGTATTTTTGGTATCCTTTACGCAAGAATTAAACAATTTTAGTCAGATGCTTTTATCGGGTTTATGCCTTGTGTGTTTTCGTAGTAAAAAAAGAACAATTTGAATAACATCGAATACAAATTGGTATAATATTATCTTCGGACAAGACAAGCGCAACCCGGTATAGTATTCCGATGTAATCCAAAATCGATCGTTGCAACAGTTATAAGCAATTACTGGTGGAGAACAAAGCCTGGCGACACATGCACAATACTCATCAATCGTGACAATACAGAGCAATCTGCTAGCACAGGATACATTCACCTTTCTCTAATTAGTTTCTCTATGATCTGTCATGCACTTACCTCACGATAATGGATGTAATTAAAGGAATATCGATTATGAATGTTTGCAATAAAAATATCGCAAGATATTGCAATGCGAACCATAAGAAAATGTTGGTTATATTATTGTTTAGTTGGTATTTGGATTCAAAGAGTAAGAAAGAATTGATGTATACCTATTTTTAACAATTTACCAGCATTTTTTATTTAGTTTTTTATAATTATATTTTTATCGATCTTAATAATAGTGTAAATTATAAACTTGACTGAAATGATATTAAAAACTGACATAAAACTAGGGCAAGCAATCAAAAATCACTTAGTAATATATTAAAAGTAACAGGGCAATTCATTAAATGAAAGAAAACAAATATATGAAAAATGTTAAATATTTACCAACCATTTTTTGTGTTCATTTTAATGTCTTTTAACATTGTAGAATTAGATTTTAATATGTATTATTCATATTTGTCAGAAAAATTAAGATCATATAAGCCTGATTTAAAGTTTCTTATTAGAATGTTTTCTTTCACTCTTTTTTTTACTCTTTCGGGCATTCCTCTGACTCTCCTGAGGGGTTCCAACAGACTCGCCAATTAGGCTCCCCACAATCATGCTTGGGTGCCAGTTTATCTTCCCGCATCGGGGCTTCACTTAGTATTACTGCAGTAACACTATCCTATTGCACCATCATTTAAAAGTCCTACTCGTTCCTTTTCATTCAACTCATGTAATCTACCAATACCAATATACCATCTAGGTGGGCCAAGAGCTCTACAAGACTATGACCAATCCAGTAATGGCTGCGTTGTAATCGTTTTAAATACCTTTCTAGCGACCCGACACGAAAAAGCTAATTCAACAATGAATAATTTATTTTTTTAATTCTTTTTTACATGAAATACTAAATGTTCAATGTTTATACAAGAAAAGATGATAGTGACATCAAACCCCTTTTATTGGTAGTGTGTTTTGTGTAAAAACAAATACGTATTAGATTAGATTTGCTTAGGACCATGAGTAATCTAATATAACTTCGACCTTCTTAGATCCATTGTGAAAATCCTTTGATGATTGGTTATTTACCGTTTACACCAGGCCAAATGTACTAGTATATTACGTAACAATAGTTATAAGTAACCCATTACGCACGAAGTGAAAAGTTTACGGACGAAGCCGTGCAGCGGCGAGTGCGTAAATTTCACGAGTGCATAATGGGCTTACAACTCGTGTAACGTACTATACTTTTTCTACGTTGACTTAAAACATTCTCAAAAAAGGATTTACCGTTATGCTTGTGACGCCAATTAATACATTTTCAATAGGTAATTTCGTACCTTCCTTTGGATTTTAGCGGTAACAAATTATGTGTGGCAGCTTGAGCTTTTTCTAAAATATTTGGTGAATTGCTCATAATTTCATCACTTTTACTGCTAACAAAGATATTCGTAGGTAAAGTTGAGAAAATGTTCGAATACAATCATATTTTTTTACAAAAATTGACAATATAAATGGCATGACGTTTATTTCCATAGGCTAAGAAAACGCGACATATTTTTTGAAATATTGTATAATATGTTGCCGATATTTAGGGGCATCACTCTTTCAATCCAAAATGTATCTCGCTAATACTAAGTTTTTATGTTTTTTAAATAACTAAATTTATGTAAATAGACCAAATGAAGTCGTACGTAGACTAAAATTTGATTGCAATTTGAATAAACTAAGAAATTTAAGTGTTCTTATCAAAACGCACGTGTATGTTATGATATCTCATTACGTGCATGTTATTGTTAAATGTCATTTACAAGGAATGTTGATAGTGCGATTTTTAACGTTTACTGACATAGGCGTAGAAAAAGATATTTAACCAAGCTAATTGAATATTGGCATCGTGTGAATTGTCAACCCAAGTAAATGGAATATCTTAAGCAACTCCGTTAAATTTAAATCGTTTTAAATGTGTTGAAGCCGTTAGCTTCTTCTATCTTTTGCGCAGTGGATTGGCTTGTTGAATGACATTGTGAGAACGTTTCTAGCCAGTAAATTTTGAACCAAAATTTTGTTACAAGGTGTAATAACAAAAAGATTTTGTGCAAAAAGGGCCACTTAGTCTTTTTGTCCGTAAAACAGATTTTAAAAAAACACAAATTACTTCATAAGGTATAAAAACGATCTGTTTCCGAATAATTATTCCTTATTAAATTTACTACCCAAAAGCTACATGTGAAACAAAATATTGGAGGTATAATAATTGGCATTATTATTTAAAAATTTAAATAATTTCACAAAAATTCTAAAAACCGCTTTTTAATGTTTTAACTTAATATTCAAAAATAAAAACGCACTGATTGCAATAAAATAAATAATTAGGTTATTACTCTAGTCAATGGCTTACACTGAACTAAAAAATTATCCAAGGTAGTACGTTGACATTCTAAAAACTAAAACTGTCACGTTAATAATATGCAATAGAAGAATTCTTGTTAGAGAGAAAAGTAGACATAAACTTTTTTGTATTGTTCTCGTTTTATAGTTTTCGTGTTATATAGTTATTGATAATTACATGCTACATTTTAATTATTACTAGATATACAGTCTACACAAGTGAAACAAGTAAAAAACGACAACAGATCTACAATGTTAAATAAATAACTTTTCTGTTGAACTACAAGACAATCCTTTCGAGCACACTAACAAACCAATATTATGAACAATATTTTACTAAGTAGGTAGCATATTTTTATTGTAATAATATCTTCTGCTCTGATCTATATTTAATAATAATAAATAATAATTTAATTTAATTTTACCTGACCCATTTATCAACAATACAGAAAACTAAAACCGTTACAAGGGAAAAATCAATAAAAAAATCTCGTGTTCCTCCCTGAGTATATACAAAAATCGTGAAAACGTGACCAAATTGAATCGGTAATCAGATTTATTAAAAGCGGATGTTCCAGTTTTTTTTAATTTTTTTTCGTAAATCGTGAAATTAATCTCGTCGAAAAAGCAATAATGATATCGTGTGAATCCATTTCAAATCAGGTCTTTTACGGATTTCTTCAGTTCAAAAAAAAACAAGAAGTTATCAAGTCTGTTAATGGAAACAAGATTCTATTTCTTTCGTTATTAATTGAGTTCAAGTAATAACGTTGTAAATAAGAGTGTTTGCGTTTTTACTAAATATACTTACATCGTTAATTGCGTAGTTTTGTGTTTATTTTTAAGTTAGTAATGTAAAATAATTATCAAATCGATGAAAAATGGCAGGAATAGAGATGGAACATTATGAACCCTGGCAGTAGTGACTTGATGAGTTAGTAATACGCATTTATTGGCTTTTTTGCCCTAGAACCGTTCTGTGGTGTCACAAAAACAGCTTTTGGAAAATACACAAAGCAGTATATATTAAACAAATATCAGGAATAATGAAACAATTCACCAGGATAGAGAAAAAGAAGAAACTTATAAAAAGGACCATCGCCAAAACTCACCGAGCATCTGCTAAGACATGAATCGGAAAATCCTAAAATAACGTACGGGACATAAATTTTAAGAAGAAGTTGGCATTGAATTTTTTTTTTTTTTTTGATTTGACGTCTGCTCTAATTGCCATGCAATCCGTAAACAAAAGATGTTTCCTTGTTATTGACAAATGTCAAATTTATTCAATAACTGCGTTGAAAATGTCGGACAAACTTGAAATTCGCAAGAGTAAATATAGCTTAGTTAGGCGGTTGCCCTAAATTTATGATGGTGGGTCAGGTTTTCCGGGTTTTCCTTACCTGTAAGTCAAATGGCATCATCTTTAAGTCACCGCGGAGCGCCATGGCAAATAATAATAGCCGTTTCTTCCCCTACACAAGTTGCTCTGTCAGCTTCAGGGGTTGAAATTCACTGGTGAGGGAGTGAATTTGAGATAGTAGTATTATTATATATGAAATTATGTCCTTGTAAATGATCAAAATAATGTTAGTCAGGCAACAATATATCGAACAAGAAGAGGGTATACCATGTATTAACTTGCCAAAAACTGGCAAACCTCGTGTGTTAAGCCAAAACAGGACTAAAAGATTAGTGCAATATTAAAAACAGAATTGGTATCTCTAGTCGAAAGCTAAGTCATCGATTTGGGGTTTCATGCAAAATTGTCCAAAAAACCTTGTCAAAAAATGGTATAGTTTATAGAAAGAGATGAAAGTTATACACCAAGGTGCAGCTAGAGACAACAATCTAGATGTTGCAGAGCTCAGAGACTAAGGTATTTTGTGAGAAACCGCGTTATATTATAATAGATGATCAAAAGTATTTTACGCTGCCACATTCGAAAATGAAAGGTAACGATGGATTTTATACCACTGATATTGAAAACTTTTCAGAATTCAAAGAAAGAGCAAAATTTGCTGACAAAGTTTTAGTCGGGTGTGCGATTTTAGAGGCTGGATTTTTAACACCTTATGTTGGGAGAGTTCGTAGAGAAGCTGTGGATTCTGAACTCCATACTCGGTGTTCAACGAAAATGATTAATTTTATTATTACTCATCATCAGACCGTTGAAATTATATTTTGGCCAGACCTCGCTTCGTGCCATTAGGCCAGAAGAACTCTAGACTGGTTGGAGCAAACTTTTGGTCATTATTGAGTCAAAAGGTTCATGAAAACGGTTAAAAGGCCCAAAATGAACAGTAGCTGAAGAGAAGAATCTTTAGAAAAGTTCAGAAAGTTG
The DNA here is from genome assembly GCA_927349885.1 of Psylliodes chrysocephalus. Taxonomy (NCBI): domain Eukaryota; kingdom Metazoa; phylum Arthropoda; class Insecta; order Coleoptera; family Chrysomelidae; genus Psylliodes; species Psylliodes chrysocephalus. The sequence goes on from OV651816.1 coordinate 31,475,658, forward strand.
ACCAAAACATTGTTTAAAGTAAATTAGGACAAGTTCTAATCAAATTGCGTGCAATTAAATAGCATGGTCTGCTATCAGTTTTATAGATTTACTTTCATATTTTCAAAAGTTGTACAATAAACTATTAATATTTAGGTTTAAATAAAAGTTCGTTATTTTAGTTATTAAGTCTATTGACTCATACGTCGCAAAGATATCACTCTGGTAGCTTCTCGAAGCAGTGCATTTGTCTCTATATGGCCAGCGCTAGACTATATACCGCGGTTAAGGTAGTAAACAAAGAACAGAGACGGCTTCGTGACACATATCCTTAGTAAATCTACCAGCCATACATTATTTGTAAGAAAAAATATTTGGTGACATAGTTGGTTTAACAAAGTGTTTGAACAGGACAATATTTTAAAAACTTGATTCTAAAAAAAAAGAAGATATAAGTATAAAACAATGTATAATGACAATAAGTTGTTTTAAAAGTTTCAAAGTTAATACAGTGTAATTACATTTTATATTTTATTTTTTGTTTAAATCTAATTTGTGATTATTCACTATTTATCATTTAATATATAAATCATTTGGATAACTATTAAGTTCATTAGCTATAAATATCACTTTCAATTTATTTAACCACATGGCATTGAAGGGAAACATCTTTCGTATTACAAAAATCTAATACCCTTATAATAATTAAAAACTTTTAATAGATATATCATATAAACAAAAGATATCACCAAATGTCTAAAGCCAGTACTAGTATACGGAAGGAAAAATATACATATCTTACTCCCCATCAATCTCCTACGCGCCACCTACATCAACAAAAATAAATAAATAGCGACTACCAATAATGTTAAAAAATGTGTAGTATGCCACATACAAGTAACTTGCTTTACTTCGTGGTTTTTATCTCATTTACTGTATTTCCATTTATTTGTTGTTACTAATTATTATGTACTATGTATTTCTATGCAAATAAACATTATTACCTACATTTATAACATTGAAAAGCTAGTAAAAATTAAAAACTCCCCAAAAAGAAGATGACATGTTTATCTGAATTTATTTATTTAACGCGATTACCCAAAATAAAAAAACAACAAAATAAGAAAAGCAATAAAAATGTCTCAATCTGTACCTTAAAAATAAATTTTATATAATTATTTCGATTACACCTTCATACACGCTATGAAACAGAAAGTTTTATTAAATTTTGACTGCACCAAAAGATTAAAAAAATTTTCCGAAACATAATTGTAGTGCTTGTGTTTAAATGATAAATAATTAAAACAAGACTGAAAAACCAAGTAAATTTTTTATTTGTATTAAATTTTATAGTGATTTTTTTTAACCTTATTTTTTTGACACTTAGACAGGCTTGTTTTGAAAGTTATACCGGGTGTTACACATTAAAAATAAATTTTTTAATCCTCTATACCTAAATAAGTATTGTAGAAAAAGCAAACAAGTAGCTTACATTTAAAATAAACAGTGTGGCGCTTCTCTATACAGGAATCTCGGCTCCTGTTTTACCTACAGCAAAAGTTTAATGGGAAAAGTTTTAGAGGAAACTTAGTGCATTTGTAAAACCGGCTTTATATTTACGATTGGTCAGTTGGTTATGGAAATATCGGCGAAAAACAAAAAATGGCGAATTTCGTTTTTCGCTTGTATATCCAAACCGAATAATTTGACGGCTGTCAAAATATGACATTATTCGACACTTTGTATAAGACAAATAGGATAGCGTGATGACATGTCTTAATCGGTTTTTGTCATCCCACAACTTTCATTTTTACTTTCCTATCTGTATACAGATATAAGGAAAGTATAGGAATCATGATTTTTTTCATGTCTCACAAGTACCTAAACGATTTGAGTATCATCGAAATATCACACTTCGTAAAGTTAGGTCTCATTTTTTTCTAAGGAGGCCATGATTTATTTGTCAGAAAATAGGGTTTTTATAAGTAGCCCATTGTTTCAATCTAAGGATGCTTTGACTTTAACGTTAAATAATTTAAACTATAAAAGTTGTGTTTTATAATATATTTTCTCTTATTAAAATCATAAATCTGTCACACAAATCTGAGGAAAATGACCGGTATTCATTACTTTATACATTTTACATAAAAATGAATTTTAGCCATCGCGTATACCATTACAAATGAAAAGAATTGTTTAAAACATAATCAAGTAGTCTTACCCAGCAACCATACTCATAATATTACCATTTTAATTGGTTTTGTTTAAAAAAAAAACTGTTTATGGGAAGAGTGTAAGTCTACTGTCTAATTATAATATTTTATGTAATAATAATTAATAATAATAATAAAATTATAATAATTACAATCAAAGAATGGGTTAAAGTATTATATATGGAGGGTGCTACGTGGTTACACTATTTTTTGTAATTTTATTGTTTGACTAACGTTAATATTCAATTTTTCGTTCGACATTTACTAGATATGTTTTAAATTTACATTGTTATTCACAATTATTTTTGTTGGGGATACATGTATTAACTTCCTTAGGGACGTCAAAGCGACATGTTGGGGGCGTCGGAATCCCCCAAAGCCACGTGTTTTTTGTTCGATAAATGTGATATCGTTAATGTAATATAAAAAAATAGAATGATCAGGAATGGAGTAAAAAGACGAAAGTCTACTTGCTCTAGAACCAAAGATACCTGGTATATGCTCCCGGATGAAATGATAAAGAAATACAGTTTTCTGAAAAACTTCAAAACCACAGAGCCGGGCTGCAAGAAAGGATAGAGCCAAGTATCCATCGCGCTTGCAATCAAAAGACATGCTATTCAGTGGTATACGGATGGTTTCAAAACCATAGAATGAACTGGAATAGGAGTGTATGGGCCGAGAATCAAGCACTCCAAAAGCTTGAGAAAATACCCAAGCATGTTTCAGGCGAAAATTCACGCATTAGAGAATGTAGTCAGTTTAACATTGAGAGAAACTATCGTAGACAAGAGATTATCATCATGTCCGATAGCCAAGCAGCCAACAAAGAGCTGAGCTCTTACGTAATCAGCTCAAAAATGGTCTAGAGATGCCTAGAACAATTGAATGAGCTAGGCGAGAAAAATGGAGTTACTCTCACTTGGGTCCCGGGACATAACGCGGTACAGGGTAACGAAATTGCAGATAGTCTCGCAAGGAAAGGGACTAAAACACCCTTTGTAAGACCTGAGACGTTCTGCGGTATCAGCAGTAACAAAATATTAGGAGGGATTAAAAAAGAATTGGGCAATAAAAGAACCGATAATTAAAACAATCTCTTGGGGCTCATACAGGCTAAGATACTTCTGGGTGAATATAACCAGAAAAGATGGGAAGCCTGCATCTGCCTGAGCCATAACAGGCTACGTATTGTAACAGGGGTCCTTACTGGGCATTGCCGATTAAAAGGTCACCTTAGTAAACTGAAGGTAGTAGTAGATGATAGTGAGTGCAGATTCTGTGAGGAGGAGGATGAAATCTCCATTCACATTCGAACTGAATGTGTAGCACTTCAGAATTCAAGGGCACGATACCTAGGAGCATATTAAATAGAAGACGGAGATTTACCTAACTTGAAGCTACTCTAAATCCTACACTTCCTTGAGCAGATAGGATTAGAATAGTCGTTAAAGGCATTTAAACATTTCCTTTCTGCATTAGGGACAGACGAGGGCACAATAGATCTTTTGGGTCGCAGTGTAATAACACCCCATTCCCAATATAACATAACATAATATAAAAACTGTCGATTTACATTAAAACTACAGGTACATATTTCAACTTCCTTAGGGAACGACAACTTCATAAAGAGTTAGTGCGAAAATGTCCTATCGCCTAGGATGAAGTACTTAAAAAAATGTGTCCGACTTGGTGTAATGAAGCCGCTGAGGAAGTTTGGCATGTACATGAGTTACAAAATCCAAAGATCGATGTACTGGGGACTATATATTTATACCATAAAAAGAAGACATCTATTTATTAGCTATTTTTGCAACCAGTTACAAAATGCCATATTTTATAAAACGAGTAAACATTTGCAAGAGAAGCAGAGTGAGGTCCTTCTGCATGAATGGGTTACACAAAACAGCAAGTTGTAACGTGTTACATACAATATTTTTTCTAGTTTTGACTATATTATTTATAAAATTGTGTTTTATAAAAATTACTGACATTTATGCCAAAAATATTACTTTATTGTATTTTTTGTTGCAAATGCATAACTTCATTTATTTTATTGACAAATAAAAAATCATAATAATTTATTCTCAACGAATTGTTGTAGTTTGTTTATATTGCCTGTTAAAGTATTTTAGTTTTCAAGACAGTGGGTTATTTTGCCGTGTATTGTTGTTAAATTATTTTGTGCTGATTTAGAATGGAAAATAGGGAGCACAACTACATTATTAGTAGGTTATGTATTCAACCAAATTTTATTTTTATATAGTCAACCTTTCCTTCTTTGATAAACTTTTAGTAATAATGTATATATTAAGTTTAAACCAAAAAAAGGTTTACTTTTCTTTTCTTTTCGCAATTGGTAGCATAATGAATATTTCTTACCCATTTTCATAATGTTCAACATTATGCAACTGGTTTCATAAAGTATATAATTTTAATTTTAAAAAATGTCACTTTATATGTCAAAATTAGAAAATTGTAATTTGTCACTAATATCACGTTACTTAAATTCACCAATAGTAAATAATCAGGTATCTAAAACTACTCAGTACATAAAGAGCCCTAGTTTGTAACTGAACGGTATATACATATGTATAATTATGGCTGAAATTACTCAAAAGTTCAATATACTTCATGTAATGAACATAATTATTCGCAAACGGAAATACATACCTAGAAAAAAGTTTTTACTGTTTCAATATTAATACAACAGCGAACTTCCAAATTACGTCATTATGAGCCCGACTTTTATTTTGACATCATTAAAATTTTAACGAGACGCCAAATCATAAGCCTAATACGATACGGGTGCACTAGAAGAAATAGTATCACGGCCAATTTGACATAAAAGGCAGAAAGTATAATTGAATAAATTGGCACGTAGCAGTCCCCTTCTTAATTTGGAATTTTATTACTTCCAGATGAAAAGTTTTATTACTCGGAAATTCATTTTAACGCCAAGTGGACGAATTAATCTCGGTAGGTTAGGTAGAAACTTATTTCGGAAATAATTTGAGATTGAAATGAGTATAGAACATTCTAAAGGTCTATCAAACTTGATATTTATTGTATATTATTTTGTTCCAAAAGTACACTAAAAATTATTACAGATTTTAAATAAGCCAAAAAATTATAGACAAATATAATAAAGACAAACACACGAGTCATCTGTATCTGTAACGTGTGGCGGGTGGGTTATCTCCGCGGCACTTAGGCCTCCCTAGGACCATTGATAGGCACCACCTAGCTGGTGAGACAGCCTACAGATTTAATGTAGTTGACTACGTCATCAAGAGGTGCTTCTCTTATATTGGACGGTGTTAGCTGATACTCGCCGAACGCAAATCTTCTAATAAATGAGAGTGTCAAGCAATCGTAATGGATATGCTCAATGGTCTCATCTTCTTATTCGCGCCCTCTGCAAAGTTCGAAATCTGACAGCTCCATTATATGGAAACGCCTTCATACTTGGCAATGACCAGTCAGAATGCCTGTGACTAGGCGCAGATTCTGTATAGTCATAGTCAAGTATTTGTTTGCTGCAGTATTGTCAGGATAACTTAAGAGCTCCCTGACAACTCTGCAGTGTCTTGTTCTATCCCATCTTTTTTTGAGATTCACAAGGGAATGTTCTTTAATTAGGTTTGTCACTACCGATTTTGTTAGGCCCATAGAAGGGCCAGGTCCAAAATGCATTTGGTTGGCTGCTTTCTTGGCTAGTGAATCAGCAAAACGGTTACATTTCGATATGGCGTGACCTTTGATCTATCCTAAGGTGACCACATTGTTGGTGAATACTTCGGCCAAAGCTTTGTGACTTTCTAGTAATAACCCCAAGTAAATTCGTGGTCTGTTCAGGGTGAGAAGTGCTTGTCTGCTATCTGTATAGATGAACATGTTCCTTCCGGTGATATTGTTTCTGGTGATTTCTTTTGCTGCTATGAGGATCCTCGTTAGCTCTGTTTGAACTACGATGGCACTATTGCTCACAGACCATTTTATGTTGAGGTTTGAGAATTTGGAGTATATTCCACATCCTAAGTTTTGTTTTGTTTTAGAACTGTCGGTGTAGATATGAATCGTACCTACCTTCTATTTCTTCTGTTATAACTTTATATGGCTTATGGAAGATATATCTTGGTGGGATAAAGTCCATATTTGCTTGAAGCAGTGGGAGCATGTCGAGCGCCTCCTACCAAAAGCGACGTCTCGCCTCTTTAGATCCTACATCAGGTTCTATTCCAACCGTGCGGAGGCGTGTCATTATCGTCAAAACAATCTCTTTGATGTAAATATTAAGGGGAGTGAGACTGAGAATGACTTCCATGGCCCGGGTCGGTGTTATTTTTATGGCTCCTGTTCTGGTTTAGGGATAGCTGTTAATTTTTGGGTTTTCGGCACCCAGACATCTACACCGTATGTAAGCATATGTCTTATGATTGCCGTGTAGGTCCATGCGACGACTGTGGGGGAGAAACCTTAGGTGCTCCTCACGGTTCGGTGGCATTGTTTATAAGCAATGTATGCTCTTTTGACTTTGTTTTTTAAATGGAAGTTCTATGTTAACTTGCTGTCAAAGGTGAGACCTAGGTACTTCACCTCTGTTGTAAAGTCTAGTTTTGTGTTTAGGAGTTCTGGAGGTATTCCATTTTCATCCTTTTTCTTGTAAAAATTACCATTTCTGTCTTCTTAAGATTGATGGACAGTAAATAGTTCTTGCACCACTGTTTTATAATTTGTAGAGCTACTTGCATTCTTTTGCAGAGTATGTTCTCAAAATTCCCTGTTTGCAGAATGACCAGGTCATCTGCATATGCTATTGTGTAGTGACTGTCATTATTGAGGCGGCTGATGAGGGTGTCGAGGACCAAGTTCCACAGTAGAGGTGATAGCACCCCTCCATGTGGACATCCCCTTGCAATCAAGCCTCTTATATTCACCCCTTCTACACTTATGTTTCCTGCTTTCTTTGAGAGCATTTTATTTATCCACTGACTTACCATCTGTGGAAAACACGAGTCTTGCTTGTGATAATTACACATGCCTCTAAGTAAAATCCATACTGTCATTTATAAATTAAAAAGAAGCTTCGACATGGATGATGTTTTTAATAAATTTCTTTAGAATCATTTTTTTATTTTTCGAGATCTGTAATAAAACTATAAAATATTGTTTATTAGGTTATTTTTTTATTATTATTGTCGGTAAACTTCAAATACCCTAAAGGAGTAAATGCACAATATATTACTTATTTTACGCATAGGGTATTTCATAAACCACACTTCGAAACCGGTCGCAGTACTAAATACAAATCTTTGTGAGATAAAAAGGATCTTCTTCTTTCTTTTTCTATCTTTAATCTTAACAACTCACTATTGGTTACACAAGTTTAAATATTTTTTCTGTCTTTATTTTGTTTTGTTCTGTTTTTATTCTCCTGTATTCTATTCTCTGTATCTTATTCTCCTCCTATATTTTCTTTAATGTGTCCAATATTTCTATATTTAATATATCCTCAAAATAGTATGTCTTTCTTGTCTTTTATTTATTGCTTTGTTTGACTTAATATAGTTGCTTGTATTGTGTTTGCCTCTTCTTAGATTTTTTAGTACTCCTAACAACAGTTTCTGATTTCCCTTACCTTCTTCTTTTACTGCTTCTCCAAACTATTGCCATGATTTTGTTTGGCTGTTTTTATTAGTTCTGTAAAGTTATTTAAAAATTTTAAAATAACGTCTCTTGCAAGCCGGACCTGCATATCTATTTTTATCATATTCACAACCTTTAGCATAATTTCGATCCACCTATTTAAAATTTTATAACTAATGATTGCGCATTTGCGTGCCAAATTATTATAATTTTTTTTTTGTTTTCGAACAATTATTATTTGGAATAACAATGTGGGAAAATTACTTATATGTAGCTGGAAGGTAGACGTCACTTAATTATATTTAATGGGGGTAAAAGATGCAAAAACGTAAAATGTTTTTAGGGATATTTCATAGTTGGCCAACGAGGCGAAAAATTAGCCTTCTGGTTTCATCGTTGATTACAAAAAGTTAATATATTCTTTAATAGAGTTAGGAAATCCTTTATAGTGAAGATAAATTTGATGCAGTAGCGTACATGAAAGACATCAGAGGTATATTGCCAATTACTATTTTAAGATGAGGAAAGTAGGACTAATACGATCTATTTCAAAGTATAGTCTATCGAATACTGTTTTAATAATAAATAAAAAAAAAAAAAACAGGAAGGAAACAAAATTTAAAGAAATGAATTCACAGTAATGATAATAGGGGAAAGGCCTAAATTGTACCACTTAACAAAAAAATTAAAGAATATACCACATTTTTCGTAGTGGATGGTCGTTATTAATGCGAATATTTAGTTTGATGACTTTCACATCTTATATATTATTTTCAGATTATAATTGATAGGATATTAACAGAAAAATGCATTGTTTTAAGAGCCTTTAATGTTATGATTAAGGAAACCGGTTGCTAATGTCGTACCAATAGATTTCTTAAATCGTGCTAAAACAGATTTTGTAATGGGGGTAAAAGATGCAAAAAAGTAAAATGTTTTTAGGGATATTACATAGTTGGCCAACGAGGCGAAAAATTAGCCTTCTGGTTTCATCGTTGATTACAAAAAGTTAATATATTCTTTAATAGAGTTAGGAAATCCTTTATAGTGAAGATAAATTTGATGCAGTAGCGTACATGAGAGACATCAGAGGTATATTGCCAATTACTATTTTAAGATGAGGGAACTAATACGAGCTATTTCAAAGTATACTCTATCGAACAATGTTTTAATAATAAATAAAGAACAGAAAGGAAACAAAATTTGAAGTAATGAACTAATAGGGGAAAGGCCTAAATTGTACCACTTAACAAAAAAGTTGAAGAATGTAATACATTTTTGGTACTGGATGATCGTTGTTAATACGAATATTTAGTTTGATCACTTCTACATCTTATATATTTTTTTCAGATTTTAATTGGTAAAATATAAACAGAAAAAAATTAATATACCACATACTACAGAAGCTGCTTTATGTGATTTAATGAAAAAACCTTTTCCAGAAATTTATTTGTTCGCACTTTATTAAGTGCGAACAAATAAATTCAAAACATTCTAATGTCTACAGTTCATTCAAGGTAACAATTTGGGCCTTAAACTTTAAAAAATGTTAATCTCTGGCCTTATAGGGCATGTATTAGTTGTTTTTTATTTCTACGCCAGAGAAACAATCCCAACAACACTTAATTTTTAATGCCATTAATAATGACAAAATTCATTTTCTTGAAAATAACATTGATCTTCTTAAAGATCTCAATATGTTATGTATAAATGAAATTGGTATTAAAGATGATTACCTAAATTTAATTAGAATTAAAATTTTTAAATTAATTAGCTTTTATTGCAGGACAAATTTAAAATGTGGATGTACTAGTATTTGGACGAAAAACTTTGATAACGTAAAATGTAAAGATCTGTCCACATTCTGTATAGAAAAACACTTCGAAATATGTGCTGTATCTTACAAAGTAAATAAAATTGTTTATACTATTTTAAATTGTTATCGATCTCCTTCTGGAGACATTAATATTTTTTTAAATCAAATTTCTGAGGTGTTAGATCATATATACATCCCACATACTCAGTTTATTTTAACGGGAGATTTTAATTTTGACAAATATTCAAATGATAGTTTTAATGATTTGTGTATGCTTTTGTCCTGTTTTGACCTTGTGCCAATAGTTACTAACAAGAGTCACTGAAAATTCCTGCACATTAATTGATTAAATTTTCGTGAGCAGCTGTAAATACAATGTTACGTGTTGTGTCACTGATAATGAAATTTCAGATCATCGGTCAGTTTTTTGTGATTTCAATCTCTTTAAAGGATTCAAAGATGAATGTACAAGCTCTTTTCAATGAAGACTGGGCAATTTTAAATAATATTAGTACTCTTGATAATGCATTTTCGTACTTTTGTGACATTTTTAAAAATCGTTTTAATTTTTGATTTCCTAAAAAACAAAGTAACTTACAATAAAACAAATAAGTTGGATAGATGCCGAAATTGCTGCCTCAAGTCGATCACTTAAAGACCTTTTTATATTGAAAAAAACGTAATCTTCATTTTACCGAAATATATAAAGAACGTAAGAAAAATCATTCCTTTTTATTACAATCAAAGAAAAAAGAACACTATCAAAAACGTATTCTAAGATCAGATAATACTATTAAGACTTGTTGGAATGTTGCCTTAGAAATTACGAATAGGCAAAGATCTGTCCCAACTATTGTTATAGAAACGGACGGGATGTTATTGGATGATCCATGGGAGGTAGCTGCAGAGCTTAATAATTTTTTTAAATATGCTCCTGGTCATTTGGTCGACCAAATAATAACAAAGTCTACTAGTAACATCAAAGGAATCACATCAAATATATATTTTTATTTCTCGCTTCATTTTCTCACACAGAATGATTAAATTGATTACTTAGGAAAATTAAAAACAAAAGATCTTCGAGAGCTGATGACGTACCATGTTTTGTACTAAAATAAGTAATAGATGTTCTCTCTGAACCTTAAACATATTTAATTAACTTATCATTTGAGATGGGCAGTTTTCCTCAAGCTTTAAAACTTGGGAAAAATTTACCATTGCATAAGAAAAATGATCGTAGACAAATAGAAAACTATAGACCTGTTGCTATTCCCTGTGGTCTGTCGAAAATCTTTAAATATGCCTTAACCGTCTTCTGTCTTTCTTGAAAAGATACAACATTATAACAGGAAATCAGCATGGATTATGTGCTGAAAAATCGACAACTGCTATGCTTTCATTTTACAATAAAATTAATCACCATTTGGAGAAATCTGAATGCCCAGCTGCTATCGTTTGTGATATCAGTAAAGCATTCGATTGTGTAAACCATGAGTTGCTATTAAATATATTGGAGAAATATGGAATCAGAGGCACTGTTTTAAATTGGATCTCAACCTTTTTACGTGATAGGAAGCAATATATTTCTTTGAGAGTACAAAACGACAACAAAATCAATACTATTAATTCTGGTACACTATATATTAATATGGGAGTTCCTTAGGGTTCAATTTTGGGATTCATATTGTTCATACTGTATGTAAACAATGTTGACTCATTAATAGGTGATAATCATTATGTAAGAAGCTCTGCAGATGATTTCTCGGCAATAATTTCAGCTAAAAATACGGATCTACTAAACAGAGAGAGCTCCAACATCGCTCAAAAAATATCCTTCTTAATAATAGGAATGACAGCATTCACTTTCTAGGAATCCAAATAGATCAATACCTTGATTGGAAAGACCAAAAAAATGAACTACTTAGCTAAAGTTTCTTTTCATAAATTTAGGGTTTATACTTGAAGTTCGTCAATACTAGAATATTTTATTCTATTTTCTAGTTTTATGCTTTCATCAAATTTTTATTTTATTTACTTGTAATTTGACAAATCCCATACAATTGTGTTGTCTTATGGAAAATAAATCATATTTATTTATATTTATTTATTTATTTAATGTTTTAAAAGCCTTTAGTGGTACGATTCAGGAAACCGGATGCTGAAGCCGTACCAATAGGTTTCTTAAATCGTACTTAACCATACATTTGGAGTAGTTAAAAAAAAGGGTTAAAGGTATTGTATAAACCATTTTTATTTTTGATTTGGCGTTTTCGTTCTTCATCAACTTCAGATTTATCAGCTTCCAATTCATTTTATAAGGTTGTAATAATTTTATTCGAGCTTTAGGTCTATAGCCTAGGTCCAACCCAAACTAAAGAATTATAAATAGATATTGTAATGTGATCTTATTATTTTATCAATTTTTATAGTGTTTTAAGCTCTACGATTTTGGGGAGTGGGTCAGGTTATTAAACAACTCATATGACTTTGAAAAAGAATGCTGGACTTGACAATCAATCAGTGATGAAAATATAGAAAATCCCTAATCTTTATGATATTATAATTAAATAAGGTAGCGACAAATTCTAATTCACAGAGACTTAATTATTCAGATTTAAATGATTTATTGACTTATCTGTGGTATAACAGGTAACAGGTAAGGAGTGACTGTAGAGGCCTTCTTGTTAAATTTACAAAGGTAGTGTTAAATCTCGTTAACTCCTCTCGGTGGTTGAACTAAACTTCTTGATGTATTCTACGTTCTTCCGAATTTCTTAACATGCAGCTTGTACGTTCTTCCAAAATTCATGTAGATACAGCTACTATTGAACTTCTGAACCATCTATATAATTTCTATCGACTTCTACTGAAACCATCTATATAACTTCTATAGGATTTCTTTAGGACCATCTATATACAGCAAGGCTACAAGGAAAAAGGTAAAAATATAAAGAAAGGAATTAGGGAGAATTTATATAGGAACAGATAAGATGCTTTTTACTATCAAGTGCACAAAAGCACAAATGCAAATTATTAAATGAATAGCGACACAGAGACCAAATTTAATAGGAAAAGAAAAAGTCTTATTTAACATATTTAAATGTAGTAAAGCATATTATCTATTTCAAACAAAATAATATATGAAATTGTATAAAACATGCGTCCATGTGTTTTTCAATGTGTTGAGATTATGTTTCAAATTTGACATTTTAATAAAGAAATTCTTGTACTAAATATACATTTTCAACAAAATATCGGTAGGAAACTTACCTTTTTTAAAAACAGACGATCATTAAAAATATTTAAGATAACTAGTACATCGGATGATAAAAGATAATTAAAATTCAATAATCAACTAGCACGATACAGGATGTAAATCGAAATGACAACCCGAGTTTTGACACAAGGCATAAACGACAAATGACGTTTGTGTAGAGATGGTGGTTTCAAAATAACGAAAACGGGTCTGGGTCTGGGTCAAATAACGAAAACGGTTTTAACCTGGTTTTAAGATATATGGGATTTGTTTGTCAAAAACATATTTCTTTATATGTATTTGCTTAAAATAAAACTTATCCGACTAGTCAGAAATTTGCATATATACCCTGTATCATCGTAAACATTTACACAAAACACATTTATATCATCCAGTTCTCAGCAGTTTAAAATTATAAAGATTTTATAATTAATGTAATATTTTTACAAGATTTAAAGTATGTTAAACAGAAATAGGCATATGTAAACTCGTTTAATGATACCTTTTTGGTGTATATTCTGGCTGCGGTCGATATTAGGTCAAGTAATTTTGTCACTTTTTCCATAAAGATTAAATAAAACCATAATATTTTTACACTTTTTAATCTTCTATAAGTGTGCACTAACCTAATTAAAGTAACAAATAATATTAAAACACATTTGTAAGCTAAAAAATTAAGAATATGCATTTATTCACTACATTCTCACGTAGCCATATTGTTTTTAATTTTTTCGATTTGACAGTCACACTAAGAGCGCCTGTGCGTGATTTTAGCGATGTTGCCAATTGCTTTTTGTTATTTGTTATAAATAAATATATTTATGGTAATATCGTTCTATATTATTTTTTATGAATAATATGATAATTGATATTTTTATTTCTATAAATGTGGAGTTGTCAAACATAGTAAAAGAACGTACATAACAGGAATGACAGTGGCTGTTTTTTCAATAGCTCCAAACCAAATGATAAAACCAGAATATAAATGTGTTTATATAAGACTTTTGGCCGTTGGAGTTTATGCCGGTCGGCGTAGCCAGGTATGGATTATTGTTTTTTGGTGGCGGCGAAGCCGCCACTCTACGACTTATCGTAGGGTGGTGGATCGGTATGCACAATCACAATTTTCCATTAACTACTAATTTTATCACAATCCGGCAACGTTGTAATTATATTTTCTAAATTTGACAGAAACCATCGAGTTTCCATGTTTACAGTCGTCAAAATGCTGATTTTTTATAGAAATTAAATAATTTTTTTTGGCTTAAATAATGCATTTATCGCAATTTTTTTTTAAATGTACTATTTAAAATACGCTCTTTCTGATAAAAAATTAATTTCTTTAAAATTTTACTGAACCTAAAGTCGACCGTACCCTATATTGTAGTATTTATGCTAAAATTTACCTGTACATTTCCTTCTTGAATGTTCGCAATAATTTTTACAAACACAGCACATTTCATTTAACTGTGATATAATGTAATTATGTGGAATGTTCTCATAATTTTCACAAGCAGTTAACAACAATTTTTACTCCTTGAATCAGTTTATTAGATTATATTAGTTGGATACCGAATTTCAAAATAATATTTATTATATTACACTCGTATTTATATTTGTGACTGCTAGACAGCTGGTAAAGTCGTCTGCGTTTCATTGGGTGTATTTTGACGTTTCGTTTCTTGAAGGTTTCTATTGAATGTTCAGGGATACCAACGTGGATACTGTTAGTTTTATTTTCGCAATCGCGATAGCTCATTGATGGCGCAGGGGTGCCACTCCTGAACCGTATTTGTCCGGGAGTGGCTTTTGAGAAGAGTCACATTGGTGGATCGAATTAAAAATTCATTAAAATATGTTGCTTTAGATTAGCAGTAGGGGATAACAGCATAAACGCGTAGAACAATTTTTTTCCAGCTATTTTCTTATTGGTATTAAAGGTATTATTTTGATCCTTTACGTTCAGCATACTCGATGGCAGCTTAAAGTTCCTCTGTAATAGATATGTCAAATAAAATTGATTACAAATTCGGAATATGTTTTTAAAGTATGGACGGCAAAAGTCCAAAGTCACAGGTTCGACTCCTGGCCGATGCACTCATCTTTTCTTTTTATATTTTTGAGCTTTTCCAATTTTTCTTTGATTTGTTTTCACTTTCGGGGAATCTGTATCTGTAACGTGTAGGGGGTAAGTTACCCCATGGCACTCAGACCTTACTCAGCACATTGTGCATCCTCCTCAGCTAATAGCTTGTGAACCAACCTATAGATTTAATGTAGTTGACAACATCGCCAAGAGGTGGTTCTCTTATATCCACCGGTGTTAGCCGATACTCGCCAAACACAAATCTTCTAATAAATGAGAGCGTCGAGCAATCGTAAAGGATATGCTTAATTGTATCATCTTCTTATTCGCATACTCTGCAGAGTGCGGATTCTGACAGCCCCATGATATGGAGATGCTTCCGTACTTAGCAATGACCAGTCAGAATGCCTGTGACTAGGCGCAGATTCTGTCTCGTCATGGTCAAGTATTTGTTTGCCTCAGTGTTATCAGGATAACTTAAAAGCTCCCTGGCAACTCTGCAGTTTTTAGTTTCATCCCATCTTTCCTTGAATTTCATAAGGGAATGTTCTTAAATTAGGTCTCTCACTACTACCGATTTTTTCAGGCAAATAGAAGGGCCAGATCCAAAAAGTATTTTGTTGGCTGTTTTCTTGGCCAGTGAATCAGCGAGACGGTTACCTTTTGATGTGGCGTGACCTTTGATCCATTTTAAGGGACCAAATTGTTAATGGATACTTCGACCAAAGCTTCGTGATATTCTAGTACTAACCCTAAGTAAATTCGTGGTCTGTTCAGGGTGAGTTGTGTTTGTTATCTGTATAGATGAGCATGTTCCTTCCAGTGATATTGTTTTTGGTAATTTCTTTTGCTGCAATGAGAATCCCCGTTAGAATTACACTGGCACTATTATTGCTTTCACTATAGGGGTATGAGAGTGTATTTTTTATGATTCTTTAGGGTGAATTAGTGATTTTTCATTTTAAAATTGCATTTCAGTTTTTTGGATTTTAACTGAATTTTCTTACTTCACTTTCTTTAATTTCATTTTTACGTTTATAGCGGGCTGTACCCGAAAACTTAATACTGGTGAAGATTTTGGAAATGTATTATAGTACAATAATTAGATTTTCGTCCTTTCTACTTGATGTCACAGGGGTGTTCACCGACGATAGTAGGAATCTAATTTGCTTTAAATCTATGAATTAAGATATTAGAGCCATGTGCTTTTATATATCAGTTGGTAAGAGTATGGACAGCTAAAGCTTGAGGTCCCAGAAGAGACTTCTAGCCGATTCACTTCTTTTTTCTGTTTAATCTCAGCATTATCAATTTTTCTTTGGTTTGTTCTGACTTTTTATAAAAAGTGTCCTACAGTCATCTGATAAACAGAAAAATAATCATTAGAATCTTTTGCGATCATAAGTGTCTCAATAGTTTTGGAAAACACGAAAATGATTATTAGAACCTTTTAGCGATCATTTTTAAAAAAGTTAGATGATTTCCAAAGAGTATTATAAATTATAAAAAGTCGTGTGTCTTAAAATTGTCTGGAAAACACGAAAATGACTATAAGAGAATCCAAAACATTTTTGAAAAAAATTGTTTTTACATAATAGTTAATGATTTTTTTATTTTTTTTTTCCATAGGCCTGAAGTGTCCTCTGTGGGGACAGCATTTGTCATCAGGGTGGCAGAAGCCCACGAAATGGCCACTTCCAAAAATGGGGCATCTATAGACACCTCTCGACATAGATTTTAACCTGTAGCACTTTGATTTGAAAGGCTGGTTATCCTTCAATACCTTCTAGACTTTGATCAGCTGGCTGTCCCTAGACACCTCTAACCAACCATCAGAAAAGGTGGTTTGATAAATTGCCTCTGGAGGATGCATAATGAGCATAATGACGCTTATGATATGGAGCAACCCATCCTCCTCACCTTACAGATACAGATGGATCTATGGAAATATTTTGTATAAAACATGTCTTAAAGTTTTAACCAAAAAGTCTTGAAATAAAAAATCTTAAAATTTTTCTCAAGAGTCTACGGAAATTTCTTTTTAAAAGAGGTGTTTCAAAATTGCCTGTGAGATACAAAACCAGCTTTAGAACCTTATGAGATTATTTCTAAAAAGTAAGGCCTTCACAAAAAATTCTTTAAATTTTTTACGAGAAGATTTAAAGACGGCGTTCACAGATTTTAAATTTCTCTATTTCTGTAGGGTATTCACCCTATAATATATCTTAATTCGGAATATTTTTTAAATATCACTAGTCGTATTTTATAAAATAATACAAAAATAAATCTTTAGTATAAATTAAAACGAAATTTAAACTGCACATCTGCCCTAATGATCCAATTCTATGAAACTTTGTCGGCTTAAATCGTTTTTAATAACAAAATTATGATCTTGCACTTGGCACCGCTTTACATAAAACTGAAAAAGAGATCTCACACTAACTAGTTGTTTTAGTTTTAAATTACGGTTTCCTGTTACTGGGTAAACTATTTTTTAATTCATGTAGAGTATTGTAATTATTTTTGGGTTAAACATTGTTAGATTAAAATTAAGGGGACATTTAATTGCGGATTAATTTTGTGTTTCACACTAGATTTGTATTTGTATAAAACTAAGAAAGTATGTTAAATTGAAAAGGAAAGGATTGGCAGATTAATTATAGTACACTTAAATCTCAAGAATCCTAATCAATTGATAGTAAAAGTGGAAACACTTTTCAATACTCGTATTTATTGACTACAAAAAATCGTTTGACACTTAGCCAAATTTCACCGATTTAAACTAAATAACTAAACTTCTCATAAATTTTAAACTCCATTTTCTTTAAGTTATAGCCCAAGAGTCCACTGCAAATTTTTACCGTCACCTGATAACGAAATGAAAAATACCCCAAAAGCATATAAAAACATTGTACTTTACCAAATGGCACCTGTGCCTATCACAGTCCTGAGCAAAGTGGTTAAAAAAAATTATTTTATATTAAAAAAAAACACAAGGCATGACAGCGCTAGTTCTGTTTGCCCTTAAAGTTTTCCAGAAAACAGCATATTCAAATATATCTTGATATATATGGTTAAAGAGAAACATTTTTTTCCTCTTAACATCGCACAAAAACATCTATCCATGATTAGTGGGTAAAAAGCTTTAAAAATATGAGTCAATTTTTGCTGAATTAAAAATTTATTTTTATGCCTATTGTTGTGATTTATTTTTAAAGGTTGTCATAGAAACGACAAAAAAAAACCACTATGATTATGGTTTAAAAGAATAATTGTCTAACAAGACTTTATAATAATTATTGACTATATCTGCAAATGGTTTATACAATATCATCCTTCTTCCTTTCATACATGCACAAGTTTTAAAAGGTAGATAAACATATTAATAATTCAGGTGTAAAAGCTAGGTTCATAATGAATTAGGATTGTAATTTTTAGGGCAAACAAAATTGTCGCTATCATGTCTTATGTGATTTTTTGAATATAAAATATTTTTTTTAGCCACTTTGCTCAGGATAGGGATTGTCACAAGTGCAATTTGGTAAAGTACAATGTTGTTACATGCCTTTGGAGCATATTTCATTTGCATTGGGCTCTCTTATTATCTGAAAAGAACAAAACGATCTATTCATTTAGTTGCAAAATTTTAACTAAATAAAAACTGAAACTTAAAATCAGTGACCGTTTGTGGCCAAAATTTTGGGGGTTCACAGTGACAGAATATACGTATCAGTGCAGATGTATGATAAAACTTTAAGTGTTTTAGAAAGTTTATAATATACCTTTCTATAACACTGACAGTTTTTTACCTATATCTGTACCGGGATCTATATTCTGCTATTGTGAAGTCCCAAAATTTTGGTCACCAGCCGCTCCTGCTTAAAACTGAACAACTTTAGAAAATTAGAAAAGAATAATACCCGAAAAGCTCTATAAAAATTAAAACAAAAGCAGTTATGAGTCATGAGAAAACTCTAAATCAACTTATTAGTTCAAGACGAAAAGTTTTCTTACATCAAATGAAATCATCCAAAGGTTTGATCAACAATTTCAACAAATCTTATTGTATTTAAATTATTCTTGGTAAATCAATATCTAATGTCTCTATACAAGCCGGAAAATTTATTCGACCATTCGCGGACTTTGTACTAGCCCTGCGTTTGTTAAATACTAATTTGTGTGCCCTATAGCTGATCTTAAATTAGAAATTTGCGGCCCAGGTGTGGCCGAGGCCAAGCAACTTAAGGGTGTAAAAAATTATGTGACATCCTCCGATAAACAAATGAAATGTAGTTAATTTACGGATGGCGTTTAACATAGGCTTTGTTTGAAGCCAGTATCTACGAAGTCTTGACAGCTGTGATCTCCATGGGCGTATCAAACATTTTTTTCATCAGAATCTAACGGATTGTTTTGTAATTATTTTGTCAATGACAAATTTAAAGAAAAATTCAACACTAACAAAATTTTATTTTACAAAAAATAAATTTTGCTGTTTTTTATTTAAATGTAATAAACGATATTTATAAAACAAAATTAGTTTTTAAATGATTAAACTGCTAATATTGTTTATAGGAAGATACCAGTGAACTATTTTTATAAAATGGAACAACAATCCCTATTGACAAAAGTAAGCCAAATTGAATTCGCGCATTACGTCAGAGGAGTACTGGTGAGATTGCAAATAAAGTGCCTTTGCAGGTCCGTTTAAATCTTTCCATGTACTTATTTTAAAATCAAGAAAAATTAATATATTTTTGAAACTCAACAATAAAAAAATATAATTTACTCTTTCGTTATATACCTAACTGAGAAATTTCAATTTTTTTAACATATACGATGAATGTCAAAAAATAGGAATTAGGACAGTTACTTATTTTTTAAAATATGGAAAAAATTACATGGAGTCAGTCACTTCTATCTCAAAAAAAAAATAAATTATTTTCTGAAAGTATTAACATATTTTATAATTTCTAACTCTAATAGTAAACGAACGTACTATATGCTTTGAAGGTAACGTGTATAAATTTGTTAAAACTTACTTTTATATATTATAGTCTGTAATCTTGTTCCAAGAGGCCTTAATAATAATAATAATAATAATAATAATAATAATAATAATATTAATAATAATAATAATAATAATAATAATAATAAATCGTCTTTATTAAGGGAAAATAATGTATATATGTTTACAAAGTTTTTTTTACAAGGGAATATAAAAAAAAGAATAGTGATGCAATAGTGGCGAAGTCTAGCTGTAATAGCTACTCCTACTTAACCACTTAAAGCGGCATTAATTTCATTCAGATAATATATTTACATTTAAATAAAATGCTAAGTTTTTATTAACCATAGCTTTAATAGAAAAACTATAGTAACATTAACATTTTTCAAAAAAACGTCCCCAACTCTAGCAACACTTTCAGTAAATTCTTATTGATACAGGTTTTATTTTTATTTTAATAAACTAAAAGAATTATTTATCATTAATAACAATTTTGTAGGTGAGAAATAAATTTTTCATAAATTTTTAATGTCATTTACAGCCGAAACCAAATAATTTCTTTAGAGTAATACTACAACTATTTAACAACTTATATAGGAATAAAAAATCCGCCTTATGCTTCGTTTTTCACGAGAGTAATTATTAATAATTCCAAATATTTGACGCTAGTATCAGCCAGTTCATTCCTAGATTGTATGCCTAATGTCTGAAAAACCTCCTGTATACATCTAAATCACATAAATTTCATCGGCTTACCAGCAAAACATACTAAGTCAGATTTAATAAAAAATTCATTAGTCATTTAATATATTTTTCCTTGACAAAATAATGCTAATAAATATGAAAATAATTTAAAAAGAAGGTTATAATTGTTAGAGGACATAGTTCATTTTACCAGTTTATAGAGTGGAAGAAATCCAGTCAACTGATCTAAATAAGTCAAAAAATGGCAGTGTATTTTGTTCCAAAAATGTATAAACAAACAATTAAGGCAAATGACATATTAAAACAAATATAAATATCCAATCCAATTCAAAATAAATAAAAACATACAATATAAAAGTATCAAAAGTGGTAATCATAAATCAATAACCAAAAGGATAAAGTGAGTTAGTGGTCTATTTTCAAATACTATAGAAATCCATAGTAACTGAAGTTGTCCATAGGCTTATGGTCCTTTTTTCAAGCGAAATGCCCTTGCGACTTTTTAAAGCTTAAGATGTCCTTTTTTATGGCATATGTCCTGTTTTACTTTTTGATATGTTTGAAAGTAAGTTGGGTTCAGTAGAAGGATGAGAATCTTTTGTAAACCGGATTCCCTATCAGCATCATTGTCCTCTATTCACTTTTTAAACAGGTGGCAACCCTACTAGGCTACATATTATATAAATGACAATATGTATGTCACCAAATTGAATGAATGTTATTTTAACACTAGATACATAGGTACCTCAACTGCTTCTGATGAATTTTCGCTCATGTAATTTTTGTTCTCCTTAATAAATATGTTAGAAGCGAATATTGATTGGTAACTATTTCGAAACCGGTCGCTTATAAATCTGTACTATCCGGGAATAAGTGGATAAGTCAAATTTTAGTAAAAATAAGATATTGTAATGTAAAGAAAATGTGAGCATGATACAATGAAACCATGACACACAATTATCTCTCGAAAACCTTAAAATATTTATTAAGGCTATAGCGAAGCCAATACAATAAATAAATCTATTGTTATATATGTAAAGAAAAAGGAAACTGACCTTATATTTTAAAGTAAATCCAACAAAAGGGTGCTATAATTTCATTTCAGGCAACAAAATATTAACAGCAGACAATATTTCAGTAATCCTTGGCATATGAACATCATCATAATCTAAAAATGTAATTAATTATAATAAATAAATACAGATTCAACACAAAATTAAAAAAAAAAAATTGGATGATAAAATTTTAACACCCTGTATATCAAAAAGGTTGTTAAATCTTAAAAAAATAATCTACCAAGGTACCAACCTGACATAAAAATTCAAATTACTTAAAATTGACAACACAGATATGAAAATAACTGTTGTCAAAATTTAAAAGAAATTGTTCGAAAAATTATTTACTGAATATTTAAAATAAACTCACCATTAAAAGAGAATCAATTAAATATAAATGAACCAGAAGACTTTTGTTCTGATTTTTCTTTTGTTACTGTTGATAAAACAAAAGCTAGGATAGAGGAGTTTGGCAAGAATTTTTGTTGAAGATGCCACGCAAATTTCGTTTCTCTAAAAAGAAAGAAATATTAATGTAAAACTTATTACAGAAAGTTAGTACAATTTAAAATTGTTATAGCAATAGTGAATATTAATATAGAACCTAGAATAAAGTTTCAAAAATGTAAAATTTACATAATAAAAGTGAAAATTATAACATACCTGTGACGTCATGAAGACAAGCCGGAGAATTGGACGACTGGAGGTGTCTTTTGAAACAGTTTGAGATCCCTTAAGTTATTCTCAGGAATAATTCCAGTATCATGGATTTTTAACCTACAAAATGAAAAGAACAACAAAGTGATTCATAATTCTGAGTTTGAACTTCTACTTAAAAGGTACCCAATTAATTAGTTAAATTACTTACCAGTTTAAATTATTGGCATAATTATTATTTACTTTTAATAAGTTGTATTCCATTACTACAAGCATAAAAAGCCAAAATATTTAGAGGTTCATAAATGTCAATGACCTGTGGTTCCAAATAGACATTTTTGTCATTTCAACTTAATTTTTTTTTTATTTTGCCATTATTTTAAAGTTTTATAGTCATCCTAGGCAAGTATGAGTGTTGAGTATGAATGAATTAGACATATATTTAACCTATTTTCCCATAGGAATGGTAGATATTGTTAATACTGTTAATATTTTTTCCATTTACAATAAAGTATTGTGTGTTGTATCTGTAATAATCGATATGCTAAATTACTTTTTATGTTAGAAATTTCAATGTTCTGTTACGAGGGTTACTGAAAAAGTAAATGAACCTGCTACTAATTCTGAGGTAAGAGTTGAATTAAAATGTAAACATATATAACAGTAAATTATTTATTAGCTAATATATTATATTAAAGATATAATAAAGCATATGTAATAATGATATTTCATCAACAATAAATTTAGCTAGCCGGATATAAAGTAAAAAAAAACTAAATTCATTATATGCAAGGTAGGGTTTAAAGTAAATTTACATTACCATTGATAAAGACAACGTGTAGCTCATGTCAAAATGACAGTTATGTAATAAAATAAACATATTTGAAATTAACATTTCAATATCTACATATATCTATGGTGCTCTTCTCATTCTGTCTGGTAAATAAATAGTATATTCAAATTCGTCATAGTTTACTTTAGAAGACACCGTGAATATTTGGATTTCTCGAATTTTTTTGTTTCAAAACAGGTGGAGATTGATCCAGACGATCAGTAGTTTTTTAGTTTTTTTTTTTTTCAATCAAAATATATGTTATTTTAAGTTCACTTTGCTTTTCATAAATAAATAAAACATAAAAAAATTGTCTCGTCAGATTTTTTCCTATAATATAATTTGATACAATTATTTACAATGTTGGTTGCATAATTAACAACCTATTTCTAAAAAAACGAAACTTAACTTAAAATTTGTATCTTTCGAAAACGTCAAAATGTTTAACATGGCCATACTGAAAAACTATAACTTTTGACTTACCGACTTATTCACAGATGGTACAGAAATATCTTTGCAAGACATAATAAACCTTTTTTCTACCTTACTTATTACTAATAAAAAAAAATAAGATGAACTTACGAAAAAAAAAATTAATCTTATTAGTTTTCAATCCATGCCACTAATCCATGATAACTCCTAATATTTCATAATAGTCTCATCATAAACGAAATAATAAAAATGCTATTTTTTATCGATTCTACAGAAGAATAACTCATTTTAATGTATATTTAACCTAAATAACTTAAAAATGTACAGACAATTAGATTCACAGAATTGACACTTATTTAAAATTTAAGAGAATATTAGTCGTCAGGTGACCAAAATATGAACTGTATTTAGTAAATTTTATTTCTTTTTTCGTGTTCTTACTAGGTAGAATGGATATGAAATATATTTGTTCAGTTTAACGCAATGGCATACTTTCTTGTTTTGTAATCTATACGTAGAATAGATAATATTCAAGTATGTGTAGAAAAAATATATTTCACATATCCGTATTTTAACAATTTAAATTTTAATGAACGTAATTGTCAAAAAGTTTGACGTTCCTCACAGTCTTAGTCTATACTAAAAAAAGAAAAAAACATTTACTTCTAATCTGAAAATAGATATATTTATTTATTGAGGATTATTGCAAAATTTTGTTTATGTCCCATTTTTTTAATAAATTCATAATTAGATTGGCACAAATCTGATTTTATTACTTGGTTATTCAGCAATAAACTAATGTTTTTTTAACTTATTTAATTCAGGATATTTCGTAGAGAATGGTAAATATTATAAACATATGTTCAGGACATCAACATATTAATATTTTGCTAAATAATACTGGGTCCAATGTTATTTACTATTAAAGTTTACATTTATTTTTAAGTTTTTTGTAATATTTTTATTATTAAACGTATTGACTTGAAATCTGGTATGGGTATATGTTTTGGGCTAGTAAATCCCAAGCATGGTATCCGTTTTGACAAAGAGTGAACCTACACTCTATTCTTCAAGTCTTTATTGGTCACCCTGTAAATTTAGGCAAAAAATTGATATCTGTTTTGATAGCATAGATTCAATCGTACTGTTTAATTTACTACAATATTTTAACATAATAGGCCTTTTAGTCTGCGAAATGGATCTAATTCACGTTATTAAAAAAAGTATTCGCTTTTTATTTAGCTTTATCTTTAAAAATTAAAAATGTAGAAATGCCAAGAATAAAAATAAAAAATAAGTTTCTTCATTCAGATGGGCGGTCCCTTTGTCTAGTTTTTCTCAAAATTCATAGGTAATATGTTTATGATTTACTACCCCAAAAATATATCCATACCAAATTTAAGTAAATACGTTAAATAATAACGAAAACATTGCAATTAACGCAAAATAAATTTTAATGTGATCCATTGTTTTTTAGCAAAATATTAATATTTTGAGATCCTGAATCGTTAGAATATTAAAAATGTCTTATGAAACACCGTGTATACGATATTTTAGGGATAACATGCAGTTTGTAAAGTGGAAATAGAAGGTGTCAAAATAATTTATATTAGACTTTTTTAAACAACATCGTTGGACAATTTGCTTTGTCCCATTAACGCCTCCGAAGACAAAACACACGCGACCCATCCATCGTCACTTTTGACGTAGCGCCATCCAGCAGCCGCGGCCTAATTGATTCCAGCAATTAACCTCACCGATCTGTCAACTCCTACGCCGTTCACGTCAATAACCAATAGAGGAAGAGACCACCATAGTTAAGACATTCGCGTTCATTAACAATGGTCAGAATGGGCGATGGGTGCATGACGGCCCCAAGACATCGATGCTACATTGTTACTACAACTATCCCGTCTTTTGTTTTACAATAATAGCGTCGGATCGGTCTTAGATCTCTCGATTGGGAAAAATAGGTACGCAATAGGCTGATTTATTGTTGGGTTAATGATGGTAATGATGGTTGGCTATTTGTAAGAGGGGGACCGCTGCTGGTAGGTAGATGAATAATTGGGATGGATCTACAGGGTCATTCTTATTTCGCGAAAGTTGCAAAACCAAGGAAGTAATTGATATGGAATATCGGGCACGGTGGTGTAGCGGTCTATCGCGCTTATATTCATTTATAGGCAAGTTTATGAGTCTGAGACTGCTGGGTTTCGAATCCCAGACCAAACCATGTGGATTTTTAATTAAATTGCATGGTTCGGTTTAGGATTTGATGTGTGGCGTATTAATAGAAATTCAATTTCTGTTGATATGCCATGCAGATTAAAAAAATTCGCCATACATTACCGTCTCGATGATGGTGGGTGAGGTTTTCCGGGTTTTCCTCACCTGTAAGTCAAATGGCACCATCAATCATCTTTAAGTCGCCCCGGAGCGCCACGGCAAATAATAATAATAGCCGTCCCTTTCCCCGGACAAGCTCAACTTTTGGGGTTAAAATTCACTCGAAAGGGGGTAAATTAGGGAGAGTATTATTATTATTATCTCAAACAGTTCCTATTTGTAGATATTCTATTAACACTAGGCTAGGCAATTTTGGTATACCTCATATACATTTCATGTATATTGTTTTATTCGTTGTATTTACAAGTTCTAACATTTATAAGGGGTATATTTAAGATTCTATTATAATAGTCAAATTAACAATTTAGACTCCGGACATCTATTGTTCTTATGGCCAAGTTGGTAAGGTAGCGTACGTAAAATGAGGATATAGAGGGTCCAAGTATTTCCCGGAACAGAAATTTTTTAATTTTTCAATTAATTTCTTTTGACTTTGGAGGTTCAAAAATATTTTTCGCTATTTCGTGGGGTAATCTTAATAAATGTGTTTGAGAATATAAAAAAAATATATATTTATTTCGTTTTTGGATCGATGACCAATAATATTTCGAAACTGAAAACCCATCTATCACTATTTCTATGTTATTTAAAACATATTATTTTGATTCACAGCACGGACCCCAACCATATCATTTACCGAATATTAAATTTTTGACGAAATACACCCCTGACAAACATGTGTCAAAATAGAAATTATGACCACACGGCTGGTCTTCCATCTAGCCGTTTATTTGGATAATTAGAATAAAAAACTGAAGGCGTTCTAAAGACCTAAAACGTTAAACGTTCCTTCAAGATGGGCACAAATCATGCGAACCAACCATCAAAATTCAAACTGTAATAGATAATTGTATAATTACTTAAAAATGTGGCTATAATAAATAGAAGGCAGGGAATTATAGTATTAACCAGTGGCGTACGCTGAAACGTTAATACTTTATAAAGAGCGTTAAAAGATACATTCTACAGAGCTTACCAGGTTAAAAATTTGCTTTAAATAACTTTAAACTTTAAATAACACTAATAAAAAAGATTCTCTGATAGTGTAATATCCGGATACATGAGACCTATCAAAGAAAAACTCGTCTTATCCACGTTTTATGAAAATTGAGTTAAATAATGCATTATTTAGTCTAAGTTGCCTTGTAGCCGTCGGCAAAGTTAAAAGGTAGCAAAATCAGCTGTATGCCATTAAATTTAACATCTTAAATATCGCGCAATCAAAGCCAAACTGGTATTATCCAGGCATACTACCAAAGCATAATACGCGTTATCCAACTGACCAATTATAAGATGAAAATAAGCAATGAAAATGTATATATTTTTAGTGGGATGGAACATCAGTTTTTTTAAAGGATCGAACGAAATTGCTTCAGCAGTATACAGTATTTTTTTAAAAACTGGCCTCTTATCATACTTAATAATAAGACTTTGTGCTGATGGATGAGGGAGACAAAACCGTAACTCAACTACGATTGGCATGCTATCATTTTTTTTGTCTCAAAATGCCCTCTCAAATATATCCAGTATTGAATTAGTTTTGCCGATACTAGGGCATTCATTTCTGCCTCCAGGTAGAGTTTTTCGGAGAATCGAAAAGATGTTTAAAAAGCCGATCCCAAAACTTACCTTTATATTTTTAAATAACATGGAACTGTTGCTATCTTGGGGAATGACTGTCCAATGGTGGATTGTAAGTCCAGCGATAGAGGGTTTTTTAAACCCGCTGGATCATGGTACTTCAAGTTTTCACTTGTCAAGAGATTTATGTTTACAAAAAACAAAAATGGGAATGTTGCAGTGTGCGGGGAGCTTTATTATAATTCAAATATTGAAACAGCCAAACCAGTTTTTGCCTTATCTTAAAACTGGTTTGGTTTTTTGCTTTTTGCTTTCTCTAAAAACTCGAGCATTTTTCTGCTCATATTATTCCAATGGACGTTCCAGTAAAATCAGCAAAGCTAGCTGATGTAAACACTAAACATTTCGGGGAAGAATGGCAAGAGAGAAAAGACTTATTGTTTTTAAAACACTTTTAGCAGACATCAGTCAAGCAGATGTTACTCAGGATACCATCGACGAGCTCGAGGTAGACTTTTGTGAACCAAGAAAAGAGGATATCGATCCAAGAATCTACTTTTTTATATTACATTATAACGTTTTTTTTTTTAAAATAAATGTTTTTCATGTTGCAAAACTCGCCTTATGCCATCCTCATCACTGCATTACTTGTCAAATCCAAAGTGACATTGCAATACTCGTCTTATCCAAATTATTATTGCCTTTTAAAACTATTATGGTGGTTTTCACTTTAAACTAAGTACAAAATAACCTACCTTTCTTTTTAATGCTATAAGTATTAATTTGTTAAAATAAAAACCAAAACAATAATCGTCGAAAAGGTTTTTAGCTTGTTGTGCAAAATTAACCAAAATGGATACGACAAGTTTTGCTTTGATAGGCCTCATATTGATACTGGACCTTCATAGCCGGTACATCTCACAAACATATAATATAGCAGAAGCTGCAAATACATGGTTAAAGGGGATCGATTACACCCAAAGAACAGTATTCAGGCATTCATAGTACCCTGTGATTGGGGATAGATGCCATTTATAAAGTTAAAAAAAACATAATTTAATGAGCATAATTTAATAAGCATAATTTTGTTTATTTTTTTTTCTCACTGTATAAAGTTCAAAAAAGAATTTATACTGTACCCAGTATAAACAAGCGGGATCTCTTAATAACGTTACTTAAGAAGTAAGTGCGTAGATTTGTGACAAGGGGCTCATCCATTTTTGAAGTTGATAATAGCGCAGTTTTGTTCCTTCGCTTCAATTATCTAAATAAAATTATTATAGCTAATATAATAACATTTGCACTTATTAAAAAAATTAAAACCCGCCACCTCTAATACTAAGTATATACCACCAGAGATCATTATCGCTAGCAATAACTCATAATACCACTAACGACAAGAGATTCTTATAATCATAATAGTATGCGAAATTGGACATAATCAACTTTATATTTTTAAAATCACCCAATCTGCTTTAAAATATTTTTTATTAATATTTAAATGATAATTGCCTTAGTACGCCAATGACATATATTAAATTATTAACTGGTGTGTTTCATTTAATTCGGCAAATTTTAAAATGCTTAACCTTATAGTTAAGGCTGCCATTGCAGCCTAGGGCTTGTGGAAAAACAAAGGTAGGACTAGAGATAATTATAGTTAATGTGTATCTGTGTAACAGAAGGTTTGTGATGGATTTACTTTTCTTTTTTTTTTTCTAATATAGAAAAAATTCAATAAAAAAATAATAGAAACATCAAAATTTGTTTCTTATAGTTTACAGGTTTGGCATTTGCACATCTAGTAAGTTAATGTATAAATGATTAATTGAGGAGGTCAATGCAATAACTGAAATAGTCCATTTTTATTACTGTTTCAGGGGAGGTACAAAACACGCTTTATTTACAAACGATAAAATTTTGACTTTGGCCAGTTAATTTTTAGTGCTTTTACTTGTGTCTAATAAAATTGTTAATTTAATGCAAAGTTTCGATATGTTTTTGCAACATTACACTACTGTAGTGTTTCTAGCAGAGATGAAAGCTGGTTGTTGGATGGGACAATGAAAACAGATGCAATGTTCTATCAAAAATTACCTTTAGTAAAAATATTAACATGTACAATTCTTACATTAACTTTTTAATTATCTTTCAGAATATTTTGTAAAATAAAATCCATAAAACCCATAAAACCCATAAAACCCATAAAACCCATAAAACCCATAAAACCCATAAACCCATAAAACCCATAAAACCTATAAAACCTATAAAATCTATAAAACCTATAAAACCTATAAAACCTATAAAACCTATAAAACCTATAAAACCTATAAAACCTATAAAACCTAGAAAACCTATAAAACCTATAAAACCTATAAAACGCATTTATTTATTTTGTTACTTGCTTATATTTATTATATTTAATTTTTATTACATACATAATTTCTCAAAAATGAGCCGTATTCGAGATATTTGAGAAAATGTGTAAATTACGAATTTTGAAGAAAACTCAAAAACGGATAAACGAAAAAATTAAATTTTAAACTTAAGTTTTATTTTGGACTGAGGTAAAATGATTAGATTTTGGACAAATTCGGAATATCTGGGGGGTACTTTGTAGCAGGTCGTTTCTATATTTTATGGAATATATCTGTTAATTATGTTTGGAGAAGAAAATTCTTCAAATAAAAGTAACTTTTTAACTTTTTAACCTTATTTCAAATTTTCCTGAAATGGTGCGTATTCGAGAAATTTGAAAAAACGGGCAAAATTCTGATTTTTAAGAAAATTGTCATATTTGCGATATCGATCTCTATAATTTTTGTTTTTACATGATTTCTCTAAAATGGACCATAATGGAAAAATTGAAGGAACAGTATAAAATTTAAATTTTTGAGTATTTTCGTTGGCAATAAATATACCGGGTGTTCAAATTAAAGTATTACAGTTAAATACCGCCGAAAATATGCATTTTAGAAAAAAAAGTTTCAGATAAAAGTTTTATAGTTTTTTGGCGGAAACATTTTGGCCAAATTTATTTTTTATAGCTTACCATAATATGGCCATATCGAGGTGGACTTTGTTTTTTTAAATGAAAATCCCATATTTTTTTTACATATTCTTAAAGTACATAAAAAAATAAGAAACTTTTGATGAAAATATTGCTACTTGAAAATTTTGCTAGGCGAAAAAAAAGTTGACCATATTATGGTTAGCTATAAAAAACGATTTTAGCCAAAAAATTTTCCCTACAAAACTATAAAACTTTCGTTTGAAACGTTTTTTTTTTATAAAAGGCGGTATATAGCTGTAACACTTTAATTTGAACACCCGGTATATAGAAAAATGTTTAGAGTTAGATGTATGTGGAAAATGTATACATTAAGTTAACCTCTAAACATTTACAGAGGTGCTACAATGGGTTGTACAAAATAACCGAAAAAGCCTGTAATAACTAGATAGGAAAGTCATGTGGTTAAAATGTGAAAATCCTAAAACCCTGAAACACATAAATATTTGTTTATGATGAGTAGCTTCAATTACAATTTTTAAGTTTCTACCTTTAATAAACCGATATTCACCTACAAACTTTTACACCCTGCTTCCTCCCTTAAAAAGTAAATTCCAAAATCATTAAAACCCATCATTATTTATTAATGTAATTCCAATCTTTGAATTCCTACCGTTAAACAAAAATTGATACCCCGATACAAACTTTCACCCCCGTTTCTCACCCTTAAAATGCGAAACTTCAAAAACCCCAAAAAACACCAATATTTGTTTAAGATGAGTAGCTAGAATTTTAGTTTTCAAGTTCCAACCTTTAAAAAAACCGATATTACCATATAAACTTATACACCCAGTTTCCTCCTCTTAAAACATGAAAATTCAAAAACCCTGAAACACGTCATTATTTATTTGTTTGTGCTCAGTAGTCCTATTTCAAATTTTTATGTTTCTAAGTTTAAAGAACACGGACTTTCATACAAAGTTCCTCCTCCCTTTTTCTCCCCACTTTTCTCCCTACTTTTCTCTCCACTTTTCTCCCAATTTTCCTCCCCACTTATCTCCCTATTTTCCTCGAATTTT
Source organism: Psylliodes chrysocephalus (assembly GCA_927349885.1). NCBI lineage: Eukaryota > Metazoa > Arthropoda > Insecta > Coleoptera > Chrysomelidae > Psylliodes > Psylliodes chrysocephalus. The sequence continues at coordinate 31,507,425 of OV651816.1, forward strand.
CTTCCCCATTTTTCTCCCCGTTTTCCTTCCAATTTTTCTCCTAATTTTCCCCTTTAAAACTAAAATTTTCACAAATACTTTCTTAGCAAATTCTTACTTTACAAAATAAAACTGTTTCAAATTTTAGCCTTACAAACTTAGTAGTTTTTGCTGTGCGTTGATAAATCAGTCTGCCAGTCAGTCAGTCAAACGATTTTATATACATATTTGGATTTTTGTTGCCATAAACAGTAAAACACGTTCATAATTCTCATAATATCAATAAATTTACACGGTTAATTTTGAATGGGAAACAAAAGATTTAAATAATTATTTTTGATCATATTAAATTAACCTCGTACTTCAAATAAATTGTTGCAACACACTTATAAAGCTCCCATTCACATCACTCTAAGTGGAATAAATCCGTTTGGGCGGCATCCAAACGTATTTTACATTCAATCGCCGACACTCCAAATCAACGCGTCAATTATGTAGTTTTTGTGTTGTGTAGAGTGCACAACCACCTCGGGGTTTCCATTTCATACAGTGTCCAGGCCGCAGATTGCTACCAAAGTTCGCTGGATGGTTTGGACGTATGGATATCCAGCAAAAATACCACGGCTTTACATTTAGTTTTTAACATTTACGAAAGGATTTTGGAATAAAGTCACTCCAATTGGACATTTTGGGCCTTTAGATCTATTTTAGCTGTCATTCCCGGGAACCTGCAACTTGTGACAGAGCTAGTTTTTAACATATTATTTAAATACCCTGATAAGTCATTCTAAGGTCGTAATATGAGAACACATACCAAGCGTTCTTGCTTCGGACAGACAAGTGCAATGTAAATCTAAAATATGATTTTCGTTACCTAGTATAAGCTCTTCATTAAAGGCTATCCGCAGCTGATGTATTATGCCATTTCTCGCTAAACTTTTAGTGAATTGTCTTGGATACATGAAGGTGACAAGTTGAGCTGGAAAATACCGCAAGTGAGATCTCACAAAAAAACGTGATTCATCTGGGGAAATGTTGCAAGATTAGCTTGGATCAATGGCTATCAAGGCATAGCCTTTCGTGAATTGTCTTGGATACATGAAGGTGACAAGTTGAGCTGGAAAATACCGCAAGTGAGATCTCACAAAGAAACGTGATTCATCTGGGGAAATGTTGCAAAATTAGCTTGGGTCAATGGCTATCAAGGCATAGCCTTTCCTGCAAGATTTTCGGTTTCCACTTTGATATTTACAATATTCGATTGTCTGGCACGTTCAAGCATGGTTTTAGATAATTCAGTTGTAGCGTTTTGTATTTTAATCAAGTCATAATATCTGTTAATGATCGCACCAGCTATCAACAAAAAGTCCCGAATATTTTGTAGAGGGATGTAGCTATATTTCGTTTTTTCATATTGCAGCCATGATATTTGAATTATGCACGACATCAACTCCAAGTAAAATACCCTGCAACAATACCACTGGATGTAGTGCTAAATGCTAGTGATGCCGATGATTGAACAAGAGTAATAACTGATTTGCAGTAAAACTTCAAGTGTAGTGGTTTATAGGGCTATGGGAGAAGAATCACTTGATTCGGAACCTCCGTGGTGGTGTAGAATTTCGAGAGCGTTTTTGTACGTATGATAAGAAATGCGATATAACATGTCTTATTTTAATCTAGAAATGTAAATGAAAAAATTAAAATCATATAATAATGAAAAATTTATTCAATATTCCACATATACACTCCTAAATAATTATAAACCCAGTTTTAAATGTTATTTCAAAGGAAAAAGTAGTATAAAAATAAAAACTTTCACTCTCCAATATCTCGAAATCCTGTCGATGAATTTATTTTTCCCCGCAACTACATTTGAACAGCAAACTAACTCTGGCCTAAGTTATAAGAATACATCCAAAATGGACTTAATAGGTGCGTGGTCCTTTAAATAAAATCATTTTTAATTGAATAAGAGAAAAACTAAATAAACTATAATTGAATTGACGTAAGCACACTAACATGACAGCAATTGTTTAATTTTTATTAAAAATATATCTAATATTATAGCCTATTAGCACCTTGGTTATAACTAGAGTTAAGAGTATATGCAAAACGCCATATTTTGCATATGTTGCATATATATATATATATATATATATATATATATATATATATACAATTTTTGATTTTGAATGCATATATTGACATTTTGTTAATTTTTTGGCATATATCTGACGTACTAATTGGCTGGACATATTATTAAAATTATGAGTTTTGGACCTAAATAATATTTTGTGAAATGCCTTTACAGGTCGATTTCCTAAAATTTTAAAGGATTAACTTTTCCCTGTAATAAATTACGGTTAATGGTGTAGGTACTTGAGAGGATTAAATTATAAATACCCTTCTTAAACCAACAAATTTTGCTAAATATCCTTTTAGGTAGTTTTAATATTTTCAAATTTCTAAATGACTCAGTTTACTTTTAACTTCATTTCAGTCTTTATTGTTGTGTTGTGTTAACCAGTGGGAAAAATGGCAAAATTAATTGACTCGTGGGTAAAATTTTATTCAGATTTTGTTGTAGAAGGTGATAACCAGGTGTTTTGTAAAACATGTTCTAACATTGTAAGTACTTTTTTATTTTATATTTTATTTTGACCTTTTACAATGGTAAATCAAACGACAGTAAAATATTATTTCAACTCACAGTTAAAAAAAAGAAGGGCAACTTTACCACGTACGCATTTATTTAATTTAAATAAAACTTCAACATCTACAGGAATTTATTTGTTTTAGATTCCATGTAAAAAAAAGTTTCAAATCGACCAACACGCGAAAACACCCTCACATATAGCAAAGCAGAAATCTAAAGACACTCGCAGACAAAGTCAACTTCCCTTGAAACAATATTTAGAATCTGAATCGTCTAGAAGTGAACAAGCTATTTTTAATGAAGATTTATGCAAAGCTTTAGTGACTTCGAATATCCCTTTAATACGATTAAATAATCCAAATCTCTGATAATTTTTGCAAAAATACTGTAAATTTAATATTCCAGAGCAAAGTATATTACGCAAACGTGGTGTTGACAGTTTGTAGATTGAGACTCGTGAAAAAATTCGTAAGATTCACGTTGGAAACCATTTCTACATTATTGTGGATGAAACAACAGACTCTTGTGGTCGATATATAGCCCATTTAATGATAGGTTCATTACGCGAAGAAATGCAAATTGGTCCATATCTAATCGCTTCAAAGCAATTAGATAAAACAAATAACTTGACAATAACTCGTTTTATCCAGACAGAATTGTCTTCCTTTTTTCTTCCGGAAGCCGTTCCAACAGAAAAATGTTTATTGCTGTTATCCGATGCTGCCCCGTACATGATAAAAGCCGCACAAAATTTAGAAATGTTTTATGAAAACTTAATCCATGTTACATGTTTGGTTCATGGCCTTAACAGAGTCGCAAAAGAAATTAGGTCTAACTTTCCTTTAATAAATGATTTAATTAGTAATGTAAAAAAATGTTTCTTAAAGCTCCTCTAAGAACTCAATTGTACAAAGAAAAATTTCCTGAATTACAGATGCCACCGGAACCTGTGATTACTCGGTGGGGTACCTGGCTTAAAGCTGCCTTTTTTTACGCAGATAATTATGAAAAAATTAAAGAAATCATATTTGATTTTGATGATTCATCTAAGGGAATATCTAATACAAAGAATATGACCAAAGCAATTAGTATTTTTAAAAAATTATGCATTGTACCCAAAATTATATTAGATTTAGAACAAAAAAAATTTACCTTTGGTGACTTCTGTAAATTTAATTAAGACGTTTGAATCAGAGTGTAAAAATGTCCAGGGCGATATTGGAAAGATGATTTTTCGTAAATTTTTAAATGTAATTTTAAAAAATGAAGGATTTATTGTTTTAAGAAACCTTGTTAATATTTATTCTGGTAACTTTGAAGATATTAATACTATTCATCCAGATATTTCAGGAAAATGTAAGTTTGCACCTATTACTTCTGTAGATGTCGAAAGGAGTTTTTCTTTGTACGAATACAAACTTACTGATAGGAGACAATCATTTAATACAGATAATTTAGAAAAACATCTAATTGTTCATTCGTTTTATAATAATGTTGATTTGTAAATAAAATTAGTTAATAATTAAATAATTATTAAGTATTATATTAGGTATTGTAAAATAAAACAAATAATAAATATTAATAAACTATTTTGATCAAATAACAAATTACTCTTATTGCATATGCTCTGCATATTTTTTAATTTTTTACGCATATATTGAAATATTTTGCGGCATATATATGCGCATATTTAACTACTTTTTGGGTGCATATATTCCTAGGTCTAGTTATAACAATGTTATTTCAGACTTAATTTTTCATATTTTTTATTATTAATAATAAGTACCTACATCCGAATAAAAAATAATGTATGAAATGCGGACGAAAATTGCTCTTTCGGAGTTTCCACGCGACGCGTAGTCGAGCATGGCAAACTTCTCGTAGTCTTCTAGAAAACTCACTTTTTATCCTTATAACATAAACTACGTATTTTTATAATGTATGAAGTAATAAAAGTCACAATAACTTTCAGTTAAATAGCAACCATAAAATGAAGTTTTAGAATGAATCTCCCTATAAAAAACAAATTTGGGAGACAATTTCGAAATAATCAGTTTAACGATACATTTTTAAAATTCTCCAATCAGGCTTTTCGAAATATATCTTTTAAACATGATACAAATTAGCAATAAAAGTCACAATGTTACATGAAACGAACTAATGAAAATTTTGTTGAACACTAAAACTTACGACATTGTAAAAGTTCTGTTCTGGTGAAATCATCTTATCCCATCCTATCTCCCATCTTATCCTGAGGGATAGATACACGATTTATTATGCCACCGTTGGCTTTCATGTCTTTGTTTCTCTTGGCTAGAAAATTTATGTACCATAAAACAAATACAACATTGGTTATGGCAAGTTTCCATCAGCAATTTTATTTTTACAATTTTCTTTATTATCCAAGATCTGATGTAATTGAGTATAAATAAGGGGAAATGATGAATTTTCAGTCAACTGCAACGTATTGCTTATTGAATATTGTATTACGTAATGTCTTACTTATTAAATTTTTGTATTTTTTTAAGAAAAAGATTTTGGAATAAAGTCACTCCAATTGGACATTTTGGGCCTTTAGATCTATTTTATCTGTCATTCCCGGGAACCTGCAACTTGTGACAGAGCTAGTTTTTAACATATTATTTAAATACCCTGATAAGTCATTCTAAGGTCGTAATATGAGAACACATACCAAGCGTTCTTGCTTCGGACAGACAAGTGCAATGTAAATCTAAAATATGATTTTCGTTACCTAGTATAAGCTCTTCATTAAAGGCTATCCGCAGCTGATGTATTATGCCATTTCTCGCTAAACTTTTAGTGAATTGTCTTGGATACATGAAGGTGACAAGTTGAGCTGGAAAATACCGCAAGTGAGATCTCACAAAAAAACGTGATTCATCTGGGGAAATGTTGCAAGATTAGCTTGGATCAATGGCTATCAAGGCATAGCCTTTCGTGAATTGTCTTGGATACATGAAGGTGACAAGTTGAGCTGGAAAATACCGCAAGTGAGATCTCACAAAGAAACGTGATTCATCTGGGGAAATGTTGCAAAATTAGCTTGGGTCAATGGCTATCAAGGCATAGCCTTTCCTGCAAGATTTTCGGTTTCCACTTTGATATTTACAATATTCGATTGTCTGGCACGTTCAAGCATGGTTTTAGATAATTCAGTTGTAGCGTTTTGTATTTTAATCAAGTCATAATATCTGTTAATGATCGCACCAGCTATCAACAAAAAGTCCCGAATATTTTGTAGAGGGATGTAGCTATATTTCGTTTTTTCATATTGCAGCCATGATATTTGAATTATGCACGACATCAACTCCAAGTAAAATACCCTGCAACAATACCACTGGATGTAGTGCTAAATGCTAGTGATGCCGATGATTGAACAAGAGTAATAACTGATTTGCAGTAAAACTTCAAGTGTAGTGGTTTATAGGGCTATGGGAGAAGAATCACTTGATTCGGAACCTCCGTGGTGGTGTAGAATTTCGAGAGCGTTTTTGTACGTATGATAAGAAATGCGATATAACATGTCTTATTTTAATCTAGAAATGTAAATGAAAAAATTAAAATCATATAATAATGAAAAATTTATTCAATATTCCACATATACACTCCTAAATAATTATAAACCCAGTTTTAAATGTTATTTCAAAGGAAAAAGTAGTATAAAAATAAAAACTTTCACTCTCCAATATCTCGAAATCCTGTCGATGAATTTATTTTTCCCCGCAACTACATTTGAACAGCAAACTAACTCTGGCCTAAGTTATAAGAATACATCCAAAATGGACTTAATAGGTGCGTGGTCCTTTAAATAAAATCATTTTTAATTGAATAAGAGAAAAACTAAATAAACTATAATTGAATTGACGTAAGCACACTAACATGACAGCAATTGTTTAATTTTTATTAAAAATATATCTAATATTATAGCCTATTAGCACCTTGGTTATAACTAGAGTTAAGAGTATATGCAAAACGCCATATTTTGCATATGTTGCATATATATATATATATATATATATATATATATATATATATATATACAATTTTTGATTTTGAATGCATATATTGACATTTTGTTAATTTTTTGGCATATATCTGACGTACTAATTGGCTGGACATATTAAAATTATGAGTTTTGGACCTAAATAATATTTTGTGAAATGCCTTTACAGGTCGATTTCCTAAAATTTTAAAGGATTAACTTTTCCCTGTAATAAATTACGGTTAATGGTGTAGGTACTTGAGAGGATTAAATTATAAATACCCTTCTTAAACCAACAAATTTTGCTAAATATCCTTTTAGGTAGTTTTAATATTTTCAAATTTCTAAATGACTCAGTTTACTTTTAACTTCATTTCAGTCTTTATTGTTGTGTTGTGTTAACCAGTGGGAAAAATGGCAAAATTAATTGACTCGTGGGTAAAATTTTATTCAGATTTTGTTGTAGAAGGTGATAACCAGGTGTTTTGTAAAACATGTTCTAACATTGTAAGTACTTTTTTATTTTATATTTTATTTTGACCTTTTACAATGGTAAATCAAACGACAGTAAAATATTATTTCAACTCACAGTTAAAAAAAAGAAGGGCAACTTTACCACGTACGCATTTATTTAATTTAAATAAAACTTCAACATCTACAGGAATTTATTTGTTTTAGATTCCATGTAAAAAAAAGTTTCAAATCGACCAACACGCGAAAACACCCTCACATATAGCAAAGCAGAAATCTAAAGACACTCGCAGACAAAGTCAACTTCCCTTGAAACAATATTTAGAATCTGAATCGTCTAGAAGTGAACAAGCTATTTTTAATGAAGATTTATGCAAAGCTTTAGTGACTTCGAATATCCCTTTAATACGATTAAATAATCCAAATCTCTGATAATTTTTGCAAAAATACTGTAAATTTAATATTCCAGAGCAAAGTATATTACGCAAACGTGGTGTTGACAGTTTGTAGATTGAGACTCGTGAAAAAATTCGTAAGATTCACGTTGGAAACCATTTCTACATTATTGTGGATGAAACAACAGACTCTTGTGGTCGATATATAGCCCATTTAATGATAGGTTCATTACGCGAAGAAATGCAAATTGGTCCATATCTAATCGCTTCAAAGCAATTAGATAAAACAAATAACTTGACAATAACTCGTTTTATCCAGACAGAATTGTCTTCCTTTTTTCTTCCGGAAGCCGTTCCAACAGAAAAATGTTTATTGCTGTTATCCGATGCTGCCCCGTACATGATAAAAGCCGCACAAAATTTAGAAATGTTTTATGAAAACTTAATCCATGTTACATGTTTGGTTCATGGCCTTAACAGAGTCGCAAAAGAAATTAGGTCTAACTTTCCTTTAATAAATGATTTAATTAGTAATGTAAAAAAATGTTTCTTAAAGCTCCTCTAAGAACTCAATTGTACAAAGAAAAATTTCCTGAATTACAGATGCCACCGGAACCTGTGATTACTCGGTGGGGTACCTGGCTTAAAGCTGCCTTTTTTTACGCAGATAATTATGAAAAAATTAAAGAAATCATATTTGATTTTGATGATTCATCTAAGGGAATATCTAATACAAAGAATATGACCAAAGCAATTAGTATTTTTAAAAAATTATGCATTGTACCCAAAATTATATTAGATTTAGAACAAAAAAAATTTACCTTTGGTGACTTCTGTAAATTTAATTAAGACGTTTGAATCAGAGTGTAAAAATGTCCAGGGCGATATTGGAAAGATGATTTTTCGTAAATTTTTAAATGTAATTTTAAAAAATGAAGGATTTATTGTTTTAAGAAACCTTGTTAATATTTATTCTGGTAACTTTGAAGATATTAATACTATTCATCCAGATATTTCAGGAAAATGTAAGTTTGCACCTATTACTTCTGTAGATGTCGAAAGGAGTTTTTCTTTGTACGAATACAAACTTACTGATAGGAGACAATCATTTAATACAGATAATTTAGAAAAACATCTAATTGTTCATTCGTTTTATAATAATGTTGATTTGTAAATAAAATTAGTTAATAATTAAATAATTATTAAGTATTATATTAGGTATTGTAAAATAAAACAAATAATAAATATTAATAAACTATTTTGATCAAATAACAAATTACTCTTATTGCATATGCTCTGCATATTTTTTAATTTTTTACGCATATATTGAAATATTTTGCGGCATATATATGCGCATATTTAACTACTTTTTGGGTGCATATATTCCTAGGTCTAGTTATAACAATGTTATTTCAGACTTAATTTTTCATATTTTTTATTATTAATAATAAGTACCTACATCCGAATAAAAAATAATGTATGAAATGCGGACGAAAATTGCTCTTTCGGAGTTTCCACGCGACGCGTAGTCGAGCATGGCAAACTTCTCGTAGTCTTCTAGAAAACTCACTTTTTATCCTTATAACATAAACTACGTATTTTTATAATGTATGAAGTAATAAAAGTCACAATAACTTTCAGTTAAATAGCAACCATAAAATGAAGTTTTAGAATGAATCTCCCTATAAAAAACAAATTTGGGAGACAATTTCGAAATAATCAGTTTAACGATACATTTTTAAAATTCTCCAATCAGGCTTTTCGAAATATATCTTTTAAACATGATACAAATTAGCAATAAAAGTCACAATGTTACATGAAACGAACTAATGAAAATTTTGTTGAACACTAAAACTTACGACATTGTAAAAGTTCTGTTCTGGTGAAATCATCTTATCCCATCCTATCTCCCATCTTATCCTGAGGGATAGATACACGATTTATTATGCCACCGTTGGCTTTCATGTCTTTGTTTCTCTTGGCTAGAAAATTTATGTACCATAAAACAAATACAACATTGGTTATGGCAAGTTTCCATCAGCAATTTTATTTTTACAATTTTCTTTATTATCCAAGATCTGATGTAATTGAGTATAAATAAGGGGAAATGATGAATTTTCAGTCAACTGCAACGTATTGCTTATTGAATATTGTATTACGTAATGTCTTACTTATTAAATTTTTGTATTTTTTTAAGAAAAAGAACTGTAGAAAACTAAATTCAACCAATTACTAATCTCTCCCTTCAACAATTTTGATATAAACCTATAAAGATTAAAATAAGGTACGAATTTCTTTGACATTTGCCATAAAAACTTCTAATTAACCCTTTGCCTTCATCCCCAATTCCCAACCACCCAACACTGTACAGTTTCAGAAGCAGTTGGCATTAATGAAGTCCGTCTGAGGGCGTTTTGCAAGAAGTTACAACTTTCATATAGTGTCAATTCGTAATGATTAACCCTTCTGGAGGGTTAGCCCATCAATTAGCACAGTAATGGGAGTTCTGGATTAATGAATCTAGTTAGGAACGTTGGCCACAGGTGCTGTCTATCGCACACTCGATTACAACAGGAGCGGACTTTGTTGTCGACTAGGCAAGTTTGGGGAAAATTGGTTTGGGATTTTCGTCAAAGGTTCTGTATTTCTTTGGAAGTAATTTTATACAGAGAGACATTTTCAAAGTTTAGAATTTGTAACCAAGCGACATTTAAATATGTAAACAAAGCCATTGATCTGTATGTGAGTGTAAAGTCGTCTATTGGTGTGCTTAAATTTTTTTAATAATAAATCAAGAAAAGTCTCTATAAAAAACGTTACAAAAACGAACTGTGACGATTCATGTTAAGTGGATATGTTAAGAAGACGGTTAATAAATATGTATTTAATTTATCTAGTAATTAGCAAACTTAGGTTTTAAAGACTATCTTTTATTAATTTAAAATAAGTCGTATAACCATTGCGAAAAAACCGTTAATTTAACAAATTTAGATACAGTTGTGCTTAATTGCTTATGTAAGGGTAATTGTGTTATTATATCCTAGTGCCCAATGCACGAACCTTATTAATGAGCTTTAATCACTTAAATTGAAAACCAACATCAGCGGTTATAAATATTGGCACCCAACTTTACAAATATTGGATCCCAACGATACAAATATTGGCGCCCTACTTAGACATAACACATAACTCAGAAACTCTAGAATTATCTACCGTTTCGTTTTAATTTTCTTGAATGTTTAACAGAATTTAACAACGTTTGTTTTATAACTTTGCCTTTTATCGTTAACAGTTTTTGCATAATCGTACTAATTTGACTGTTTTAAATATAAATGTGTAACTTATAAATACTTCAAAATTTATTCCACGCTGAGAAAAGTGTAGGATATATTAATCCTGTACTAATATTATTGATGATGATACTTCTGACAGTAAATAATATATTATAGAGGGTGTCCCATTATTGCGTAATTGTTCAATATTTCAATTTGTGTTATAGACACGCAAACAAGTTTTTAAATAAAGTTATATGAATTTAAATAATACGTATTTAAAAATATTTTTGCATATACAGGGTGTTGCATTTTTACCTGGCAAATAAACATGTATATTTTTTAAATTGAAAACACTATATTTCATTTCAGTTTTAGAATGGATTGGTAATACTGTATTCAACCCTAGAATTTTACAAGTTGCCAAGCAATTAATTTTTTTATGAAATTATAGAACAATTCTGACCCCAAAATAAAATTTTCCTAATTTAGGTAGGTAGGTTTTCATAGAATTAAAATTATTCATTATACAGACTTATAAGATAATAATCTAACGAATAGTAGTGATAGAACTAGTTTATTTTAAAACATGTCTTAAATATGGCAAATTTTAAATTCAATTTACGAAATTTTTTTAAATGTAACATCCTGTAAATAATTCTAATATAAAGGTCGTTTTGAATTTACTTATTTAACGATATTACCATGTTAGCCAATAACACATATACCTTTAGTGCGTAATTCATCTGTAGCTATTTTATTATTGGAAATACGAAAAAAAAAAAATAAATATAAAAGTTGTGTAACCATATCTAACAATTATTCTTAAATGTACAGGTTGGTCCAAACCAAACCTATAATTTTTAAAGCAAAACATCATACAGGTAGTTTATATATATTTGATTTTTTTCGCATCATTAAACAATTTTAATATACTTCAATTATTTTCTATGTTGTATTATAGTGTGTATCAAAGTGCGAGATCACGATTTTCACAATTTTTTAAATGAAATACCCTGTATGTTATACAATCAACTAAGTGATTAAAAAGTTGAAAAAATTGTAACCGCCTACATTTTTTCACACCCTATATAAAAAATAGCAAATAATTAAAGCCTATTTAAATTGTTTAATGATGTGAAAACAATCAAATATGTGTAAACTACCTTGATTAAAAAAAAGTGTAGGTTTGGTGGCCCCTCATTTATGGACCACCCTATATATTTAAAAATAATTGTTAAATATAGTCATACAACTTTTATATAATTTTTTTTTTTTTCGTATTTCCAATAATAAAACAGCTATAGATTAATAACGCACTGATGGTACACCCGGTATTTGTGTTAATGGCTAACATGTTAATGTCGTCGAATAGATTAATTTATAAGAAATTTTAAGCCAAAATAATATACAGGGTGTTGCATTTAAAAAAAATTGAGTAAGTTAAACTAAAATTTAGATATATTCAAGACATGTTTCAAAACATTCTGCATAAAATAATCCAGTTCTATCGCCACTATTCGTTAGCTTAGTCTGTAAACTAAACAATTTTAAAACAAATGTAAATCTAAATTATGCCAATTTATTTTGGGAACTGCATCGTTCTCTAATTTCATAACGTACATATCATATATTGAAATAAATATTTATTTCATTTTTTTCAGTAAATAATTACTTAATTAAGACTAGATGTCAGTTGATTAAACTGAAAGGATTAAGTATTAATCTCAAATTAATTAAAAAGACATACGCTGAAAAAATTAATTTAAGTAAACATATATTGTTATTAACATTCTTAAGTAATTTGTTATAATTTTTTTTTTAAATTATAATATATTATAGAAATCTAAAAACCAAAAACCACAAATATTATTTTTCATCAGCCTCTATGGTCCCTTTCCTAATTAAATTTACATCCCCCAAAACAACTTGTACCGCGGTTGATACCCCTTGTATAATTAAACTTCAACTTGTCAAATCCTTGAGGAATATCAAACAATTACCTTCATAGCAGCCAAACCCTCCGCAACCCATGTCTTACCTTATACATTTTACAAGAGGTTGAAGATTCACCGATCGCTGTCTTGACCGCCAGATCAGACCTCTGGCCCTGGCGCCCTTTTCTCCCTTATCCCTTTCGATGCCTTTCCCCATTAAGGCTTAAGCGAGTAACTAGAAATTTAATCTAGCTGGACAAAATGAGAACCTGTTTTACATGAGAAGGTTTTTTGTTTTTTATATTTTCTAAAAAAAATTTAAAATTAAAATTGTAGAAATAGTATATTACATTACGAGTGTGGAAAGTGAATGATACACGGGAGGTAGTTGCCGAGTTTAATACTTTTTTTAAATATCCTCCTGGCCATTTGGTCGACAAAATAATAACAAAGTCTACTAGTAACATCGAAGGAATCACATCAAATAAAGTTTCTTTCTCGCTCCATTTTTTCACACAGAATTATTACATTTATTACTTAGGAAAATATAAAAAAAAGATCTTCTGGAGCCGATGACGTACCATGTTTTGTACTAAAGCAAGTATTAGATGTTTTCTCTGAACCTCTAACATATTTGGTAAACTTATCATTTGAGATGGGCAGTTTTCCTCAAGCTTTAAAACTGGGGAAAGTTTTACCATTTGTTACAGGATAAAAGAAATTATAGGATTTTTAGGATTAATAGGATTTATTTAAGATGCATTTAACATAAACTGCATTTTTAAAATCTAAAATAAATGCTACTTACAATAAATCTAGTGAATTATTTCATATTTTATAATTTGTTTACTTCTATTAAAATTTCCTTACTGTTTCAAACTTGGGAATCCATGTAGAATTTATCTAGAAGGAAAGAAGACATAAGTATCTTAATAATAAACAATTTTTACTATTTGTTACATTTCAAAACAACTTAAAATTATTTCGGAAGGTTACTAAATTATTAAATTAGTTTTGTTTACATTTTTCTAATATTTACATGTCATAAGTCACAAAAGTCGATTTTAATGAATGACAATTACAAGAATGATAGTAATATGAATTAAGTAATCATTCATTCATCTACCAGTTCTAAGAAGTGTACTAGAACTAGACTCTTAATTAAAACGTTTTGTCTTTGTCTACCAACTAGATTAGACATAAGTTAGTCTCTTTTCAAGTATTGGAACTTATAAACTAACAAACTAGTTAATAATTTGGAGGGTCTTATTAAAAGGGAATATGCCATTTTGTTCTTCTTATGAGAGCTTTCGTCAAGAACAAGTTACTTACATTTTTTTGTGGATTTTTCCAAAAGTTTTACTGTTCGAAAGATTTCGAATTGTTCTATTGAGAAGAAATTCGACAACCAAGGGTTGGATTTAGTCTCACGTGTTGAAAAACTCCCAGAAACTATTGACCAGGAGACCCTGAGCAAACTTAATAATCTTAGAGGCCACATCCCATCACAGGTACTTTAAATAAAAACTTATTAATAATAATTTATAAAGATACTTACGTTTCTCTCTTTCAGGTCTTTTTTTATATTTTTATGTTTCCTCTTATTTCTCCAAAGATATCCATAATTATTGTACATATCTTCCGACGTTATATTCCTCTGTAAACGTCGCCTTCGAAGACATCTTCATCCAAACCATCCACCCATACGTCCCTAGTCTCATCCCCTTGCGATCGATCCAGACACTAGCCACGGAAAATCATCGACTGGTCTCATACTGGAGGTATACCTAGACTCATCCCCTAACCTGCTGTAAAAGGTTACCTTCTATGCTTTATTATTCGGGATTCCGGATTGCAGTATTGGACATTGAAGCAACTTGAAACCGTGTGATATATTTTAAGAAATATTGGGCTAATCAATTTTATACATATATATATTTAGTTGTAATTTTTTATTAAGTTAATTAGTTCATAGCATAAACTTACCATATCGTAACAATATATTGAACTTGTCCGATTATTTCAAACACTGAATGCATTATAAAATATTCGATTACGAATCACGTTGTACGCCGAAAATATGCATATTTAAGGTCTATTTAAAATTAGAGAATCTAATATTATAACATATAGGGGTAATAATACTCTATAAATACCTCATGTTGCAATATTCCATATTGGGATGATTCAGCTTTTTAAACATACTTAATAATTTATAAAATATATCTGACATTTGAAACTTGCAACATAACCTCACTATTTTCCACATGGCAAGACCAGAGAAAAAAATAAAAAAGAAGATAATCAGACTGTCCCGGTCCAAGAAATCAACTTAAATAAAATCACGTAAGGTAATCGATTAGTTTTTATTGTAATTGTAACCTAAGAAATGAACTTGGTGATTCCACCAAAATTTTTAAACTTAAAAAAAATTTATTAAAGTATTAACTACAATTAAAAATGTTGTCTACTACGGTTACACAAGTTTCGGTTGTTCCGGTGTCAACCTTCGGGCCTTCGACGTCGCTCAGACGGCAGCTAGGGGGTGGATAGCTTACAATAATTCCGGAAATAGTAGACAAATAAATAGGCGCCAACTGGGTCTATATAGTGGCCAAACTATGATCCTATTTCCCCAAAAACCCAGTAAATGAGGAAAGAAATAAAAGACAAACCTCAACTTATGTTCCTTTATAAAGAAAAAAATATTTACTAAATATACAGACTAATTACCTAATGGCTTAGGTAATCAAAAAAAAAATTGGAGGTAATTAAAAGGAAAATTTACACTGTATATGTATATGCGTAACCCAAAATAAATTATTAAATCAAAATATGGCACGGTTCGTCGTTAGCTTGGTACCAGGCATGACGCTTGCGCAAAATATTAATTCCCACCTTACATAAAAAAAATAAAATATAAAATAATAGTTAATTCAAATCTTGTGCATAACCGCACCTATACTACATCATATATTGTAAACTAAACAATAAACTTATAATCCTTATAAGCTTATAACCCTCTCCAAATTGGAAGGCGATATCTGCTTAACTTTTAGTTAAGACCAAACTACCCAAAAGAAAATTATTAAACCATGAAATTTTATAATTAAGTATAATTCATAAAACTAAATAAAAATATAAAAAAAAATAAAAATACGAAGATACACAAAGGACTTCAGACACAGAGGTTATTTACTTAAACTCCCAGATTGGAAGAGGTTACTTAATCTCTGCCCCCACACGGGTCTTCTGAGATTGCTTAACTTAATCGTTAAGTCTGGTCCATTTAATAATGAATAAATTGAATAAAGTAAAATTATGGTAGTAGCCCTTAATAACTGAAGAATTACAACTTAAACGTGGAAGCAGTCCAAGTGTTCTGCGACCCGAAGGATTACTACATCAGCATTAAGTGCTTAAATTAAGTAAAAGCTTGAAATATTAATCAATTAAACGATGTACTATTTGATAATACTTAAGTTATGAGTGAAATAACCCTAGAACATTCTGTGCTCAAAAGTATAAATAATGTTGAGAATACCTTGACAACATTCGGTTGAAAGTGAATGTATAATTTAACAATGCACGCATGAAACCTTCAATATAACGTATAAGAAAAACCTGTTAGTAGGGTGTCTTCTTTCACAGCATTCCCATCTCCCTATCCAGAACGAGAATCATCATTGTAAATCTAGCTGCAAGTAAGCTAGGCGGCTAGCATACCAATGTTCTGTGTTCCCTCGATGAAACCGTTGAACTCCGGACGATATAACCCTCTGTGTACAACTGTTGAAATCCTGAGTCGCTACCCCCTGGGTGAAAATTGTTGTCGAATCCTGGGTTAACAACCCCCTGGGTGAAAATTGTCGACGAGTCTTGGGCTAACAACCCCCTGGGTGAAACTGTCGTCGAATCTTGGGCTAACAAGCCCCTGGGTGAAACTGTCGTCGAATCCTGGGTTAACAACCCCCTGGGTGAAACCCTTAAAATATTACAAAGAAAAATGTCAATACACATTGACTCAAGTATCCCGAACTATAGGATTACCCAAAAATGTACATAAACTAGAAAATATTCAGCATCTAGGATAAAGAAAAATTACATTGGCTCAACAGTGAGTCATAAACAGTATTATGAGCTCAAATAATTAAAATTCTGTTACACCATGCCATAACATAAAAGAAATTTACAGCCACATGGTGCGTAACATAACCAAATATATACAAAACATACCTTTTTCGTAAAGGGTTAACTTGGTAGCCTTCCAAGGATGAGAAACACGTGAGATGATCCACAGCACAACAATATTCCACACTCCAAATGCTGTGATCTTCCGATTATTGCGTTAAAATCCTATATTAGATATGGGCTGGACCAATGACCATAGGAATTTACCAATACACTAAAATTCCCTTCCAAAATACGAAATGTCCATTTACCCACAATTAACCATGAAGTAGAATCTAAAATCCCCTTTAATTAGGGTAAGCCGATGGGGCTAAATATTAAGAAAATTCTACTTCGACACAAAAATCGTCTTTTTCGTGACTCAACACCCACTGACAGAAACCATACGTCAGCCGTCTAAAATGGTCGAAATCCCTTTCCGATAAATGTCAAGTGGGTTCAGAAATTCATCCTCAAGAATTCCCCACTATATAACTTAAGATACCATTTACGAAAGGTACCCTAAAAACTATATTTATATACAGTATAACTACATTTGGGAAACTGTTCCCGACAAAAATTAATACCACAGCGATCGCAAAAAAATCCCTCACGACTTAAAATCGCTCATTGTGAAACTAACTTACCTCGGGTTCTGAGCCCGATATTGGAACGTACTACAAACATGACACTTGTCGGTGTTCTGTCGTCAAGTGACGTTTATGTCATTCACTGTCACAATTAAAAAATATTAACCTAACCAAAAATAAACAAAGAAAATCTTAAAGAATGGTATCGTAAATAATTAATTATCCAAAGGTGAGACTATAATACATAATATATATAAATTTACAACGAAACTTGGTCTATTTTTAGGAGAACTACTATCCTTTTACTTAGTGGTGAGATGAAATAAATTATAATAATGATGTCCGAAAGTTAGAATACAGGTGAAATTAGTTAATGACAAAAATAATAGTGATATCATCAATACGATTTTACCCTTTTTTTTCGTATGATTAACCAGGTAAGCCAAAACAATTTTATTAATTCGTGGGGCCAAAAATGAACGTTACATAATCATCCCCTTAAGTACCCAACCCCTGAGAAATATTCAACATCGCCTTATTATAGGTCAGATACACTTAAATATTGTTTTCATCATGTTTTAATTTAAAACCCTCTACATGTGTATAACATTGCATAAGAAAAATGATCGTAGACAAATAGAAAATTATAGACCTGTTGCTATTCCCTTTGGTCTGTCTAAAATCTTTAAATATGTTTTTCTTGACCGTCTTCTGTCTTTCTTGAAACGGTACAACATTATAACAGGAAATTAGCATGAATTATGTGCTGAATAATCAACAATAACTGCTGTTTTCATTTTACAATAAAATTATTCACCATTTGGAGGAATCTGAATGCTTAGCTGTTATCTTTTGTGATCTTCGTAAAGCATCCGATTAGGCATTCCAACAACCTGTCAAACAATAGGTGCCAGTGGGAAATTCTTGTATATTTAAGGGGGTAGCGACATAGTCTTGCAACTTGGACGCTATTTTTATTCGAAGTAGTACTCGCCAAGCCTGCCAATTTATGAAGAAATGTATAGGTGGGTTTTTTAAATATTATTTTTATTGTGTTTGACATAAAATATTTAAATGTAATCCATTATCCATGATTTTACGTAAAGTAGATAGAATATACCATATGTCGCCACCCTTAGATATACCAAACCTGCCCACTGGTAATTCATTTGTTTGGAATGCCTAATTGTGTAAACCATGAGTTGCTATTAAATATATTGGAGAAATATGGAATCAGAGGCAATGTTTTAAATTGGATCTTAACATTTTTACGTACTAGGAAGCAATATATTTCTTTAAAAGTACAAAAAGACAACAAAATCAATACTATTAATTTTGATACACTAGATATTAATATGGGAGTTCCTAGGGTTCCATTTTGGGTCCCATATTGTTCATACTGTATGTAAACAATGTTGACTCATTAATAGGTAATAATCATTATGTAAGCTATGCAGATGATTTCTCCGCTATAATTTCAGCTAAAAATACTGATCTACTAAACGAGAGAGCTCCAATATCGCTCAAAAATGTTAAGTTACTTAATAGCCTTGATTTATTTTTTAATGCTAATAAGACTGAAGTACTTAGATTCCATAACAGGCAACAAACGAGCCCCTATAGATTAGTTTTGAAAATGTCGTTCTTAATAATGGGAATGATAGCATTGGATTTCTAGGAATACAAATAGATATCAATACCTTGATTGGAAAGACCATTTTAGAGAACTAGTCAAAAAAATTAACTCCCTAAAGTTTCTTTTTATGAATTTACGGACTATACTTGAAGTTCGTCAATTAGTTATGGTGTATTTTGCACAAGTAGACTCACGTCTAAGATACTGTGTATGATTATGGGGAAATTCAACCTACTCTAAAAATGTTTTTCTTGCTCAAAAAAGGGTCCTGAGAAGCATTGCTAAAATCTCACAAAGAGGCCCTTATCGACCATACTTCAAGGAATATGGCATGGCATATTACCCCTTTGTTGTATTTTTATTTTTGGAATATGCCTACATGTCACGAAGTGGTCGTCAGCCTATTGGTAGTGCTTTTTCGTGCATGTGGTTGCGGATTGGTGCCGTATTTTTGTCATCATAAAACAAAAAATAAAAAAAACAGAAAAAACAAAAAAAAACAAAAAAAAAACAAAAAAAAAACAAAAAAAAAACAAATCGGTAAGTAAATGAATTTGATTTTAATATACTTATTTCTAATATTTTACAATAAGAACCAATTTATGTTCATTTATAACTAACCTAAAGCCCCACTTCTATTTGAACTTAAATTTATAATAGACAATTTAACTATGAAGATGATTAATTTAATCACCATTTTTAATTTTCAATCCTTAGTCTTTTAAGAAACAAAAAAAAATATGTTTGTCCCTGATTACTACCTGCATTGATATTTATTTTAACTAAAAGTAGGTATCTTATGATCCCTTTTTAAAAAAAAAATGTTAAAATTTTAAAAATTGATTACTTTGAGAAAAAGTATAATTTTAGGACCTATTCTATTAATTAATACATTTTTTATTTATATTAATATTCGTAACCTATTTCCTTTCTTTTCCTTCTTTGGAAATATTATTTTTCACCTAACTATGTTTTCTTAATTTAGAGCAAGAATATGAGTTTCAGTTTTTTGTAAACATTCTTTCAACCCTTTCTTTCTCTATAGAATAATACATTTTTTATTTATATTTATATGCATAACCTATTTCCTTTCTTTTCCTTCTTTGGAAATAATATTTTATTCTACTTAAATATACCGCTTATGGTATTTTGACTTTATATTTAATGTATCCACATACAAATTATTTTATTGTAACTTAAATTAAAACTGAAAATAAGATAAACAAAATCTCCTACTGCTTTTAATACACAGGGCAGGATTTGCCCTTTTGTAATTGAATCAAGTTTATCCTTATTAACTTGACATATTAGGCGTATTGGTCCATCGTTTTGAAAGGCTTCTCGTTTTTCAGGGATCATTCGGAATGGGACTTCCTGTTGTGACTGCTGTGGTCGACGTTTGGAGAGCCAGTTTAATATTATTTTTGTAATTAGATAGCTCAAGAAAATTATAAATATTATACAAAGAAGTGAAAATTCTATATGAAGACTCAAGGGTGTTGGATTAATTGCTTGAACCGGTATAGGGGTCATGGCTATTGCTAAGCCGTTATTTCTATAAAAAAGAAGGAAGAGAAAACCGGCAGATAATATTGTGTTCCATATGAGGAAAATGCTGTCTCCATGCAAGCTATAATAATGAGACGTAGGTAAGTCTTTGTCAATTATATTAGACAGTATGTCTTGGACACTTTCTTTAGTAGACGTTAGATTAAGATGAGGAATTTCTAGTGTCCAGTTCGGGTTTGAGCATTCTAAATGATTTATGAAAGTTATAGGGCTTGATTTTATATTGGGATTAAGGATAAACACTAACTACAAACACAAATAAATGATTGTAATTACCAGACAGGCCGACGAACTACATATACCTTATGCAAGACTCAAGGTAACATCTAATTTGCCAAATTACTTGGGGCACAAATTGTTCAATACACTTCCTCTTGTAATAAAGAAAAGTAATTATTTTTTTATTTTTAAAAGAAAATTGAACGGTTTTTTACTAGAATATTGTTTTTATGATCTCGCTGAATTTTACGAATTTTTTTGTATATGTCCTACCCATATTTGATTCTATTTTCTAGTTTTATGCTTTTATCATATTTTTATTTTATTTACTTGTATTTTGACGAATCGCATACAATTGTATTGTCTTATGGAAAATAAATCATATTTATTTATTTTATTTATAACCCTTATACAACTTTTTTTATTACTTGGTTATTGTTTTTCTTGATGAAAAAAATTTGTCTTAAAGTTAGTTTTGTCCAGGAATATCGCTCAAAATATCACGGTTAACAACAGGAAATAACCTAAGCTGGTATTAAGACGTAAAATGGTTATTTGTCGATTTAATCTGTATCTCAGAAAATTTTAATAATTTAAGTAGGTAGTTGTTTCTAGCTTAATTGTCTTCATTAATTTTAATGAACTATTTCCATTGATGTCCAAAAACGTCTTTAATTAATTACTTTGAAATTAAACGTTAATCGAATACTCAAACAATTTATGACTTATCCATTTTATAAAAATGAATGATGCTATATAAAAGAAACTGGCTAGTCTGATTTCTCCACACAGTTTTTTTAATAAAATACAAGTAAAAAAGTACGTAACGTTCTTTTTAATAACACATTTGACTTTCATTGTTAAACCATATTGTCCCACAACCCAGATCTCGACCATCATCAGCATTTTCGGATTTAATTGAGAGCGATGCGTCTGACCTCTGGCCATTTTGATTTCTGATACAATTCTATGCCATAATTGACGTTCGCTCAAGCTCACTCGTTATTCAATTATTTCGAGATAGCATATCGCTGGCATAAGCGGCGCAGTAAAAATCTTCTCATAAGAGTAGATATTTCAAGTAATTTATAAGCTAAACAAATAGAAAATTTCTATCAAATAAAATTCTATCTAAATTTTTCATTATTTAAAAATAATTGAGATCGATTAAATAATCTCATTTTAAGTATTTCTTCTTGAATTTAAACGTATAACCTCTGATATTTGGATATAGGGATCTAAACCCGGTAATCGTGAATGAACAGTTATAATTTTTGGAAAAGCATATCTCAAAAACTAATTTTAGCAGGTGCCTCCTGGTTTTTACGACTTAATCAACAACGCGTAAGATATGCATTACGAACAACAATCTCATAGAAATAATATTCAGGCTAATACAGTTGAAGAATATTAGGTTGAATATATTTATTGCATATCTGGATTCCCTAATTACGTCGCTTACATAACGCTTTTCCGAAGACTCTAGTGTTAGTTTTTCCTTAAGCCTGTTACATCCCAAAAACATAAAAAATAATATATTTTTCACTACCGATCACAAAATGAAAGTAGTTGAAAAATTTGGAATCGACAATTTTGAAGCTGAATACCCAACGTGGATAGCTAATTGGAGTACGAAAGAGCTTTCTGCACACAATGAAGCTCTCCATTAATGATATAGCGTCCAAACATTGTGAATTTTATCCAGACATATGAAGTGCTTTAAAGATATTTATTACTCTTCCACCAACAACAGAGTCTATCGAAAGAACGTTTAGCACGCTAAGACATGTTAAAACATGGCTGCGGTCTATTCGCTCACTGCGAAGTCATGGTAGGGGAAGCAAAAGCGATACTAGCACAAGCAGCGGATAATTCGAGTACTCTAGGGCGATATTTTATAATTTTTGCATATCAAGTTCACGTATACATTTTACTTTTTCCTTAAAAAATAGCTAAACAATAAAATGAGCAACCGGAGTTGCTATGTTGTAAATTACACTAGCAAAAGAAACTGTAAATTATGTAAATTTTCAATAGCAAAATGAAAATTAAATAAAAAAAAAATCAATTGATAGCTGTATAATAAAAAAAAAACTTTATTTTTATAATAATAACAGTAATACTGGAAATATTAGACATCAGAAAAGGTTTTAAATAAACAATAAATTATTATTTTACGATATTCTTCAACATCCCTTAAATCTTAAATGTTTAGCAAATGATTAGATTTCTGCCTTTGATTATTGCATAGGGTTGAAATGCAATCTTGTGACTTATTGAATAATGAATGAAAATAGGCATGATGAGCGTACATCGAAAAATAATCAAAGATAACAAAAAAAAATAATGTTTTCTGTTATCGATGCTTTTGGTAGAGTAAAAAGAAATTTAAAATTTGCGTTTTCTTAGTGTTTTTTTTGTGTTCCTCGACGTGTTTGAGAGAGTTTTTTTATGTTTTTGTGTTTTTATAAATTTTTATTTTTTTTTATTATTATGTATGGCTGCGTCTTCTTGTTCATATTTTTCTTTTATATTACAGCTTCTGTTTGTTTTTTAAAAATGTGTTTTAAGTTTCTTGTTTTTTTTTTATTTTAGTGTTTGTTTTTTTTTTGTTGGGTTATTTTATTTATTAGAGACTTGTTATGACAACTTAAGTATTCGTTCTGTCAAATAGGTCAGTGACTTTGTTAGGGTTACTAATAAAATTATTAATGTTACTTTTATCCAACTGATTATATCAATTTAGACACGTGGGATACGGGTATACAGGGTGGACCACTTAAAAGTTCCGCTATTTAGTGAGATATCGAAACAATTTTGCTCTGTTTAAAAGACTGGAACAAATACTTTCTTATGATGGATTTAATTATTCTGTGACGTCATGACTTTTCCGGAAATAACAGAAAATCTCAATTTATTTTATTTTTAAATGGAAACCCTCTTTTTTATTTTAAACTTAAATTTCTGGGACATTTTTGTATAATAATCGTGTATTGAAAATTTTCTGTCAGCTGTCAAAATGGCCGTAATATTTGATAATATTTTTTCTAAACAGGTAACTATTCGTTTATGGAAAAAATATAAGACCGATTTTTATAAAATTATTGTAAGCCTCAAAATTTCTAAAAATACCCACTTACAGTACACCAGTGGCGTATCTAAGCATTTTTATTATTAGCAAACATTTAATAATTCCATCCACTTTTATCTTCGTTGTTTATTGAGATATTGGAATAAAAACCTTTTTGTTTAAAAGTTTGGAACAAATACTGTCATATACTAGATTCAACTGGTGTGTAACGTCATGGCTTATCTGCGGTTTTTTGGAAATAACAGAAAATCTCAATTTATTTTAAATTTTTAAACAGAAACCCCCTTTTTATTGGAAATTTGAATTTCAGGGATATTTATGAATAAGAATCGTGTGTTGAAAATTTTCTGTCAGCTGTCAAAATGACCGTCATATTGGATAATATTTTTCTTAATGTGTTACTGACAGACAATTTTCAATACACTCTTCTTATACAAAAATGTCTCAGAAATTCAAATTTTCAAAAAAATAAAAGAGTTTTCATGTAAAAATAAAAAAAATAATTGGGATAATCTATTATTTCTAGAAAAACCAGAAGTAAGCCATGACGTCACAGAGTAATTGAATCCATCATAAGAAAATGCTGTTTTATTTTTCATTTTTCCAACAAATAAACATTCTAATTTTTTTACAAAATGTTGCCCCTCCCTATAGAATTGTGTAACGACGCCCATGGATATGCTTGACCGAAAAATATAAGGGGTGCTGTAATCACCTTACCGTTTTTTACCCTCTCTTTTTAACGTACAATATACCAGTATTGAGCAATGTGAAAAATGTAGTAGGGACTTATGGAGGTGCAACTTTAAACTTGTGCTATATCAATATATGAGGCATTCGTCCAGAGATTCTACAAAGTACTCAGAACCTATTTTGAATATTTTCTAGTACATCATGAATACATATTTACATACTGACCTCAAGATAGAGACTTCCAAAGATGAAATCTAGAGATATGATTAAAACAGCGAAGCTAACCTTTATTTGTATTTATGATTAAGACAGAAAGAAGACTACAGCGGACAAAACATTTAGAATTAAAAGTAACAATTTTGTTTGTAGGGTGGAGATTAATTAACTGTCCTGTTCCCACTTGTTTTGACAGTTTTGGAATCATGAGTGACAGTGAATATTAAGTCCATGAGAGGGTGAGAGTATCCTGGTTTTAAACTGGTGATAACAAGTAGACTAAACTCTAGCTGTATCGTCGCAATACAGGATCATTTCAGGTGGACCAAACATAAGAAGAAAGAATTTAAGTACAGTACGACAGATATCTGAAGCCGCCATGGTCATATGCGCAGTTTGCGTTCCGGCTTTTTTTGGTGGTCACTTGGATCTTAATATATTTTTGTCAAAGTTGCTCATTTTATGATGTTGCCAAATGTAGGTGTAGTAAAATATCGCGTTCTTGAGTCTCATGAAGCACAAAAACAAATATCTTCGGTGACAGATATCCCAGTATTAGAGAAACTTAGCATTCTACAAGAACTTCTTGACATAATAGTTTATAATCAATAGTTTATATTATCGTTTATTTAATATTACTATAATCGTTTTTGCGTCAAACATATCAGTTAATCTTTAAGGAAAATGTTTCACCAAAAAATTAGAAAAAATAAGGATTTTACTGTTAGCGTCTAATACTTCAACTTTAAAATTATTAAAATATCCATTATAAATAATACATAAAATCATTAACTGTATATATCTTTTTAAAATTCTCTAATATTAAATGTAATGCATTCACTTTATTCATATGTTTAGATTTTCTGGAAATCCTGAATTAAAAATCCTTTGGGTACAGGTCCTAGGAATATTACCAGAGATTAGGGTTAATAGTAGAATTTGCTCTACACATTTTAGAAATACTGAATTTATTTTTTCTCCTAATGGTAGAGTATTTTTAAAAAATGGAGCTTAACCTACTTCTAGTGACAGAAAGGAGAATGATAATGATAATTTATCAGATCCTCAACCTGGCCCATCTATAGAAAAAAGGTACTTAATTATTTATTTACGTAGCAACACTTACAGAAAATAATTTCTAAATCTTACCTAATAATAATAATATTTATTGACCTTTAAAGCCATATTTACAAAATAATAATAAAAGTCCTATATAGATAAATAAATAAATAAAAAAAAAAACAAAGTAACAATACAACACAGTACACAGTACAATATAAAAATCTCATATTATCAGCTAAGCAACCGTATACTCCAGATACTCATCTAATGAGTAGAAAACATTAACTGTTAATAGCTGCTTAAGATCTTTCTAGAAGCCTTGTAGGGTTTGATTATTTTTTATGTTTGATGGCAGTTTTTTAAAGAGGTAACACAAATAATTGTAGTGCGTCAAAAAATATAAAACATTAAAAAAAGGAGAAGCAATACAACACACAATATAACTTAGACGCTCAGGAGTTGCAAGCTCTTTTTAGCGCTAAAATATTAAAATTAAACGCACTTTGGCCGTAGTTGGTTGTGTGTCTTTTTACATTCAAAAGTAATGTGTGCTAAGTCCGTCGGACAGGAACCAATAGTTTTGTTTTTATTGATATAACAGGTGTAAGTAAGTTGCAAAATAAAACGGTATTCCAGGCCATTGCAAAGTGTCATGATTGCTTCTGTATTATTCACGTACCTAGTAGGTCTCTTGATAAAACCAAGCATTTTGAGGGCTATGCATACTATGGAATCTATGTGGTTGTTAAAAGATATTATGGTATCAAAAATAATGCCTAGATTAATAACCATCAAGGAACTACATTTCTAGGTAGATGCTGTTAATACTGTAATAGCAGGATTATGGAATCATGTAAAATGGTCAGACTAACGCGGAGTTATTGCCACTGTTTCTACAAAAAAACTTTAAATCATCTGCGAGATTTGCATGGATTTGCGATACTTACAAACATTCAAAGACAATTTCACAATTGTCGGCCATTAATAAAAAATTCTTTGCACCATAATACCTCACGTCACGTATTGATCTGTTAAATATATTCGATTTATAGTAGTACATAAACTAGAAGTATATCTTCGATCCATTTATAGTATATATTGTGTATAATGTATACAAATTTGTATTATATTTAAATAAAGACTTAAAAAGATTATTTTTGTTTATTTTAAACCAACAAATATAAGCCTATACATTTTATAATAATGAAAATACCCAAATTAAAAAATATTTAAATAAATTTATGATACCCTTATGTGATGTTAACAAACTCCCTTTCACCTCGCCTATCCTTTGGTTTGTTAGTGTTCCGACAAAACAAACCCTGTGCTAAAAGATTATAGTTACTCATCAAGATAGTTTACTTATTCATCTGAGATATCACCTCGTATACCATAGAGTCTGGAACAGCAATTTTAAATATTTTTTCTGCGAATCTGGAGTTTAGCTGCACAACTTTAACTGAAGATCTTATTTTTGAGGTATTCCTTAACTTCAACCACTGTGGTGGTTGGTTTCCAATTTGTCAAATGGAATCATCAGATAGAGCAAAATAGAAGATAGTGGGAATACTCTGACATACATTTCTCATAATATACTTTACACTCCATTGATCTATTTTCTATTAACCTTTTTTTATATTTTCCGTACGCCCTTGTCATAATTTAACCTCATATTGGCGAACACGGTTGTGCTTATGCTGGGTCAAATGAAACGAGAAGAAGAACAGTCCGACCTTATTTGAATTTTCGATGAGAAGCCATAAAACGGCAGACCGATAGCGTTAATGGGGGAGTCGGGACCTGTACGCTGGCCCGTTAAGGGGGTCCGTCGGTGCGCGGTGGGGTGAGATATGAGAAAACGTGTATGGAGCGCTTGTTTGTAAATATTTATCGACGGAACTGATCTAAGACAATGTAGTTTTATTTTTTGCTTGCGTATTCGGAGCAATTAATTAATTGAAAAAATGCTAAAACAGCATTGTAATTATATAAATTTTTTTTTATTTCTTCATTACTCATGTAATTTGATTACGAGATATAATTATTATAATTTGAAATTGTTTTTCTTATACCTCGTGACATATTATGTTAGTAATCCAGTTAAAAACCCATAAATATTAAAAACAAGTATTACTGTAACATCCAACACATATAGAAGGTAATAAATAAAATTATAACCTAAAGAGAAAATCAACAAAATTAAAAATTCAACAAAAATCTAAAAAGGGGAAAATATAAATATATTCAGAGTGATTGCAAATATTTTTAATGAAACCTATGTAAATAAAAATATTAAACCAAGCTATTAAGCAATCGTGCTATCACCCTATTCCGTCGGTAGCATGGCTTATTCCACAATATATCCCCTGTAGTAGTGCATCTCACTTGTTAAAGAGATGGCACTATATGTTTGCAGCGCTAAATGCGACTGGCCGCTCAACTAATTCGATATGGCGGTAAATTCAAATATATTTTTAAGCCGAAATTTAAATTACCAGACAAAATCGTAAATTTCCAGCAGCGGAATGGCGGGAGTTTTTAAATATATTCATTCGGCAATAATAATTGATAAGTATATTGCATGGTCCATTAAACGAGCTCTAAATCCAGGCGCTATTTTTATTTTGATAGCTAAAAATAATACAAATAATTTTATTGTTAGCTATTACAATAAGTGCTGCGTTTGGATTAACAACACATTTAAAAAAACATGTAATATACTTTTTAATTTTACCTGAATCACTTATTTTTACCTATAGAGGTTAGATCGGAAAAAATTGGCTGTGGTAAAAAAATAAAAATTGTATAAAATATTTTATTTGAAAAATTATGAAACCTATTAAATTTATTTTAAAGTCGAAGATAACTCTAGCCATATCCATTTTAGTGAAAAAAAAAAAAAAACTATATTAAATGAAATCATTTAGTTATTAAGAGATGTTTGTGATAATACAGTGTCGGCTATCGAATGTTTTACAATACGTTTTGCTAATCTCCAAGTGGAAACTACAAAGAGTTAGCATTAGTGCGAGAAGGAATGGAATATTATGAATATAGCCAGCCGGCTAGGTGGGGATGCATCGCGCCGTGTGCCTGTCCATATTACACAGCACACAAGGCAACATTCATATTATTAGTTTCCTGATCACACTAATACTAATTCTTTAGTTTTCGCTTTGATACTAGCCAAGCATATTGTAAAGTGTTCAATAGCCGATACTGTATATAAATGCTAAAATCAACAAGTGAAATAAAATTTTTTAATTTAAATGGACACTTTTTTTAAAAAAGGAGTAAAACTGAAAGAGTAAATTATTAAACTTGAATTTTAAAGGCTGTTGCCACTGGAAAACTATTATCTAGGGCTTGAATGACAGCCATAGGACTCCCTCCTTAAATCTTGTCCTTAGGAAAACATAAGATCTTAGTTAAATTATGATATTAGAGAGTATTAACTAAAAAATATGAAAAATTATTACAAAATTACGTGAAAAGTGGCACCTACATTAAAAAAGAGAAAACTGAATGACAAAATTGTTATACATGAATTTTAAGGGCTTTTTCCACTGGAAAAATATTATCTAGGTCGAGGACCCTTGGATGACGGCCATAGCAATCCCTCCTTGAATCCTCTTTTTCTGAATTTTTTTTTGGTTTTGCTTTCCATATTAAATAAGTAAGCACTTAATACAACTCAATAAATATCGCTGAAACAACATTAATAGTAATAAACGGTATAAATTTCGTAGAAAAAAAAAATGAAAACATTATCACTTGTCAATACTGACACTTCACGCTTCACTTGTCAAAAACTTCGTCTTCAACCAATGAACGTGCCGATGTCAGACGTGTCAAAATTCAAAACGATACTAGCGCCATGTGGCTGTGACTGGCCGCAGCGTAACTTAAAGCCATTTCTTAAATCCCAGTGACATTAGTCTCCTATACTGTATATATTGTGGCTTATTCTACCACCATTTGAAGGTCCTACTACTTTCTCATTTACCAATTCACTCGCTCATGCGTTTTCATTAATTCCACCACGTCGATGGTTTAACACTTAAGTCCAATGGTGGAACGTACCAGTCAATCATCACTCATCCACGTTATGACAGGAGACATAACTGCGAGAAAACGTGTATGTGCACTAGTCTCGTGGTTAGCCTTTCTGGTATGTTGCCGATATTATGTAAACAGACAATTTTTGTCACCATACAAAAAAAAGATGTCACTGTGGTAGAAAAATTATTGACCAATAATATTATTAACACATTTATCAAAGATTTTCCAGAAAACTCTTGTTAAGAGATCAGTAAGCATTACATCAAAGTATGATATATTATCTAATAAACAATATGATTTTAAAAAACATCTAGAGAAGATACTATTATATTACTATCTACCAAAATACTAACTGCTCTAGATTAATGCAATTTATATATGTGTATATTTAGACCCCTTGAAAGTATCTGACACTGTCAGCCACCGTTTACTTTTGGATACCTTAAAAGAAGCAAGTATAAGTGACACATCATTCAAATATTTGAAACTTATTTTAGGAACCGACAAAAAATTACAAGAGTAGATAGTGTATATAGGGATTTAGGATCAATAACTCACAAGGTACGGTATTTGGTTCAAACAGTTCAAAAAACTAGTAAGCAAGTAAGTCAGTGGATAAAGACACAACCAAGAAAGAGACTTCACTGCGATATGTAAAATAGGGTAGTAGTAAAATTATGAAAATCAGTCATTTAATAATATTTATATTTTTGTGTCTGTTGGAAAATTGTGATGTGTCTCTGACCTATAAGATAATGTGGTAAGTGTACCAAAACATTTTTAAAATATTGTAAAATTATTGACGAGGTGTGATTGATTTTCAATAAATTATATTTTTTCATATTGTGTGTTATTTCTTCAAAGACGAACCTGACCCAACAAACTAAGTTCGTGACATGGAGGTGCACAGCTTCGTTCGTGAAAAATAATCCATCAAAATAATTTTAATGTACAAATCAATTTTTTTTATCCATTTTAACTATTGTAACGTTTATTTAATTCATTTATAGTTTATTTATTTAAATACTTTTTTTATAATTTAGTAATAATAAATATAATATGACAATTAATTTAAATAATACTTAGGCACTATTATAAATCATAATTCTAAATTATTTATTACAAAAAATTATCTTCTCTGTCCAGCACTTAAATTCAATCTGCCCGTCAGTCTGCAACTCGCGCTATTTATATAAAGCCAGCTCTGTACTAGTAGTTTCTAGACGATCTCGAATATCCAAAAATTCCATCTCTATGACTCAACGGCCACGTACTTTTTCTGGTAGTTTCGATAAGCGGTGCGTTTGTCTCTATATGCCAGCGCTAGACTTCATACCGCCGGCAAGGAGTAAACAAAGCACAAGGTTGGCTTGCGTGACACTATAAAATAAATTATGTTTATTTACTTAGTTTAAAATTTTATTATATATCTTATTTTTTTATTTTGTTTTTTTTTTTAATTAAAGATCTTTTTAGGTTAAGTATATTTTACACAGTCAATCACCCCTCACATAATAGTAAATTTACAGCTAAATACAAAATGAGGTTAAATACAGTTCGTAGAATGGTCTGTCAAAAAATTAAATATTAATTCGAGAGACGCTAAAACGATGGTTCCCACCTTATCGAGACTGAGGCCCACAAGAGTAAACTCGTAGCGTAACAAAAACGAGAAATGATTTACCTTTGAACGAAAGACCGAAAGCCGATAGTAGTATTAGGACGTTAAATTTTTTGTTCTGTGAAGTATTGGCATTACTTAGTTTCAAATATTTGATGATTTGCCTTGCCTTGCCTTGATTTTTAAAACCATTCTATATCACCTTTTGATTAGGGTTTAAAAACTTGTTCGAGCAATTTATCCAATAGTAATTGGCCCCTTTACCTCTTAAGCCTGCTCAAGTAAAATATTTGGACTCCTTATTTCGCCTATTTATATTCTATTAATAATGGACAGAAGGATGAGTATTGCAACTATGTTAAAAGAAATAAATTGGCTTTCAGTTCAGAATTATGTTCAGTACATGATTGATATTTATTTATAAAATAAAAATGACATAGTACTATCGCATCAGATCTATTAGAAAAAATTCAATATAATTCGCAATGTCACAACTATAATACAAGAAGCCAATCTGACTTTCATGTACGGCAAGCCATCACTAAAAGTTCCCAAAATATAATTTTTATTAAAGGTTTAAAAAAATTAATAGATTGCCTACAGAAATTAAAAAATAAACAATAAATATATTTAAAAGTAACTTCAAACAATACTTAATAAATAAACAGAACGGATATACTTTCTTGTGATAATACTCTTTAAACCTGCCCTTTTTAAGTGTTTCCCTTAATTTATTGTTATTTTACCCCTCGTTTTACTACTTACTATGTTTAAATTATTAGAAATTTTGAGACGATAGGTTATAGCAACTTATAGCCACAAAACTATTTTTGTGTTAAAGTAGATCGATAGAGAGCAATGTAATTTACAAAGGCCTTCTTTCAACATACAAATAAATGACAACTTTATAATTAAAATGAAAAACAGAACAAAATACCTCGGTATCACAGTTGATCAAAATTTGAAATGGGTTGATCACATTACTTCATTAAAATCCCAAGGTAAGAAGGTTCATTTTTAAATTTTATGAATTGAGGAAATGTATGACTAGGAGTTTACTAATTATTATTTACAATTCGCTGGTTGAATATGTAAACCAGCATTATATTCTACCTCTCTTTTAAATAATAAGAAAGTGCTTTGTTTAAGAACATTATATTATCTGTCTTGCTGTACCTTTATTTATGGAAAGCCTTAAATGAGATACATTACAAATTATTTGCAATAAATATTAAAAGAAGCATACATTTTTAAATAATTTGACATCTAAGAGCCATTCACACATCACAGTTGACATCTTGATACTTGACAGGCACAGCCAAGCATTATTCTGATTTTTGCTAAATGAAATTGCCGGTTAATTATTCTTTGGGGTTGTGACAGAGAGCCACTAAATTTGCTGAAAGTGTTTTTGTGGCTAGGGGCGAAATAGTAGTACGCCTAAGTTAGCACCACCATAAAAAAGTAATTTTTAAAAAACTGCTTATATATTTTTCATAAATTGGCAGGCTTGGCGACTAATTTAGAATAAAAATAGCCTCCAAAATGGCTATAGTTGCAAATATGAAGGTCGCAACCCGCATTAGAAATTTCACCTTTACTATCAACAGCTGTTGTTTGACAGGTCGTTAGAGAATGTTTGCAATTTATGGAATGTAAATAATTTATTATTATTCAAGAAAATCAAAACCGCAAGTCAGTCAGAACTTTCGTTCTAGAGTTATTGTGCTGGCATACATACACACAGGCGACCAGACGAAATTTTTTTTTTTTGCATTTTTAAGAAATGGGGGCAAGCAATTTTTTTCGTCTGCACGAATGCAATACTGAAGCCCCATAAGAAGGGCCTCAGTAATATTAGTGCATAAATATGAACAAAAAATAGTGAGAAATAAAAATATAAATTTAAAGATTTTTTGTGTAAAAATGCAGTTTTATTTAAAGAAGAGATCTGAAATATTCATAAAATAAAAAGTACACATTTTTTAGGTGAAATTAACCTAAAAATAAGTAATTAAGCTACTTTTAAAATTTTATGTTATAATAACGATGTCAATAAATAATTTGATATGACACCTCATCTAAATCCAAAAAATATATTACTCACCAAACTTTAGTTCAGCTGATGTTTGGATGAATTTAATTTTTTACATTTGAAATTTTGTTTTTTTTTTCTTTATTATACAAATTAGTGATTTTTAAACATTATCCTATTAATTATTTTCTTTATTTAACATGGTATATAAATATAAATTTATATAAAATTATTTAAAACTTACAAACTTGACATTAAGTTAACCAGTCTTCGACGAATAATAACTTCCACACTTTTAAAATAACAACACTCACACTATTTTCTCCCGATATCACCCTTTACTGTTTCTCATAACGTACTTATTCAGATTTTTTTTTTTTATTTCACTAGAATCAGTTTATTTGGCACCAATATAATGCATAAAACTATGACACTTGACAATACACAAATCCAAAAATTGAAATACCTACAATAAAAATAGTTTTAACCATCTACTAAGTAAATAGTACAGCCCCATAAAGAACATGAGGAAAAAGAAACGTAGTTGTTTTCTTCATGGTAATTTTTTGATAAATTTTGTTTCCCCTAATTTTGAATTCTACTTTAAAAATAAACTTAATAACTGAATACAGCTTAAATGATATTGTATAAATTATGCATTTTCCCATTTAAAATCTAACAAAGTATGAAAAAAGTAATAAACTACTCATAATAAATTAGACAAAGTCAAAATTTTATTAATATTGGGAAAATTTTTAGTTTAGTTTATAAAATGTGCATTTTACTGATTTAGAAAATATATAGACATACATTTATACATTTATATTCTGGACTGAAATCAGTGGCCCATACATGGAGGAAAACTATTTTTAAATTTAATACATATTTAAGAACGGGGTGGGTGGCTCAGTGGTAGAGTCTCTGCCTGCGGATCCAAGGGTCCCAGGTTCGAATCCCACCGTTGGTCGGGATTTTTTCATTTAATTTAATTATTTAAAATTAATTCTGATGCCTTGGTAGGATTCCCTACTCAACCATTCACTGTTGGGTACTAATTAACAGTACTGTTTCTAAAGTGGCGCTGGGAAACAGTAACAAATCCTACACAGAACACGAGGCTAATAACCATAGCAGTTAATGCCGATGACACCAAAAAAAAATATTTAAGTAAAATAATTAATAAGTTAAAAGTCAGTTGTATATAATAATATAATAAAAACCGAATAAATTAAACGTATATTACGATTACCAAATTAAGTACATTAAAAACTACATTGCCATTCGGCATACACTTAACCCTCTGTCCCCTGTTAGATTGTTATTTTTATTTATTAAATATTTTTTTATAAATAATAAAATTTGTTGATCATTAAAAATAGTA
The DNA here is from genome assembly GCA_927349885.1 of Psylliodes chrysocephalus. Classification (NCBI taxonomy): domain Eukaryota; kingdom Metazoa; phylum Arthropoda; class Insecta; order Coleoptera; family Chrysomelidae; genus Psylliodes; species Psylliodes chrysocephalus. The sequence goes on from OV651816.1 coordinate 31,542,486, forward strand.
ATTTGTAATAACAAATTTAAAAAAATAGAAAAAGCCCCAAAATAATACATAAAGACTTTCTACACAGGACGCTGATTGTATTATTTGTCCTCAAGATCATCCCCAGCCAGGGAAATACACAACAAGTATAGGTGACTGCTGGTGCGTTCTGGAGAGCGCTACCAGATGTAGTGGCATACGAAGCCAAAGAACACCTTATTTACGAATCACAATGGTAAGAGTCGAATGAAGTCAAGCCTCAGAAACACAACCTAAATTGTAATGTAAAAAATACAAAGAAATGCATTCTTATAAATAAATTATAAAATTTACAAAATACAAAATCGAATTTCAAAATCATGAGAAACGCTGGAGCCCCAGATTTCTTTGAAATTTAACTTGCACAAACTACTATCTTAGAAGTAGAAGGGCTCTGGATTTCCTAGTAGATGGACTAACCTGATGTTGTGGAGTCTTTAACCCAACACAAGGTATATTCTCTGGTAATAGATCAAAAATAATTCTCAATTCGAATTAAGAGACTAAATAACATGTTGTCATCAACTATTATAGACACAAAAAACTCAAAACGGTTTAAAATTATGAAAATAGCGTTTCTGATGCATTCGATCAAACTTAGTTTCATATTCATAACCATAAATATTCAGTTTCTTCTTTAGAAAACACTTATTTCATTTTTAGCATAGGTACTTTATTTCTCCATATATCTACGCTCAAACGAAAGGCACAGCATTCAGTCACGTTCTCCCACCAAGCCTCGAAACCTGGAAACAAAGAAAAACATAAAAGTAGTGAAAAACAGTCCAGCGATAATTTAATACTCAAAATGGAAATGTCCAAATTACAAAAAATGAAAGTTTGACAGGATTGTCACTTATTTAAAATTTAAAAAATAATAGTAGTTGGATGTTCCATATATGAACTGTGATTGGTGGAGATAATTTTTTTGCAGTATTCTCACTACCCAGAATGGACATGAGACATATTCGTTCAGTTGAACACAATGACATACTTTATCGTTTTGTAGTTTAGATAAGCTAATATCCATGTTGGTGTAGAAAATAGTAGTTTGAGCAACAAGAGTGGATATGGACAATCCACTTGAGTTGTACAGTATATTTTTTATACGACCCACGAACGAAAATCTACAAATATTAAAAATTATTTTAGGTCATTTGGATAATATAATTAATTTAAAAATAATTTATGACTTTTGGTAATTTATAAAATAAAATTAACAAGAAAAAAGAAAAAAATTATTTTAACCATATGAGATTCGAACTTGAGTCTTCCGTATAAAAGGCAAAAACGCTGACCACAGGACCATCTATGCGTTTATTATTTTTGCTTTAATACTCTTAATTAAATTGACTTCATATAGTTTTATTTAAATTAACAAATTATTTATAATTATAGAGGAAATAAAAATAAAATTTCTATTATTTATCGATTTTACACAAGAATAACCCATTTTAATGTATGTTTAATCTCAATAACTAAAAAATATACTGACAATTAGTTTGACAGAATTGTCACTTAATTAAAATTTTAAAAATAATAGCAATCGGTTAATCAAAATATGAACTGTGATTGGTGGAGTTAATATCTTTGCAGTGTTCTCGCTACCTAGAATGAATATGAAATATATTCGTTCGGTTGAAGGCAATAGCATACTTTTTTGTTTTTTATTCTGTGCGTAGATAAGCTAATATCCATGTGGGTGTAGAAAAAAGAAGTTTTGATAGATTTAGGAAAAGTTTTTTAGTCATAGACAATGGGAAGGTTGGAAGATATGCTTATAAAGAGCTGAAGTCTATATCTCTGTCATGGCAAAAAACAGATAAGTTATATATAGTTAATTAGAAATATAAAATGTTAGAAAAGGCTGGAAAATATGCTTGTAAAACAGCTGAAGTCGATATCCTTGTTAGGTCAGGAAAAATAGAAGTTAGGGTTAAGACCAAACAGCTAAGTTCGTGACAATTTAAGACTTGCCTCTCAAAAGTGTAAAAACCTGCTGGTTGACGCTGGTACAGCAGATTATCAACTTATCAAAAACCTGCTAGTTATCGCTGGGGATGTCTAGGGATAGCCAGCTTCTTAGGTCAAATTCCTGCAGTTTAATGACGTCTACAAGATATGTTAGATGTCTTATTATTTAGTAGTCATAGCAAGGTGATGAAATTAATCGAAATCTAATAAATTTAGTGTGGTTACATTTTTTCTATTATCATATTTGTATTTATCAGTGGTTTTTGTTAACCCTATCGTTTTAAAATTATGATATTGGTACCAAAATCAGCAAATACTTTGGAATATGGTGTTCTGAAATTTTTATAATCTGAACCATTTGTTCAATTTTATAAAAACTTTTTTGCAAATGGGTTGTTATGAATACTAATTATTTCTATTACTAATAAAGAAGCAATCTATAGATTTCCATAGATATAATGGTAACAGGGTTACTTTTAAGAAATAACTAGTTGCGTTGTTTGAGTGTTTAATACACTGCGACCTAAAAGATCTGTTTTACCACCTTTTAGTTACCTCGTTACAACTTGAAATTAATATATTTACATAAATTGTGGAATTATCGCAATCTTTGACATAATTTCTATTATAAAATAAAAAGCAATTTGCAAGATTTTAATAGGGAATATACTATTACGCTTTCCTTATTTATAAATTAACAAAAATATTAAAAAAAAATTATTACAATGAATTTTTGTTTCGTACGCTTCCAAACACCCTTGCATAAATGCCAGAAAATCGTCCCGAAACAAGCGAAAACTGACAATGACAACAACAAGGGCACGTGTCCATGCAGAGCTCGTCAACAGTTGTGAACAGTACATGCACGCAGAGACTTGTAAAGTGGCAATATGTACGCGAAACAATGCTAGATGAATATATTGTCCTCAAGAACGGGAGGATGTATTAATGGAGACGCATTGTACCTGCCATCAACTGTTCATGAATGTAAACTAGGCTTTGAATGACATTTTAATTTCCATACAGTATACTCAGCGATTAAATCCAGTGTTTTTTTTTTTTGTTTAAAACAGACTTTTTAAATGACAATTATTTTCCAACTTTTTAAATACAATTCTGCACTAAGAACTCAAAAAATTTAATTCCTAAAGAGGTGTAAGAAGGGATTGATTTGTTTTTACAAATAAATTTAGGCAATTAATTTACACCCAATATAGCAAAGTTAAATAACAAGTATAAAAGAAACAAGTAAATAAAAGTTTAGTTTTCTTTAAAAAATTGGAAACAGCAAGTTATCAAAATAATTTGAAGGACATTTTTTAGCTAGGTTAATTACGTAATTGTTTAGTTTATTGTCATCAATATTACCAGAAATATGTGTATTTAGGCCTATGTGAAGATCTGCAACGTATACCATAAATAATAAAGGTCTTTAACAGAGAATTGAGGAACACTTAGATCTGGATATTCTAAGAAAAATGTTTGGTCAACTTTGATCTTGAAAATGCGATTTGATAAAATATCACGAAAAAGAGAGACGCGAAACCCAACTGTTACAAACTTCCAACAGCGGAAATCTAGTGGATTAAACAAATCATTAAGTTTGTTAACGTAAAAAGTCCTGTAATAAAATAATGCTTTTGAAAAATTTAGACATTAAATCGGATAGGATGGATAATATTTTTTTATAGGATATTAGGGCTAAGCTTATTGGATGATCGTTGGATGGATTACGTTTTTTCTTCTTCCTATAAAGGGTGTCTCCGAAGCAATTTCCACATTTTAAGTTTGTAAGATGTAAAGAATGATGACATAATAAGAGATAAGTGACAAGCCAAATTAGATGCACATTGTTTCAAAAATTGCAGATATATTTTCAAAAGTTGAAGAGAAGAAGTCAACATTATATAAGGAAAGTTGCTGTTTAATACTGTGACTAACTGGAAGGTTACCTGCATATTCTAAAGGAAACGCTTAAGAAACATACGATTTTTTGTATTATCACATTATTTTAAGAAATAGATTTAAAAACTGAAAATTTGTCGTAAGTAGTGTATAATGTGTTGCCTATATCTAAGCTAATCATAAAAACCGGAGTTGATGTTCAAAGTCAATGTTAACTTGGATAATAAAACAATAAAATCTCCAACTACATACAAATAATTTAAAAATCATTTATTAAAAAGAAGTTTTCCTCTTGACGAGCGATAAAGCTGTCACTTAATGTCAGTTTGCGCAAAACATCAATTTTGCAGTAGCGATCATAGAAAAATATTAGTTTTTTAATAATTTACGGGTATTTTCTAAAAATTTTGATGGTTTGTAGTACAACGTTTAAAAGGTTATTTATAGGTTATTAACTTTATGCAAAAATTCAAGATGGTTGCTTTAAAAAATAACAAAATTTTAGTAGATAAGTCAACAACAAAAATCAAAATGCATTTAAGACTTTGGAATGTAAAATTAACGGTTAAGTCAACCATGAAAAAATAAAAATCATTCGTTTTCTGGACAAAATATCGTTTGTTTTCTCCGGAAAGTTCATAAAAAACAACGCATAGCCGATGATGTCAAATTGCAAAATAACGATATCAAAGTTTAACTACCTCCGTCCCATCCGAACGCACGATCTGCTATTACACCAATAAAACAAAAACCTATCTTCGTTTACAGTGACATTCGATGTTTATTGGCCCAATATAGACCAGAAATAACTCCCGACTTACATGTAACATCTGCATATAGCGAGCTACAGGAGCACTTACCATGGTAAATATCACTTTCGCCCTCTGTAGGACAATTCGGAGCACGACTATTGCACTCAATGATCTTACAAATATTTGCAATGTCAAAATGACATTATTTTGAAAAATTGGATCAAAACTTATTCTAGGTTATAAAAATAACTGAATGTTATTTTCAATTTTGTATTATGTATTGCGTTAAAAAAATATGAAGTTATATCAGTTTTAAATTAAGTTAAAATTTTATCAGTAAGGTATATCGTTGTCGTTAAAAATAACTGAATAATAATCAAAGGAAAATACTCAGTATGAAAGTTTTTTTTTTAATATTCAAAAGAGGAAATTTATATTTTAATCTACTGGGTCTTTAACAATACCCAAAACATACGTGACCAAATCGCCATGACACCAGTTGGTGAAAATAAAACTAAAAATGCATAGATGTGAGCCAGTGCCGTAAGTTCTTTTATTATAAAATAGATCTTCTTCTTTTTATTGTCTGCAACCATGAGAACAAAATTCATTTAGGTAACTGTTAGAATAACAATAAAAAATCATATTATTAATTAGAGGTATTGTATTTTAATGTTAGAATATAATATGTTAATTAGATTTAGGCAAATGCAAAAATCCCATCTTTAAAATTATGTTTTTATTAACGTAACCCTAAAAAGTGAGAAAAATGATTTTTTTTTCTTGTTTATTTAATTTTATAAATTAGTAATAGTCATAAATATTTTTAAATAATGATTTTTTTTAATAACCTAAAATTTTTTTAATATTTGTAAATTTTCGTTAGTGGGTCGTAGAAAAAATATACTGTGCAACTCGAGTGCATTGTCCATATCCACTCTTGTTGCACAAACTACTATTCTATATGGTTCCAACAATGAATATCTATAGAAAAATGTTTCGAGTTAGATGTATGTGGAAAATGTTTATATTTAGTTTATCCTCTAAACTTTTATAGGGTTGCTGCAATAGGTTGTACAAAATAACCAGAAAAATCCTATAATAACTAGATAGGAAAGTCATGTGTTTGGACATATCAGATTTTTTTCATCTAGTGAACCCATCCAAAAATTCTCGCAAATTGTCGTTTTGTGTCAATATCCGTACAAACAATGTCACATTCACCGACTGCGAAAATAAATATAAAAAAAATTCACTGCCTCCTGGACTAATACATTCTTCTTGATTTTGTTCATCAGATCATTGATAGCAAGTCCAAAGCATTTTATCGTGCTTATTTTTTATTTATTAGTTTGGTTTTTCAAAGACATAATGCTTATGATGGCTTTATGACAAAATAGCGCAGGACAAAATGGCGTTGGACAAAATAGCACCGACAAAACAGCGCAAGGACAAAATAGCAAAAGTACAAAATAGCGCAGGATATTAAAGCGCGTGTCAAAATATTCCAGTATTCCTATTAAAATTTTAAAAATCTAACTAGTTTACCTTACCTGGGTGGCCTGAAGCCATCACAGGTTATTTTAAGAAAAAAATTAACATAAAAGTAAAAAAAATAAAAAAAAAATTGTAGCCGTTCAGGTTAGGTAAATTAGTTTAGGTTTTTTATTTATTTTAATTAAAATACTAGCATATTTTGTCACGCATTAATTTGTTTCACTCTTTTTTGAAAGAGCGTTAACTCACTATTATTAAACTAGGCGTTAACTGGCCTCACTTTATTTATATCAGGCGCTAACTTGTCTCTCATGTATTTGCTCAGCGCACATTTGTCACACCAAATTTGTCTCGCGATAAAATGGGTCAGATTCTAAAACGTGAGATAGACGGAAATACACTTTAAACATTCTCTACATAGGCGTCGTCAGTATTTGTTACGCATTATTTCAATAAATTTTAATAATATTTTGTTAGTAACGCAATATTTTGTTCTTACGGCATTTTGTTCTGCGTTATTTTGTCCTGCGTTATTTTGTCCTTGCGCTTATTTGTCTTTGCGTTATTTTGTCCTGCGCTATTTTGTCCTTTCACTATTTTGTCTTACGCTATTTTGTCCTGCGCCATTTTATCCAGCTATGTTTTCGTTATGGAGCCGCTTGTGATATAGCTCCAAAAATGTCATGACACTTTCAAACCACTTGTGACTCATTCTTTAAAACCTTTAATTATTAGTAACTTTCAAGAATCTAACACAGCACAACATTTTCAAGCATTTTATATAGTCAATAATAGTTGATAAACTAGTTTACACGTTTTAAGACAAGTTTCAACTTGACAGCTATTCGTGATAAATCAATACTTGACCGTCAAAAGTTTGACGGTCAAACTTTTCTTGAACAGGGATAAAGATGATCAACTCTATTGAGACAAAAGTTCTCACTACAGCTTTGTTTTCATTCAGCTTTTGGAAAAAAAAAATAAAATGAAGACTTACTAGAAGAAGAGATTAAAAGATCGAAAGAATTTTTAGAAATGGAAAATTAATGCAAGACATTCTAAACCTAACCCCCATTAGGGATAAAAGGAATTAATTAGAAAAATAAAGAAGTTATTTGTTGAAATAAACCAATTTAATAACAGACGTACAGTTGCTGATATTATTAATGTTCATTATGAAAAAAAACCAATGTCATTATTTTTTTTACAATAATTTAATTGTAATAAAGTATTAATAAATGAATTTAGTACAAGATGGGCTTTATGACCTGAGTGCAATAAAAAAATCAAGAAAGAATATTTTTTTTTTATACTATTTTACCTTTTTTAAATTCCGTTTTTGTATTTAATTTTCTAATAAGAGAGTTTAAAGATTCTCTAAAATAGCCAAACCAAGAAACACTTTTAGAAGGCTTTAAGAGAAAACCTGTCACACATAATGCGCCTTAAATTTACTCGACGATGCTCCATCCAGTGCAATTGTTATATTCCAGGACATGTACCTAACTTCGTGATGGAACATCGTGGCTGGATTCAAGACGGCTAGGCTCGTTGTTTCACGATAGTCACGTCACTGATGGCGGTATAATTTCGCTTTTAGTTTCTTCTTCTTTTTTCCGCTAGATGCTAAATCACGTAATTTATTAGACGAGATGAGATGAGAAACAATTTATACAATGATTTTAAAATACTTCGAACGACCGACAACTGAATATTACATCATAATTTCGCGTTTTATTGTTGAAGAACGTAATTTCTTCAGTTGTCTCTAAACGTACCTAAAATCTTCTGATATACGATGATGGGATTAAAAGTCATCAGTAATCTTATAAACTATACTATTAATGTTGATCAGTTTACCAATCATCAGATGGTGCGTTGTAGGATTAATATTAAACTTAACTCTCACTATCAAAAATGTGTAACTTACAGAGACTTTAATAAATTAAACCTAATAGCTTTTGAGCAATATTTCTCCTATATTAATTGGTCGGAAATTTTATATTTAAAAGATATCGATAGCAATATTATATTATGTAACTACAGTTGTAAGTAACCCATTACGCACGAAGTGAAAAAGTTTACGCACGAAGCCGCGCAGCGGCGAGTTCGTAATGGGCTTACATCTCATGTAACGTACTATACTTTTTCTACGATCACTTATATTCTTCTGTTAAATGAAGGACATCGCAATTATTTAAACTTTTTTATAATAGTTGTGCCTTAATACTTTAGGATGATAAACGGTTATCTATAATTGTAGTACTGCACGGTACATCAGAAGACGAAAATTGATAATTATTAATGTTCTCCGATATTCGTAAAGCGTTGTCATTTTTATTTTTAAGAGAGTGATTCACATAGCTTTTCGCCACTGTAGAAGATTGCCAACTATCAAGTCGCTTTAATGATAGCATAGTGGCCCACGATCTCCTAAAACAATGGCCAGTATGTTGCTTTGGTTCAAGCAGTTGAAGATATTCAGCAATTTTGCGTGGCGTACTACCGATTGTGGTTATCCCACAACCTGTTTTACGTATTTTCCATTTTTGTAATAAACAAATAAAGGAAGTTCCATTTCAGGAGGATGTAAATTCATGTACTTTTGACTACAAATGAACGTTTCGTTTTAATTTTGGATTCTGGAATATCAATTATCAAGGATTTTCCCGTGTCCTGAATATGTTCCATTTTTATAATTCTAAGTTCTTGTTTACAGCAAGCTCTGTTAAATCCAATAATGAGAATAAACTGAAAACAAAAAAACAAAAACTTATGTGATGATAATTACACAATATTTTAATTCTTTCCTTTTGACAACAAATGTTTATCGTCTGGGGCATTTTCACAAACTTATTAATTTGTTCTGAAAATAGTGTTTTTGCTACTTTACTTCTAAATCCATTCATTACGTGCATGTTAAATGTCATTTACAAGGAGTGTTGACAGTGCGATTTTTAACGTTTACTGACATGGGCGTAGAAAAAGTTAAATATTTACCAATGCAAATAAGTACTTTACGGATCCAATATCTGAAACATTAGACCAAGACACTATGCTGGGAAAAGATAAAATTCCCAGATGGAATAAGACTTCTGGACCTACCAATGTGAGGACAAGATCTCAAAACATCATAACACATATTCCAGGTTCCAAATTATACGCTAAACATGCTAAGTTGCCCTTAGATTGTTTTAATCGGCTGATAGATGATGATATAATTGGTTTGATTACCGATTATACCAACGTTTATATCGACAGCGTTAGTTCTAATTATCATTCTTGCTGACTCTTTTCGTGTAGGTAAAAAATTTTTAAAGATCTATGGGCAACAGATGAAATGGGAATTGATGCATTTCACATTACCATGTCACTGGAGAGATTTTTATTAATCCTCAGATGCCTTCGTTTTGATGATATTAACGATCGAACTGAGCGGAAAAAACTTGACAAACTGGCCCCTGTGAGAAAAATTTTCACTGCATTTATACAAAACTGTCAGTAGTTTTGCATAGTGGCAGAATACACTACAATTGATGAACAGTTGGTTGCTTTCAGGCGAAAATGTTCCTTTTGACAATATACACCAGCAAACCAGCGAGATATGGATTGAAACTACTCACTCTTTGTGATGATAGAACTTGGTATGCGCTAGGATGGAAATATATCCAGGAAAGCAACCCGAGGGACCTTACTCTGTTTCAAATTCCCCCAAATATGTAGTTGACAGACTAACTGAGACAATCGCTAACTCGGGTAGAAACGTTACGTTGGATAACTGGTTTACTAGTATTCCTCTTGCAGAAGAATTGTTGCGGAAACGAATTTCTTTGGTTGGTACGCTCCGTAAAAATAAGTCTCAGCTCCCTAGAGAATTTATTGATATTTGAAGAAGAAAAGTAAAGAGTACGCTTTTTGCCTACAAGAACCAAATAACAGCACTTTTGTATATTCCAAAGAAAGGTAAGAATGTACTGCTCATTTCAACAATGCATCCTGGCTCAAATGAAATTGATTCGACCACCGTAGGTGACAAAAAACCGGAAATAATCACTTTTTATAACATAACTAAAGGCCCCGTTGATAAGGTTGATAAGATGTGTGCAACTTATACCGTTGCAAGAAAGACTAAACGCTGGCCTCTCTCTATCTTCTTCAGAGTTTTGGATATTGCAGGACTAAATGCCTAAGTAATTTTCCTGGCCAATAATGCTAACTTGATAGTCAATCGCAGAAAATTTCTCATAGAGTTTGGACTAGCATTGGTGACACCTCAAGTAAAAAAAGGGCTTTGATGTCCAATATTCCCAAATCGCTGAAATATAAAGCAGCCAAGTTTGCAAAGATTTCGGATACGCAAAGACAGCCGATGCCTAGTATTTCGACCCGTTCCTCTGGAAGATGTTTAGTGTGCACGAGAAAGAAAAACATAAAAACAAAATGTTCATGCTGCAAATGTCAGAAATTCATGTGCATGTCTCACATGAAACACATTTGTGAATCTTGTGTAAAGAGTGTAAAGGACTCATCTGAAAGTGAATGATTTTCTGTTTTTACTTTTTATTTTGCTTTCGAATATTATGTGTTTTTTTTCTTTTATGGGCAAATATAGGATGTCGTGGAAAAATTGAGTTTTATTGTATTATTTGATATGGTTAAATCGCTTTTTTTATGAAAACCATACTTAAATTTATTGTACCGTTAGTCAAAATACAATATTAAAACAAATGAATGTGCAGATACAAGTCTTTTTTATGGGGTGTTGTGAGCACCCCACATAACTACTTATGCTATTTTTATAAGAATACGTACTTAAAGGTTAAGATTACTGTACTCTAACAGATTAATTATTCGAGATAAATCGATGAAAGCGAAACTTTGTCAAAGCTTAGTTATATCTAAACTTACTTACATTCTTTAGTTATTATGCAAGACACGTATTGTAGATTCGTCAATGGTCATAGAAAGTTTGATCATATCTATCATGCCTATATTCAATGAGAATGGCTAAATATAAATATGCTCTTAAAATTTTCATTCCTTTCGATGCTTTTTAAAATATTACTTACCTCTACACCAGCTTATCTCTGCAACAAATTAATTTTTTGAAGAGCAATGCATAATTTTAAGATCAAAAACAATTTTGTTTTGAATACGCCTTGCCACATTAACAAATAAATTGCGCACTTTCCTGAAAATCACATTTGATGATTTTAACTAAAAAAGAGATTTAACTAATTATAACTGGCATTAAGAATATAAAAACACTTTCTTAAATTTTCAAGGCCTTTTGTACATTTTCTTGAGTAAATTCTAAATTATAACCACAAACAGTCCTTGTACCAGACTCTCATAATAATTTGGCAACTATATTGGATAACAATATGAATGCCTCTTGCAATTCGCTGTTTGTACAAAATTGACTAATATATAAATATTATAAAAAAAAAAATTTCAGCATATATTGCAAAAAAAATATAATGTACTTAACTTTTAGACTTTAGATTTAATTTAAGAATAATTATTGTAATACTCTTTTTTTAATATTTTGTAACTTCAGTATTAGTTTTTTTCGTATCGTGTTATAATGAAGTGGTTTTTTTATTGAAAATATATAGCTCTTGGTTTCACAGTCAACTAAACTTTATCTCTCTTCTCTAACTCGTTTCCCGACCTCCTGACACACACATATTCATCATTCTCCCCAACTTTGACCCGTTAGCGATAAATTTCCAAATCTATCGCGGTTTTTATTTTCTATATATGGCAATTATCTGGCTCCCATACAGCCAACAATTTATGATCTCCTTCGATTATTAACCTGAGCATAAAATGGCGGAAAACCGAATATTTCCCGAGCAATTTTTCCTTTTTATTTCCCGCGCGTCGCCTCGAGCCGAGATAAGAGTGAAAGATCGGATTCTACCGAAAGCTCGCTGCTTTATCTGAATTGGGTCGAAGTTTGGCCAAGTTTCGGGTACTTGGGTACATTTTTAACAAGGAAAATGTTAAGTGGAACGGGTAAACAACCCTCCCTCAAATGCTTAAGATGCTCGTTAAGAAATAGTTGACTTTTTGACCGAGATCTTTTTTGTCAGATTTGTTGGTAAATCTGCTTTACTTAAAATTAGACAAAATGAATCAGAATGTTAACTAGATAATATCAGAAATTAATTATATTATTTTTCAGTCTAAATTTTTCACAGCTGTGAAAATCATACTTGCTTCGGTGGTACATATACAAAAAAATGCCATTCTGAAACTAGAAAAATACAGTATTTCTACCTACCATTATTTTACTTCTTTTGGTTTCCGGTTTTTAATTTATTTATTTTCAAATATATTTTAATGAAACACGGAATCCCAAGAATATCAAGTTAATAATAAAAAGTCTTCAAAGAAATAAATTTAAAAAAGTTTCATCTAAGTATTTAGACTACACCCTGTATAGTGATAAATTTGACAAGATCAAAAGTAACTAAATGTAGTGAGACAATGTTACCACACGAAAATTATACCGCGAGGGCGGTTGTTTCTTGTCAGTATGCACATTAGAGCGGTACAATGCAGTCGTACGAGAAAGAACAAGAGAAGCTTGAGAAATATTAGCAAGAATTGCTGTCGGGAGAGGATTCGGATGAATCTTTGTATGTAGACACGTATCTTTCGGACGATTACCAACCGACTGATTCTAGTGATAGTGAATACGAATTGAGTGCTCCCGAACGGAACCGAAAAAGAAAAAAAATTGCGACCGAAAATACCAAATCTGTAGGACAAGCTGTGCCATCCACGAGTAAAGAACAGGAAAACGCGAATTTCGGGGAACATTTCGATTAAGCTATCGAATCCGTCATTGCCCAATATTCTAAAGATTTCGAAGAGAAAATTGTAGAAGAAAACGTTCCAATGCTGTCCAATGCAACGAATGAAGAAATTATTTGGGGACCTGTCAACAACGAAAATTTACAGAAATTCACGTTTGAGGACGAAGATTCTGCAGGATTCAATGCGCAATTGTACGAGAATTTCTACCAAATCTGCCTTTGAATTTTAAGAATATTTTGTAGACAATGACTTTTTATTCATGATGGTACGTATTTACCTTTATTTTATTTCTGTAGATTTTGATTTTTGTGAATTTGTAGGTCGAAGAGACTAATCGTTACGCCCTGCAGTGTCAAGAATGAGATACGAAAAAAAGCGCTTGTATTACCATGTGGTACAACACTGATATCGAAGAAATTAAATTATTTCTTGGTATAGTTATCTGGATGGGATTATGCCACTTCCCATCTTTGCAGTTGTATTGGTCAAAGAATGATATTTATTTTAACAATATCAAAAATTTAATTTCAAGAAACCGCTTCCAGTTATTATGAAAAACGCTGCATTTCAACGACAATTCAGTCATAAGCGATGATCGCCTGCAAAAAATTACTTCACCAATTAGCAGACCGAAGCATAAATTTAGTCGTTCCAAACGAAAACATTTGCATTAACGAGACATTAGTGCCATTTCAAGGGCGACTGAATTTTAAGCAGTATATTTCCAACAAAAGGCATAAGTTTGGGATAAAACTTTTCAAACTTTGGCTGGAAAGTGGTTAAACATACGATTTTAACGTATATTGTGGAAAAGAACACGTCGAAGGTAGCAGCGTACTAACAAATGTAGTGATGAAGCTCATGGATGGGCTGCTTGACAAAGGACGAACACTTGCGATAGACAACTACTACACCTCAGTCACGCTTGCACATGAACTCCTGCATCGAAAAACTCATATGATTGGTACACTGCGCGCAAATCGCAAGTTTAATCCACAAAATGTCATTTCCAAGAAACTGAAAGTAGGCGAACATGTAGCTGAACAAAGGTAACATAGGCATCGTTGTTCAGAAGTAAAAGGACAAACGCGATGTCCTAATGATTAGTACCAAATTCGGCGACGAAATGGTGACAATCCAGAGGGCACGCGGTGGTCACGCCAAGGAATGTAATCGAATATAAAAAATATAAAAGCTTCATAGATATATCAGATCAAATGAAGAGCTATAATTCGTCTTTACGTAAAGGAATAAAATGGTACAGAAAATTGTCGATGAAACTCTTGACCGGTACAGCACTCACAAACGCTTATGTCGCACATCAATGCATTACCAACGATAAGATGACGATTACCAAATTCAAGGAAGAGGTAATTCTGGGCCTTTTGGAAGATTTCACTGCCACCGCACCAGTCCCTATGGAAAATGAACACAAACTTAGTGACGTTGGCCGTGCAGGTAGAAGACGATGTCTAACGTGTTACGCAAAATTATCAAAGGACGAGGGAAGACAAGTTGCACAAAGGAAAGCAACCAACACGACATTGAAGTGTGATGCATGTGAAAAATTGTATGCCTTGACTGTTTTTTTATCACGCATTCGGTAAAAAAAGCATAAATTAGTATGTAAGAAACAATTTTATTAGGTTATTTCTATTTTATATGAGAATAAAGTTAATTTTGCCTAATTTTTACTTCAAATTAATTACTATAAATATTCAAAAATAGTGCAGATGTAAACCTGTTACTTATGAATCTTATGAGCCATGTGAGTCCGGGTTGGCATCTCAGAAGCACAGGCCGAGCACGGGTTCTAGACCATCTGGCCGAGACCAAAACGATCCTATATATTTTAAATAGATTCCAGAAGTTGGCGTGGAGCTACACAATATTTTCTGACGAACAAGCATGTGAGTCCATGTCGGACTCACGCGGCCATTATGTCACTTTTATACGTGAGTCTACGTTGGCTTCTCACGGCACTTAACCTGTTAAATAAACAACTTTCCAAATAATTTCCTAAAAACAAATAAAAAATAAGAAAGATACAAAATTAAAAAATTTAAATCCAAACCTGAACTAAATCTAAGCCAACCTGTATCAAAAGTTGAACTGTTTATAAATTTATTTTTTGGGATTTTTTTTTAAGGATCATGGTTTTGTATGTACTGGTTATTGTAACTTATGGAGGACATACACGCTACGGTCTACCGGAGAGGATGTCTGTGCAGGTGTGCCTGCACAGATAGACTGAAGCGTGTATTGGAACAAGATCAAAAATCAATTCCTTTGGGTTACACCGTACGGTGAACCTGTGCGTGTGTATGTTAAAAATGTTAAAGAACAGGTAAAATTGCTGAACAAGTCTGAACAGTTCGGTTCTTACCCGAGAACCTGTTCCGTAAACTTGTTCATCAGTTCTTTTTCTCAGTTTGTAACATAAATGCATTAATTACTTGCATTACGTGTATTCTCTCTCATCTGAGCAAACTCTGACACAACATCATTTCCACTATTAAACTTTTATCCTTTCATCATTCACGATGTGCGATTTTGTATGTTTTTTAAATAATGTTTTATGCGATTGCAGGATTTTTACTGATTTTTATATTAAGTTTATTTAATTATTTGTCACTCAGCAATCAACAATATATTGATTGTAAAATGTTATAACGTTATGCCTAATTATTGCGCTCATTTATTTAGTACGGTCTGTAAGCAAAAGAATGAGCGCCATGAAATCTTAGTGTTGCATGTTGCCGACTTCGAATGTATAAGGAATAGGGGATTTCCCTAATTTCTTGGGTTTCAGTGAATTTTTTCATTCGTTTGTTTTTGTTGAACAAGTCAAGATCGAAGAATTAAGATTGCGTATACGTTAATAATTGTTTGCGTTTATTATTTGTGGGACCTGTAGTTCTAAAATGAGTAAAAAATTAGTCCGGTTTGGAGTTTCTTTTTAATTATAGACAGTAATAAATAAATTGCAAAATGTGACATATGCAAAACAAATATTTCTTTTAAATCGTCAGTTTCTAATCGGAGGCGATGCAGTAAATAATAATGCCACCATAGAGATAGAGAACCTATACAGTATATCAAATCGCAACCAGGATTTAGGTTCCGAGGCAATCCAGGTAGGAAGTAGGTAGATATTTATTTTGGATACTTTGTCTTGGGTGGAGGTACATAAAAAAATTAAAATTATTGCGTGACATTTCTACTTTTTTTTTTTATTCCAGATTGTGAAACTTGGGCCTTCGGCCTTCTGAAGGTGCTAGCTTAACCTCTACGATCATTAGTTCCATCAGCATAATCAAAAATCCCAATAATAAAAACACTCGACAAACTGTTATGTCCTCTTATCTTTCAAAAAAACTTATTGCCAGCAGTAAAAAAAATATTGATTCCCAACTTTTTAACCCTTTAGCGGGCAGTGGTTGGTATTTAAACCACTTAATTTTTCTGCTTGTACGATTTAGCGCGCAGGCTGAATTTAGACCAGATCTCTGCTAGACACTTACCGGTAACGTTTTCAGGCGAAATATCAACCCGTAATAAAATTTGGCGCGCTATTTAGTGCACGTCCCAGCTTCGTCCCTAACAAGTGGTCGAATATCTGCCTCTGTACGCATACAGTTAGTTATTATTTGTTTATTTGGTTGTGTATTGAAGTACTGATTTACTGTTTTTTTATTTTAAAAATAAATGTTTATATTCATTATTTTTTTTTTATTTTGAAAAACTGAACTAGTCGATATTTTGAGTACCACGATTCGAGCCCAAAGTGTGCCATCCTGAACGTACGCTGGTCGAAAAATTGACCACCTTCTACAACTCAAAGTTCAAACTTGTAATTTTTTTAAGACACAGTAATATACTTAGTTTTACTTATATAACCCACACATATCGTTATTTTTTGAAAACCTGGCAAAAAATAATTTTGCGCGTTAAAGGGTTAAGCTCTTTTATTGCGATTACCAACATTTTAGAATAGTAGAAGATTTAGGATTTGGACAATTCGTCAAAGCACTAAATCCAAATTACTGCCGACTCATTAAACCATCTGAAATAGTTACATTTCTGGTTTTTATGAAGAATGTGTTTTGCGTGTTAAAGAAATTATCAGACAAGTTTATTCGGTTTCTGTGACCACTGATGGTTGGACCTCTAAAACCAATGATAGTTTTGTCGGAATAACCGTGCATTTTATAAATGATGAATTTAGATTTCGTTTTGTACTATTAAAATGTGCTTCTTTTGACGAGTCATATACAGCCACAAACTTGGCAAAGGATCTTATAAACGTTGCTAAAGAATGGGGAAAAACAAGATTTTACTAACGGCAACAGACAACGCAGCAAACGTCAAAGCTGCAATTATTAATGAGCTAGAAACATGTTGTTATTGTTTATACCTTGAACTTAATTGTTCAAAGTGCTTTAAGTTTGAATGTAATTAAAGAACTCATGGAAAGGGTCAAAATGATTGTTGGCTATTTTAAAAAAAGTCCTAAAGCAACATCAAAATAAATAAAAACAACAAAACGCTGGAGTTAAGAATCCTTTGAAACTTGTTTAAGATGTGGCAACAAGGTGGAATTCTAACTTTTATATGTTGCAGAGATTCACAGAGCTTGAGGAAGCAGTTAAAAATACTATAGCTCTTTTAGATACTACACCACACATTATCGTCGAAAATTGTCATAACCTCAGAGACTTGCAAACGCTTTCGGAACCATTTGAAGAAGTTACTTGGGCAGTCAGTGGTCAACAATATATGACAGCATCATTAGTTATTGTTATTACTAATAGTCTTCTGGATATTTGTAAAGAAGTATCAACTCGTCTTGCAGTTATTGCCAAAGTTTTTGCCAAAAAATTATAAAAAGAAATTAATGAACGAATGGGTAAAGTGGAATGCAGTAGCAGATTAGCCATGTGTACGTTTTTGGATCCTCGTTTAAAAACTATATTTTCTAAAAATAACGACGCTATGGAAAAAGCAAAGAAACGTATAATTTATGCTGTAGCAGATATTATTAATAAAAAAATTGAGAAGCATAATATATCAGAAGTTGGGACCAATGAGAACAACAAAAATGATGATAATAGAGCTACCACAACTGCCCCTGCAACAAAAACTTTCTTTCTGGGCTTCTGTTGATAAGGCTAGTTCGGATTCTCATAATAAACCTATAAAATCTTTTACATCCAGAGCTATAATTGAAGTCCAAAGGTACATAGAGGACAACTTACTTGAAAGAAAACAAGATCCTTTAACGTGGTGTCTAGAAAACAAATTTATTTACCCAAATATATCTCTGTTGGTAAAAGAAAAAGGCTGCATTGTTGCGACGTCTGTTCCATGAGAACATTTGTTTTCAAAAGCAGGCCAAATACTAAGTGAACGAAGAACTCGTCTGGGAAATATTAAAGCTCAACAACTTTAACAACTTTTATTTTTAATTATAAACACTAAATTGTTATAGGTTAAGTTACGTTCAGATCTATGATTTTTTTCCTATTTACATATTTACGTTTTTTTATGTTGTTATCGTCGTTCAGTTATAGTTTGTATGGTAGTGTAAGTAATGAATACAATAGTTTTTTTTTTATTTTAGAATTGTATTTATTTAATAATCTCATTTTATTTTACGTGTAATAAAAATTAAATCATAATATAGTACATGTTTTCAAAAACAATAAAATTAATAGCAAATACCATTTTCTAGTTCCGAAACTAGAAAGCAAAAGCAGTCAGTACCACGGGGGTCGGATTCCATGTAAATAGTTGGTAACAAGTTTGCTTGACCTCGACAGTAGCACGCTAAGCGCTTACGGTTGAACTACACCTGTCAGTTTCAATCGATAAAGTAGAACACTACTAATTAAAGCGATTTAAAAATTGGCGGGCTTGATAATTTAGATATTTGAAGTAACATTTTCCTATTTGACAACTTTTACTTACAACTACTAAACAAACAATAAGTTTAGTGAATTTTTGTTGTAGGTTAATGTTGAAAAATGGAAAATGTACTTGTTTTAACTGAAAAATAAAATAAGTTGAAAAATAAAATATATTTTTAACAAGTTTAATTTATTTAGAATTACCATGTAATTGTCTCATTATCTTCTAACTGCATATTTTGAACATAACAAGCACTATATCACACACTAAATTACTGAAAAATAAAAATGTAATATGATAACAAGCATAGCACATGACAATGTTTTTATTATTAAAAAACCAGATATAGTTATTATAAAAAGTCAAAGTAGTTAATTTTTAAACACTTGTTTTAATGTTTTAAATATCCCTTATTAATCCAAGGACAAATCATTCTAATTCTAATATTCTTATACATATTGTCCCTTTAAGGCCTTTTCCCATCTATTTCAGTCTAGAAAAGTTTTAATGCTTATTTCGGGTACAATAAGCCTCCTGCTTCAATACAGGTGGGCTTTGAAACTAACCTAAATTAAGAAACACATTTATGTACATTCCAAAAATCTCCATACCGAGGAATATCTAAAACAAAACAAAAATAAAAGTGCAGTGTGTATCTTAAAATTAAAACTTAACAGGAGTCATAACTTTTTAAATTCTTACATTTTTCTTGCAATAAAAGGTATAAAAATTTCAATAAAAATAGGAAACATCTGATTTATGATCTTAATAGGTGAACTATGCAAAAATTAACAAGTTGACCTAAATAGCATATAAGTTTTTGAACATATTTGGGTATTATTTGATAAATATAATAATGAATATCACCCAAAAATTGAACAATAACTTTTTGAGCACAAATCATTCGCCTCTTTTTCATTATGGTCTTTATGAGGCTTATTGTATAAAGAACTAAATTTCTTTAGACAATGGTAAAATTAGGATGAGGTTCTATCTCGGGTTCTATAATATTTGTTTGTAATTGGCTTTACACATTTCGCTCACAACTCCTTTCATTTTTTTGACCACAAATGTTTAAAATGTGGATCCATTTATCCCTAGAGTAATAATAGCAGGAAAAACATAAAATTTCTTGTTAGTTTTGTGAGAAAAATACTTCTTCTGCAATTAAAATTTAAATGAATCGGAAGTTAATGATTTTCTTTAGAACCTCCCTATAGTTAAATTAGATAAAGCCAACTTACACATAATTAATACAATTTACTCACCTATATTTGAAAAAAATATCACCTGCATTTGAAAATGAAAATATCAGGCTGACATATTTATAGCAACATAACCTAATTTATTTTCAAAGCCAGATTTACACCATCTAATAATATTTAAATTAAGCTTTAACTTTAAATTTATTAACGATTATCCCTGTATTTGATCACACATTATATTAAAGTTAAATTTAAAGTGGTAAATCAGTAAAATTATCGATTTCTTTGTCATTATTTTTGAAAACAAATTTTTTTATGGGTGTAAAACGGGTTTGAATTTAGTGATAGCAGCGCGCTAAGCGCTTACGGTTCAACCCAACAAGGAAACAAGTCCCGCCATTTATTCAAATCTTCTCTTTTTATTTTTCTATGGTCAGTACTGTGGTATAGAGTAGTCAGTTATAATGAACGAATATTGAACACGCAGATTCAGCGTTCAGCGTCGTCTCGCCGAGTTCAGTTCTTTTAAAAGAGCATTTCACTGAAAAGGTTTTTTTGACAACTCTAGAGTGTGTCTTCCGTTCGCATGCGCAGTTCTATCAAGATTAACGCAACACTTACAGCCGTATGCATAGTCGATCGCCAGCGACTCGCCAGAGATTCATTTCGGCGTATCGCCAGCGATTCGCTGGCGATCCGCCGACAAAAGCCCAAAAAGCTGGCGACTCGCCGGAGATAATCACCGGAATGTCATTTCACGCAAGTTTTTATTTTCTTTTATAGGGATTATCACCGGTATCTCTCGCATATTATTCATGATTCATTTCTTAAAACTCAAAAAATAATGAACGAATATCAAATTTTTCCCTATAAAAGAACATGAAAACTTGCGTGAAATGACATTTCGGTGATAATCTCCGGCGAGTCGCCAGCTTTTTGGGCTTTCGCCGGCGGATCGCCAGCGAATCGCTGGCGATACGCCGAAATGAATCTCTGGCGATCGACTATGCATACGGCTGTTATAAATACCAGTGCATTCAGTGTTGCCAGTCTAGTACCATTGTACTAGATCTTGTATATTCTCGAAAAATCTGGTACTTTAGTACACTTTCTGCTAAATATAGTAGTTTTTCTTTCTTGGCATGTTTCCATTTGACGTAAAAAATTATTGTCGTCCTTTTTGTATTCTCTACAAGAACTCAAGATCTTTTAAAGCTAGTAGGTATATAACAAAAACATTCTGGCATCACTAAATGCATCGTCGTTTTCAATCCAAGCCATAGTCAAACGAATTGTAGATATCTGCGATCTCCGGAATATCAGACCATCCCATACACGGTACGTCATGTGGTCGACCTGCGCAGGCACACTTACACAGGTAGCGTGTATGCCAGCCTTTAGTTGTGCGTTGTTCCATTTTAATACTTTGTTAATCTGAATTACCTAGTGAATTATTGTTCAGTATTTATGGAAAATTGAAAAGTAAGTTTATTTTAGACGAACACAATGTTATAGCAGGTCATTGCAGATTAGGTGGGATAAGTCAAAGAAAAAGTATCGACAACATTGCGGAAAATTGTATCTCTTTCACGTTTAATATGTTCAAGTACTACAACTTGAAGATTAAGATTTTATCGATAAAAGTTAACACATGTAAATTAGACAGACCCGTACATGATACATTTTGGAATAAATAATTGTTAGTTCTTATTTTTGATTTTTTGATTAATTAAGTAAGTTGTTTATTTTAATGGCTTCTATACACAGTTAAAAAAAGTAATAACTTAAGATTCACTCTGTATAGTTACATAGATTCCTCATCCATATGTAAATGAGTTGACGAAAAACGGGTTTAATCAGGCAAAGTTTTCTTTTTATCTAATACATGCATTGTTTATGTTTTGTATCATTTTTGTTTACTCACTAGTTAACAATATGTTTACAGAATCGGTTTATAAATTATAATCTTACATTTAGTGTTTTCTCGTCATTAATATTTTTTACAGGGTCCTATTCTGTAAAAAATTCTTTAAAATTTAAATGCATTTAAAAATTTTTGACCGCCCGTTATTTTTTTCTCCTCTAAAAACAGTATTATCATTGCACAAATATATATTTATACAATGGTATTATGTATCCATAGATTTTAGTAGGGTCTGAGAAGAACGCTGGACAACATCGCATTGTTTCATTTGAACTAATTTTAACCCATGGTATGTAAGGGATTAATATTTAAGGAAAAGAAAAAGAATGGTGGATAATATAACAAAACAATTTACTAGTTTTGCTTTGCTCGGCCAGCGCGGAGACTGTCGACAGAGTAGTTTATACTTTTTGGTTAGGGTTTGGCCGGCAGCGGCGGTCATAATTTATTATTATCATCTAAAACCAACTTATAAAAAACTATGTTACACGCTCCAAGGATAACTATAAATCAGAAAGAGTTGCTGATCAATTTATTGGAGCAGAAAAAACTTCTCTGTGGAAAAATAAGTTCCATGTACATTCCAAAATTCAAAAAGTTTAGAGTTGTTCGCTTGTGTCGTTATATAAGGTTTATTATAATTTCAGCCATATCTATATAAAGCTAAAAATATTTTTAACGGCTACTTGGGCAATTAAAACAGGTCGGTTGAGTCTCTAATTGACCTTTGATTTAATCTAAGTTCTGCCATGAAATATTAACACATTGACGGACACCGACGGACATGGCCGTCGTTGTCTGTGCGATCTGCTGGGATACTTTACATTTTCGACGGCATTATGCCGTCTATATATTATTTGCCATTGTAGGATACCAACGAGCTCGCCCATCAATTTTAAATGTATAATATTGTAATTTGTCCAAATAAAACAAAAACAAGACAGCACAGGAACTGAACCAAGAATAAAATTAGAAAAGACACAGTTTGGGAATGTAAGAATTTCACAGATAAACCTCCACTTTATCCCGCTCCTTGTTTTGAAGAATGGGCATAACCATAACCAATAAGCTGATAGTGTGAAACTGTTATGACTTTCTTAATACGTACTGCCAATTTTTACTTTCCTATCTTTATACAGATAAGGAAAACATAGGAATCATAATTTTTTCGACCTCAAGTTTTCGATGGATTTTTACGTTTTAGGGTCCCCTGAATCTGTTTTGACTATTAAATTTAATTAAATTTTCTTGATGACAGTGGTGCAGATATTAGCTGTCTTCCTCACAATATATTTAGTGATCATAAGAAAGTTGAAAATATATTACTTACTTCTACTTCAAGCAATTCTATTTTCACTTGTGGGAAAAAATTTCTGATCGTAAACCTAAGTTTACGCTGGAAATTTCCTTTTTTGTTTGATTGCAGATATCACTAAACCAATAATAGGTGCAGATTTCCTATCTAATTTTGGATTGCTACTAGACTTAAAGATATACAAATTAATAGATAACGAAACTTTTATTATTTCCACTGGTAGAGTACAAAACGTAAAACAAGAACTTCCAAAATTATTTATGATTAAAAATTAATGTACGGATCTTTTTAAAAACTATTGTAGCGTTTTTATCTCCTTTTAATTCCGATGCAAAATATGATGTAAAGCATCACATAATTACCAAAGGTCATTACTTTATAGTAAACCTCGAATATTTAATCCTCTTAAGTACGAAAGTGCTAAAAAGAAATTCGAAGACATGGTGGACAGAATATCTTGAACAAGTATTTTTTTAAAGAAACGCAAAAACAGGTCGATTTTTATTTCAAGGGAGACCAATGACATATATAGTTTATATAGACTGCTTATCCATATATAAACAAGACAACGAAAAGCGGGTCATATTGCTTGTCTTGCTCGGTGCTCACCAGGCAGAATCAATCTGGCCAAAATGAGTTTAAAACTCATATTTCATTAAAGTAGGAATTAAATTTTAAAAAATAATTACCTGAATGTTTACTTCAGGACAGGAGCTTGGTTAGGTATTTTGAAAAATAATATTTATTTATTTATTTAAGTCTTAAAGTTTAGTTCCATATTTTCAAAACATTTTAATAGATCTAAACAATTTTGAACATAGGTGTACACAATTTTACACTCCTGTATAAACATTTTATAATAACGATGTGCAATTAAAATACCTTATATTATCAAATATAACAGTTATAATTATTTTTTTTTAAATTTGCTGGAATATCTATAATGTAAAATCACATTTTTGCAAATTCAAAATGCCCATGCCCAGTTCAATTTGACCATAATATTGATGTTTTTTCTTTAAAATAACTTCATTCTTCTCATTTATAGTTAAATATTTACATGATTTGTAAAATTCTGCTTTCCTAAAATGTACGATTTTAAAGTGTATTTAAGTATTTGATAATGTAACAAAAAATGCATAATTCTCGATATTTTTATAAAAATAATGTACAAAATAACAAACCTATGAATAGGCATTTGATTTCTAATAATTTTATGGGTACACCTTTATTAATTATTATTTTTATGTTTATTTTTGAAATAATCAACCCTGTCTCCTCTACAATAATAATACCATTAGTTGCATTTATGTATGCCTATCGAGCCTCACTTTCATGCTCAATTCTATGTAGAACAAATATAAAAAAATATCAATTTAAGACAGTATACAATAATAAATATCTTTTTAACCATTAACCATTTTTTTTAAATGTCTATGTATTCAAATAAAGGACTTAATATGAATAAAACTTCACTTTGTTTACCTGTTTATAATCATTTTTGGAGTGTATTTAGTACAAGTATAAAGATCATAACACCGATAACCTGTTATTCTATATTTTCTTTTAAACTGCCAGATCAACTTGTCTTTCCTTGTTAATTCTGCAACATTCTTTTTTTATTTCTCTCTGATTTAATTTTAAAATGTCTGTTTTATACACATGATTAATAAACTCGCATTACTTATAGCTTGCAGCTTACTTATGTTTTACTAATGCAGAAATAGGAGCTACAAAACAGAGTTCTTTAAGGATATAATCCTTTTTTGTCCCACATATTTCATCTGTCGGCGTAAATAGAGTCGAATTCAAGGCGTGCTAGCTCTTTATATAGTAAAATTTTGGCTATTATTAAAGTTTGCAAAAAACTGGAAAACTCTTTTATTATGCACAAAATTGATTCAGAAATTTACATCTATTTTTTTTACATATTCTATTTAAGTATGTAAGTGTCGTATTTTGAATGATTTAAGTTGTCAAATCTTAAAAAACATGTCGGCTCATTTAATATCAAGAAATTTTAAATAAAACTTAAAAAAAGGAAAATATTTAACTTGTTAGTAGTTCGTGGTTGAAAATAAACTTATATAATATAAAAATCTTTACGTTTTTTAATCGTTTCTACATCCACAACTGCAAAACCAATACAACCCACTCCAACTTTCAATTCGTTTCACTGAATGAGACTTATATCATAACTACAATGTGAGGAAAAGTAGGAACATTAGCGGCTGCAATAAAAACAGCTAGCAGGAAAAAGAGCTAGATACTATAATATCTGAAGGGATAAAGCTATGCAATAAACTACCTGACAGTATGAACTATCTAAGTATGGTTGGATTTAAAAGACGACTCAGAAAATTGATATTTGATATTGTTTCTTCAAAGAATGAAAACGTAAATCAGTGTTTGTCTCTCTGTATTGTTACTTATGCTCGCTTTATTCTATTTATATTGAGTTTTTATATTATGATACTTCTTTGTAATTAACTAAACATTTAAAATCTACTTGTCAAGCCCAGTTAGCTCTAACTCGGGGGTCTTTGAATATAATAGTTATCTTTATGTAATTTTATTTACAATAAAGAATTTTATTTTTTTTTGTGTGTCATCGGCTTCAACTGCTAAGGTTATTTCGCCTCGTGTTCTGTGTAGTCTTTGTTGCTGTTTCCCAGCGCCACTTTAGGAACAGCACTGTTAATTAGAACCCAACAGTGAATGGTCGAGTAGGAATCCTACCAAGGCATCAGAATTAATTTTAAATAATGGGCCCGTTCACTTTCATTTTTGAATGTAAATTAATTATATATTTATAAAGATATTAAACTCTTTTGTCTGGTGGTACTTTTCCCGTTAAGATATTTTTGCTAGAAGTAAGGGAATTCCCATATAATTCTTTCAGTGACTCATTGCGTCAGAAAATCCCTAATTCCGTTCACGTCTCGTATCGGTTATGCTTAAAGACGGCGAGGTTGTCGGAAGTATCCCTAATATAGCATTTCTGCATTTATATATGTAATTTAAATAGTAAAATTCCATTATTTTTCTAAAAATCATGAACTTATATTTTCAGATTTAAAGCTAGGAGCTTATTTTTTACTTTTTAATTAAAACAATTATTATTACTCAGGCTGAAAATTAACCAGACCATAATCAAAAAGTAGAAATTTAATTTGCAATATTTATCTGGTAAACGTGGCAACGTTGCATTTATTTCTAGAAGTGTGTGTAGACAACACTATTTAGAAGTACTTACAACGTTGTCACGTTTACCAGATACATTTTCTCAAATAAAATTTCGATCTGGTAATATTCAGCTTGAGTAATACTAATTGTTTTTATTAAAATTTAAAAAAGGTAAGGCTTCCAGCTTTATTTGAAAATATAAACACATTATTTTTAAAAAATAATATATTTATATCATGTAAATTTCTTTAATAAATGCAGAAGAGGAATGGTGGTGCAATGATACATCCGACAACCGCGCCCTTTTAACTATTAACCGATACAACACCTGAAGGGAATTAGGGGTTTTCTGACGCAATGAGTCACTGAAAGAATTTTATGGGAATTCCCTTACTTCTAGCAAAAATATCTTAACGGGAAAAGTACCACCAGACAAAAGAGTTTAATATCTTTATAAATATATAAATAATTCACATTCAAAAATGAAAGTGAACGGGCCCATTAAATTAAATGAAAAAATTCCGGCCAACGGTGGGATTCGAACCTAAGACCCTTGGATCCACAGGCAGAGACTCTACCACTGAGCCACCCACCCCAAGAATTTGTTATTAATATTATCATTATTATAATTAATTATTATAATTCATAAACGTATTTACCTTGTACCTACTTGTATTGATACTTACGTGAAAAATAAAATGTTACTTTTTATATTTCTGTAGCTGATCTTATAACGCTTTATGGAGCAATTCACCATTTAAATTCAAAAATAAAACAATTTTTTATATTCAATTAATTAAAAAAACTTAAAACAGAACATAAGTATAATTAAAATAAAGAATTCAACAAAATGTTCGACTGAGCAATGAAAGTGACAACAAAATCTCAATTAAACTAAACTTTTTTCTAAACCGGTTCTGTAAAAGGTTTGTTTACCAGTGAGCACTTACAATTGAGACAAAACACAAACATTGTATGTACTAGACAAAGAGAAAATATCTCCCAGTTCGACCCGCTTTTCATCGCTTTATTTACGTATGGATGAGCAGTCTATATAAACTATATATGTCATTGAGGGAGACACCTTTCTATTGGCGATTCAAATTAATTTTCGCGCGCCTGTCATTTGTCATCTATAAGTAGGATGTTTGTTTATTTACATGTTTTTGTTTTGGGCGGATTTTGTATTTGTGATTTTTTTTTAACTGTTTTTAGATAATATTCTCATTATAATAGTATTTTTGAGTTTCATTTAGTGTTAATTTAGATTTAAGTCTCGTACTTTCGTCATAAATATAATATTTATCATGTGTATGACTTAATTTGTTGGAAATATTCACCTATTGGTTGCTACAAGAACATCTAGAAATATGTATTCACTAAACCCAGGACATGTTTTATTAGGTGGTTTAAAGAACATTTCAGGAACTACACGTTTATTATTGATGAACTTATTTAAAAATCTTACTAGACTTATTCTTATATTAAAAAGTGTACTTTGTATACATGTAAATGGTAATAAAACCGTCAAAAAATAAGATTACAGTTTGATTCTAAACAAAGTTTTGTAAATTTTCAATATTGTGAATTTGTAGATATCCATTTATCGTAAAAATCAAAATTTTATGACTTTTACTTGGAAAATAATGAAATACTTTAGTTTTGATTTTGACATTTACACCATATAGATTGCAATGTTCTGGGGACTTTTTCGCAGATTTCATTTTTAATATAAACACTATCACATGCTATAAGCAATAAACAAATGTAAAGCAAAAAAGTAGGAAAAAACTCGAATTGTAATTGATATAAATTAAAATGTAAACAATGAACACGAACGCCAATGTTGCCAAATGATGAATTGATTTTAAAACAAAATTAATAAATGAACTGAAATTTAAAAAAAATCAATATAATAAATCGGTTTTATAAAAAAATCCTTAAATAAATATAGAGTATGATAACATATTACCATACACAAATTTTGATTCTTAAATAAAAGGTCTTAAATAAAAGGTTTATACTACGTTTTGTTTTTTAATACCTTATCTTACGTCAATTTTAATATTGCTTCCAACATTTTTCAAATTCTTTTATAGATGTAATTATTGAGAGACCCATTTCACCGACGCACTTATTTACCACTTCTTCCAGAGCTAAAATCGTACGACGTAGCGAAGTTTTGCTACTTCTGGCAACACTGAACGATATCCTACTCATACGGACCTTCTACAAATTTCCTCCAGAGGGCGTATCACTTAGCTTGAATCGCGAATAATATCCTCAACTGTCATATTTCTTTCCTTCTCCCTATGTCAATTTAACCTATACAATTTATATAGAGAAAGTACAATATGTCACATCGTCGAAAGTTAATTTTATTGGAAATTTAGCAATGTGACTGGTCATTGCATTTCTTTTAATTTTAGCGCCCTCTAGAGGGATAAAAAAAATATTACCTATGGTAAAGTGTGACACTAATTTTATTTACCGGTATTAAAGATAAATTAAATTATCAATATTTTATACATTAGTTTTGTGATGTCAACTATATTGTGCACTTGTAACTTTAAATTTTAACCTGACGACCAGTAAGTAATTTTAGTAATTTTAGTTACAACTTTAAGACTAAATACTGTAATTATTGTAGTGTCTTGATAATGGAAATAAACATTTCCAAGAGCTTGACGATGACTAAAGAGTTTTACTAAATTTTGGCCACCTTATAAAAATCAAATTATCGATGGCATCTTCGCGCTTATATAGATGACATTACGAAAGAAAATTAATATCAACAGGTCTCGAAATTTTTTCTACAAATTAACGACTTATGAAATAATGAATGTATTTCCCTCATTTGCACCATCCTGTATATGATTGGTTTAACTGTCTTTACTACTAAAGTAATAGTAATGATAGTAGTTTATACTACGTTTTGTTTTTTAATACCTTATCTTACGTCAATTTTAATATTGCTTCCAACATTTTTCAAATTCTTTTATAGATGTAATTATTGAGAGACCCATTTCATCGACGCACTTATTTACATCACACCTCCACCTAAATATAAATAAGAGAGACACCAAGACAAAAGTGATGATTTATGATGGAATCTCTAAAACCCACTTAAAACTCACCTTACAGATCCTTATCGTCTTAATAAAATGTTTAATTTCCACTCGACCATTCGAATGAAAATAAAAGAATTGATGATCGGTATAACGAAATTGGACTTGATGTGGTTGGTAGCTCCGATCTCCGATCCCAGTCCAGCAGGTGATCTGATGGACGGGGACCACCCATTGTGTCAATGGACGCAGGGTGGGAACTGTGGTAGCTCAGGTGTGTATATGGGATGTCACTTCGGGAGAGGTAGAGCTGGATGTTTACCAATTATTAGATAATCGGTAACAGTTTTTTCAATAATTATATTTTTTACCACCAATTTAATATTATTAAAGTTTTACTTTTTGATATTTCGTTGCTATTGGCATCCGATACTGATATCTCTCATCACCAAGGATACAGGCAGCACTTGCCATGCTAGTTTAAATATCCTATGTTTTTCGGTAATGGCAAAAGTAAAAAAATTTAAAATGTTTAAAAAAAATAGTGAAAAACTTGCTAAAAAATATAACATAAGAGGAACATAGTACCTTATTCACGAAAAAACGAGAAAAATTTGAAATAAGATAAATTAAACGTTTTAATTTACAGTGATTGGGCGTATACATTCAGTCAAAAATAGTTTTACCTTATTTTAACATTGGCTATAAATGTATACGGGGTAGCTTATATTACGGACGTAAAATTAAATACAAAAAAAAATACTAAAACTAGTCAAATAGAAATTAAGAGCTGCAATTCAGCAAAGGCGTTTACCTTTTTTTTTAATACCATTTTCATTGTCTTATTTTACTATAATTAAAATTCAGATAGGCAAATCGTTTAAAATCTTATTAAAAAACTTATACACCCAGCTTTGAATAATAAAAAGTTAATCACCTCTGCTGAATTTAGGCTCTTAATTTCTATTTGACTCGTTTTAGGATTTTCTTTTTAATATCTAATTATAAGTCCGTAATATGAGCTACCCTGTATACATTTTCGGCCAATGTTGTAATTTAATAAGAATATTTTCGCCTGAATGTACACGCCCAATCACTGTAAATTTAAACATTCAATTTATCCTATTTTAAGCTTTCCTGATTTTTTTCGAGAATAAGGTACTATGTTCCTTTTGACTTTGCTATGCTTGCTTTAAAGACATATTAATAATTAGTAAAGGTTACAAAGTTCTATGATTTGTTACCTAGCATTCTAAGGATTTTTAAATATTTATATTACTTTGGATAATAATAATAATAATACATATACTTGCAGACTTGATAGCCTTAAACTGCTTTTTATGGTTCTAAATAAATTTCAAATAACAAGAAATATTAAAATGTGAATTAATTAGTATTATATATCTGGAATTTTATAGATTTTAAGAAAATGAGTAGGTACTAAATTTGGAAATATGAATTTCAAATTGTTTAAAAAATGAAAATCCCATTTTTTGCTAAACGAACTATATAAAAAACTAGTACTATCTAATAGAGATTAGATTTTCTACCACCAAATTTTTGAATACCTGAGATAATGTTAATATTTCTAATAGGGTAATACATTTTTAAAAATTACTAAAGTTTCCATTAAGTTAAAACCTAAAGTCAAACTTTAGGTTAAGTTGTTTTTTACTAACTACTTACTGATTTCGCTTTTTATTTTATTTTACTTTGTACAAACAAAAACCTTTGAGAAAATAAAACTCTAAATATATCCAACATATAAAATTTATTAATCATGGCGACAAGTTTTGGCTTAACAGCCATTTTTAAATCTATAAAGAATTGACAAGTGTTAATGAAGATGACAATACCTAGTAGTGTAACGACGTACATACCTGAGCAGTGGCGATTTGTCCGTAAGGACACTTGGGTACGTGTCCTAGTATAATCGACCAAAAAAAAAAAAAAAATAACTTACATATTTTATATTTTCCTCAATGCCTATTATTATTTTATCTAATTTTCAGCGCAAACCCGCGTTGGCATGACACTGGATGACCGGGCGTTGAGCGACGTTCCGAGAATTCCGAAATTAAGTGAAAGATGGGCACAGTAAATGTGTGCCTCTGTTATTTTATCTCTCATTATGATGCGAAAAACAAGAACAACGACAATATCGCTTAGAAAGAGATGAACACATGCCGTGGATTATACGTCACAAGCGGGGCGCTGTTCTCATCGTGACGTGCTGTACCCATAGCACAGATTACCTAGA
This sequence comes from Psylliodes chrysocephalus, assembly GCA_927349885.1. Taxonomy (NCBI): domain Eukaryota; kingdom Metazoa; phylum Arthropoda; class Insecta; order Coleoptera; family Chrysomelidae; genus Psylliodes; species Psylliodes chrysocephalus. Next base: position 31,574,328 of record OV651816.1, read on the forward strand.
CCAGATACGAATGTACGCAGTAGCATCTTTACCGGCTCCCTCATAAAGGCGATGCCGGTTTCGGCTTAAGGTGCGCGTTTGTTGGACCATGATAATAATTTATTTATTGTGATTACGAGGAAAAACGTTAGTTGGACCATTGGAATAGTTAGGAAATAAAACTACAAAGAAAAATAACTTTTTTTTTTTTATAAAGCAGTCAAAAATCAATAATATTTATAAATGTGACAAAATTTAAATTTTTCTTTTGGCTTTGTCTGACTTTTTCGAGGATTTGAAATCTCTGTTTGCATAAAAAATTCTAAGTCTTATAAATAATTTAATGATGTACGTTTTCGCAAATTGTTGGCAAGGACGACCAAATTCTATTTTGCTCATCTCAAGAAGGTATGCGTTGGAAATTCCAGGCTTAGTTGACAAACTATCAAATAGAGATATAAATATTTTTTCTAATTTGAAAATATAAAAGAGAAATTTTTCGCTGGGAGATTTTAAATTGCTAAACACCTTTTCTTCAGAGTCGTATGCTTTAAAATGCGTTAACAAGTTAGAATTGTTAAGTAAATTGCATTCTTATGAGAAATTTACGCAAATTTCGCAAGAGTGGATATGTAATGATTTTTGATTAAATAGCCACTTACATAGTTAAATGCATTTTGAGCGGGTCACATTTAGCTCCATGTAGTCACATTCAAAAATCGTTATTGCCCCAACTGATTGATTTGAAATATATTTAATTTTTAATTAAGCGGAGAACTTGTTTTCCTAAGGGAAAAACGAATTCCGGGATTCCTTTCCAGTGTGTGCCCCACTGCCGCTAGTGCCCACGAGCCGCCACTGTACCTGAGATCTTTGGTGAAGAACAAATTGAAGGTATAACAATTTTATGCAATTCGTAGATGCACCGACATTAATGAACTTAGGTTATCTAATAGATAATAAAGTTAAACAAATTAGACAAAAAAAACCTAATAACTAGGTGTGTGATTATTAATAGTAAGACAGAAAACAACAGAAGCGGGATATTACTTGTAAGCGCCAAAGGAGTATACAGACACATTCATGTCAGCTGTGTGGAAATAGCATGAATTTTATAAAATAGCCAATAACTAAATTAGTAGATTTATTTAACCATCACAACCGTTGGTCAATATGTAAGAATCTCGTCCAAAAAAACAATAAATTAGCTAGTTTTCAACCATTGCAAGAAGGATTTGTGTCTCGTGAATGTCGGAAGTGACGGCAAATATTGATTCAAAGTGGTAATAATTAAAAAACTTACAGCCAATTATGAGCAGGTGAGAGTAGAGGAAGTAAGCTTGATCGCAGGTGGTTAAATTAACTTCATCTTGAAGGTTGGAGTTACTATGGGGGCCTAGAGCAGAACATGTAGAGTCCAGAATAGGAGCCCTTCCAATTTGGGGTTTTTAACCCAATTAGACAAATTGGAAAGAAAAAAAAAAACGTTTAACTCAGCTAGCTTAGATCGGAAACATAAATGACAGACTGTAAAGTATTAATTTTATTCATAAAACAAAATAGTGCATATTTATTGATACAGAAAACTCCTTGGTGGTGTCCTCTAATCAAGGTAAACCTAATTTCGGACTGGGATCATCTATTCACAATAAAATGAATTTCAAAATAAGGAAATAAACAAATCACTTTCTTTCTTTCTTTCTTTCTTTCTTTCTTTCTTTCTTTCTTTCTTTCTTTCTTTCTTTCTTTCTTTCTTTCTTTCTCTTTCTTTCTTTCTTTCTTTCTTTCTTTCTTTCTTTCTTTCTTTCTTTCTTTCTTTCTTTCTTTCTTTCTTCTTTCTTCTTCTTTTCTTTCTTTTCTTTCTTTCTTTCTTTCTTTCTTTCTTTCTTTCTTTCTCTTCTTTCTTTTCTTTCTTTCTTTCTTTCTTTCTTTCTTTCTTTCTTCTCTTCTTTCCTTTCTTTCTTTCTTTCTTTCTTTCTTTCTTTCTTTCTTTCTTTCTTTCTCTTCTTTCTTCTTCTTTCTTTCTTTCTTTCTTTCTTCTTTCTTTCTTTCTTTTCTCTTCTTTCTTTCTTTCTTTCTTTCTTTCTTTCTTTCTTTCTTTCTTTCTTTTTGCCCAACTTCATATGTATTCCTTATTAGTGGATTTTGCAATATCGGTGTTTCAGTTCCTTAGTGACTCTCCAGAGTAAGCAGACAGTATTGCTATCGTTTGACGAGACTTAGGGTCACCAATAGATTCGTTTTTAAATATTTTAATATATCTTTTAATTCAATCTAGCTTTGTAATTAGAACATTCTGTCATAAATGTTATTTGTGAACTTTTTCTATATACTTATGTATAAATTTCTATATGAAGCTCACTTTGATACAGGACTGTTCTCAAAGAATTTAACGTAATGTTATATTTACTTATTTCTGCGCTCTAGATACGGTTTTTAATAACTTGTCCCACAAGCACCGAACTGTATTTATAGAGTAGCCATAAAAGGGTTAAGAGAATCTCACGAATAAAAATAAACTGTTGCATTTCTATGCTCCACCTCTACCAAATTTAATAAATGTCTTCCGACTAAATTGCCGAATTTGTCTACCTTCTGATGTTTCCCATGTTATTTTTAACTCGGGTTGTCGCACTAAATGTGTATATTATTCACCTAAATAAATATTGTCGTGTTTTATGTAAATAAATGTTTAATAACGATAAATTAGTTTTGTTTGTGGGCTGATCATTTTCAGCACTAACCGCAGGGCCGGTGTAGCTACATTAGCTACATGTACAGTGTGGGGCAGAATAAAGAGTAATTGTATAAAAGCACGAGAATCGTGCTGTAACAATGGAGCAATGACCCCTCAGAATCGCGCGTACGCTGTCATAGCATAACCCTCTTAATTTTGGGTCTGATTATGACCCACAGTGGCCGAAACTAGTCCCATTTATCAACTGGTTCAAAAATAATATTCTGTTGTCACTCATAGTTTTCTAATCTGTATGGAAATTTCTACATTTAAACAAATGTATTTCTATGCAACACATTGGATTATTTATAATTTATTTTTATTACATACTTCTACTTTTACTTTATTAATATTATAATACAATATAATGCAGTCACAAATAAAATGTAAAATTATTTTATATGTATCAATAACCCACCTATTTGCATAAAATCATTGACCTACATGCGAGAAACTATGAGAAAATCGATTACTTCTTGTAATAAACACTAGAAGCGTGAATATTTACGTCTATTTATAATTAAATTTATTGTATACCCTATGGGCGAGCCCAAAAAAAGTGTTTGTTGTCAGATAAATAATGACTATATATTTTTGTCTGTTATGAATTGATATACTAATTATTTATAACACAATGTGTAGTCAAATATTAATTAATTATTTCAAATATATATTTTTTCCCGCTGCATGAAAGCATATAACTTGACATTCCTGCATCTCTATTGATGCGTAAATGTTTACTTTTTTCATTGCCAAAATAATTTACAAAATAAACATGAAATATACTTTTTAAAGGATTTATTTTTAGCAGAGTCAATTATTGATTGCACTGGCCAACAAAATTATAATTTTTGACTGATGAATTACTTATGTCACATGATGTTTACTAATTTTAAGTCGCTGATTCTAACCCTCTGTTGTACGACCGCGGGCAACCCCTGTAGTTTCTTAGAACATACTCATAAAGGTACCTCTCTTTAATGATCAGTAAAACCCAATTTCAGAATTCTTAAGAAATTAGCCTTTGTTATTTTAGGGGAAGGTTTGGTAAGACAATAATGAAATTATCTTTTTTGTTTTAATTATTGTTTTATTTTGTAATTTGATATGGCATATGTGTGAATGATTCAATTAATTTTTGTTTCATTTCCGGAGTATGTATTTAAAGAATACCGTTTAAATGTGACAACGTTTGTAAATAAGGCTTACAAAAATTATTTTGGGCACCTGCTGGAAATGAAGAATAAGCCTTGGATTCTGCAAAAAGTATGCAAAACATGCGTTGAGTTCATACGTTTATGGGCAAATAAGATAATACATAGCTTCATGTACAAAACCGCTATGATTTGGAATGAACCCATGAACCACCATGACGATTTTTATTTTTGTTTGGTGAACATAACTGGTATTAACCGAAAAAATCGAGCTAAATGGGAATATCCTTCCATACAATCGGCACATAAACGTGACTTGAGCCCTAAGTCTACACCTGAACCTCAATCTGGTACTTTACAGGAAGAGCCAGAAGATTATGAGACAAAAAACGACAGTAGTGATACTTGAATGCGACCTGTGAACGACAAAACCACTAAATCAATATGATTTAAACGACTTAATTAGAGATCTGGGACTGTCAAAGTTAGCTTCAAGGCTAAAAGAAAGAAAATTGGTAACGAAAGAAACTAAAATTTCTTATTACCGCACAAGAGAACAGAATTTCCTCAAATATTTTGCTAAAGAAGACAATTTCGTATTTTATAAAGATGTACCTGGATTGATGGCTGCAGTGGGATTACAAAATTATGTTTCTAGTGAGTGGCGTATATTCATAGACTCGTCAAAACGGAGTCTAAAATGTGATCTCTAACACAATGGGAATAAATTAGGGTCGTTGCTTATTGCACATTCTATAAAAGAAAGAGAATAATATACAACTATTGCTCTGGTTTTGGACAAAATTAAATATGTGGAAAATAATTGGATCATATGTGTTGATTTAAAAATGATCAAATTTTTATTAGGCCATCAAGGTGGTTACACAAAGTATCCCTTGTTTTCTTTGCTTGTGGAATAGTAGTGCTAAAAATTGGGTTAAAAAGGATTGGCCTACTCGATAAGAACTGGTTACAGGACAACAAAACGTAATAAACATACCTTTAGTGTCAAGAGATCGTATAATTTTGCCTCCGTTGCATATAAAATTAAGGCTTATAAAACAGTTTGTCAAAAGTTTTAACAAAACTGGAAATTGTTTTTCTATTTCTATCAAACAATTCCCGAAACTGTGTGTAGAAAAGATAAAAGCGGGCATTTTCAATGGCCCACAGATAAGATCATTAATAAAAGACACAAAATTTACGGACACTATGACAGAAATTGAGAAAACCGCATGAGTTGGTTTGGCTTGTTCAAAATTTTTTGGGAAATAAGAAAAGTTCTAACTATTCTCAACACTTGAACAACTAATGAGTCACTTTTAAACCCTAGGATGTAACATTAGCATCAAGTTGCACTTTCTTTACAACCAATATTATTTTCCCGCTAATCTTAGGGATCTAAGTGAAGAACAGGGCGAGCGATTCCACCAGGACCTTCGTACGATGGAGGAACGGTATCAGAGCTACTGGAACGCACACATGATGGCTGACTATTATTGGAGCATTCAGAACACTTCTATGGGTTCAAACCTCTGCAAGGAAATCTTATAAAAAAAAAGGTTTTTTTTCACCTTAGGAACTAAATAAAAAACAAATTGTTTTACCATGGTATAAAGAAATAAAAGGTAGGACATCAACAATGTCAAAAATAGGACAGCTACGCGCATGACGTCACGCGTAGAGTTGGAATAGGCGCTAATTTAAAAATACTGATGAACTGTAAGGAAATACTTAAGCTACTTATAGAAATTTCATGAAATATCAGAAGATAATTTCTTAGAAATTACATGAAATATCTAAGGATAATATTATGGGATAGGTAGAAGCGCTAGGAAGCAAAATAAATGCAAATACATACATGAATGAAATATTTATTTTAAGTAACAATTTTTTTAATTTTTCTTTTTTTTGTTTTATTTTTATTATGCAAATTCGAATTGAGTTTTTTAAATTTGAAAAACATTCGACTTCTAAAAAATAATTCTTTAACTTTGTAAGAAAAATTTACATTTGTTGATTGTTCAATTAATTTTGATATATATGCCTTATTCAGAAAAAATGGAGTCTCCATTAAAGTCACTAAATATTTCTTCGAGTTTACTTATTTGTATCATAAAGGCATCTGAAGCTTTTATTAACCTGCCTTCTTAGAGATGTTCAGTCCATGTATATAAAGTGCTAGGAGTGTCGAAATGTAAAAACGGTTCTACGTTTACGCTCTTGCAAATAAACTCTGCTAAATGTTCCAAACTATCATATTCCAGTTCGGCAAAACCGCTGCTCTGAAATATATCTTGAGAGGGCAAGGCAATATTTGACTCTTTAGTTTTCTGCAAAGAGCTAGTAAGCAGTTCTTCAGATAATCCTTGCATATCTGGCGTGAAATCCTCTACCCACATTTGCATTAACAAGAAGATCTCCCATATTTTTTACTATTATATAATACCTTATTCTATATTTGAATTCCAGCGCATCCAAATGATCGTGCAAACCTCCTTTATCGAGAATCACACCAAAAAAATGTCTTGATTTAAAAGGTAAGTTAATACATAAGAAAGTTAAAACTTTCTTTGGAGATCCTGAAATAGTAATGGCAGAGCAGTGTTTGTCATAAGGATTCCTAAAAGTTAGAATGTTAAAATATTAGAATTGTTTAAGTCAGCAAATATTATCTTTCTGAAACGGCATGAGGGTGGTTTTGTTTTTTGCCATAACAGTTGCCGTTAATTTGGACATCCTGTCCAATATGTCTTTTTGTGCCTCTAGTTGAAGTCCGTAGGCATGTTTTCTAGGACGAGTATCTTCGTTAGGGACTTTCACATTGAGGACATTAAACCAATCATTTACCTGTGTGAAAATGGTAATATGTATCTATGAAAATGCGGGTATTAACGATTTAAAATATTTACCAGCTCAAAAAATTTGGAACATTCCATCCAGTTTTCATCAGCAAACTATCCCAGTATGCCACTCCTGCAGACGGCCTTAGATATTGTCTGGGAAAATAATTTGCTAGCATATTTTACTTTCTGCTGTTGTGCACCTACCACGTGGACGCTGTCATGCGTTATTTTTTGAGCAATAGATAATTCAGATGTACCGGTGAACTGCAGCAGTTTATCTATTATAGTAACGTTGATCTCATTATTATTGATCACAAAACGATAGTCAACAAAATTATTTCTAATTAGTTTTAACAAGTGTGGCACGTCTGGGAAAACGTAAACTTTATTAGCAGCATCATTAGGACGTGGACGAGAAAAGTATGGCTTTGTATGGGTTACACTTAATTCCTTATGGATGACATATTTCCACCACCTAAATCACTGACGATACCGACCACTGAAAATCCAATGTCTTTCACACTAGTTATAATACTAAAGAGTTTATCTTTTGTCATTTTACCATCGTAGTAAAAAAAATCTGATGTGTCCAACACATGGACTTTCCTATCTAGTTATTGTAGGCTTTTTCCGGTTATTTTGTACAACCTATTACAGCATCTCTATAAATGTTTAGAGGATACACTAAAATATATAACATTTGTCCACATACATCTACCTCGAAACATTTTTCTATAGATATTCATGGGAAAACGAAAATACTGAAAAAATTCTAAATTTCCTACAATTTTTTCATTACGGTCCATTTTAGAAAAATCATGCATAAACAAAAATTATAGAGATCGATATCGCAAACAACTTTTATTTTTAAAAACTTTCATAAAAATCAGAATTTTTGCACATTTTGTCAAATTTCTCGAAATACGGACCATTTCAGGAAATTTTTACAAAATACAAAAATTATAGATAATAATATTAGAAGTAACTTTTATTTGAACAATTTTGTTCTCCAAACATTAGATAACAGATATATTCCATAAAATTATAAAAGTGGCCTCTTATAAAGTACTCCCCCAGATGTTCCCGACTATGTCCAAAATCTAATCATTTTCACGTCAGGCCGAAATAAACCTTAAGTTTAAAATTTAATGTTTTTTTCTTATCTATCGTTTTTGAGTTTTTCTTCAAAATTCGAAATTTACACATTTTCTCAAATATCTCGAATACGGTCCATTTTAGAGAAATTATCTATAAAATAAAAAATTATAGAGAATTATATTATAAACAACTTTTATTTGAACAATTTTTATAAAAAATTATTTTTTTTTTACATTTTGTCAAATTTCTCGAATACGGACCATTTTAGGAAAATTTTTGTATATAACAAAAATTATAGATAATTATATTAGAAGTAACTTTTATTTGAAGAATTTTCTTCTCCAAACGTAAATAACAGATATATTCCATAAAATATAAAAAATGACCACCTATAAAGTAACCCCCCCCAGATGTTCCGACTCCTGCCCAAAATCTAATCAGTCTCATTGGACGCTAAAACAAAGCTTAAGTTTAAAATTTGGTGTTTTTCTGTGTATCGGTTCATGAGTTATGCGTTATACAGACACACACACACACACACCACCACACCAGACACACACACCACACACACACACAGACACACACACACACACAGACATCATCGCGAAAATAGTCAAAAACGGATTCAGGGGACCTCAAAACGTAAAAATCCGTCTCGGAAAACTCGAGGTCGAAAAAAAATCATGATTCCTATACTTTTCCTTATATCTGTATACAGATAGGAAAGTAAAAATGGAATGTTTCCAGTGTCCTACCAAACCTCGGATAAGAACAACCTGAGCATAAGCATGAGGGTAAAGAGAACTTGATCAGACACTTCGTATTTTTATCTCATCGAAGAAAATATTACATATTTTTTTTCAGTCGAAGCTAAGTCTGTTCGGCCTATGAATTCGATAACGGGTTTTAATATCCCTGGGGAAATTTGGAATTTTTTTTTCCAATATTTTAACGTGGGAAACGGCTGGAAATGAAAACCTCTTTTTAACAGTAACTGGTACGCTCTAGGGCCACCTTGCATATAAAACGATGGCCTTTGAAATGTCCTCGGGCCCTTCCATTTTAACCGATTTATATCCCCCAGAAAGCTTTTTTATATGCCTCGGTGAAAATACCTTTTCTATTGCAGCTTTTTCTTTCTCCAGCTGCCGAATTCTCTTTTCGAGTGCCTCTATAGTTGGTATTGACTCCATCGTATTAACGCTACAAACATTTAAACATATCAATAGTTTGTCAAGTATATTGCAAAATGACAAAAAATTAAATAAAATGAAACAGTATCTTTAAAAATACAGGGTGTTATTGAAATACACGTACATATTAAAACTGGGTGTATTGCGCAGATCCCCACTGAATGTAGAAAAATATTATTTTTTAAAAATACCCCCTTATTAAAGGGAGTTATTAATTTTTGAAAATTAATTCTAAAACAAACGTACTTCACTGATATGTTGAGGATGACCTATATAAATTAGGTTTATTTACCTATTTTAAACATCAACAGTAAATTAATATGCAAGTTTTTGTCAGATGATAAGAAAACTAGTCTTGTAAGAAATAACCATGTTGCCAAGATTTTCGAATTAATTTCTATTTCCGAAGACTGGTTTTTACTACCCTCGTTATCAAAAAAACTAGAATATTTGATAAATGATTGTTTTTAAACTATACATTTTTGAAACTATAGATTATTAAAATTTTAGTTGATTTACGAATCTGGCTAACACGAGCGCGTCATTTCCAAGTTGGTAAAAAAGTGTTGTTACGATTACTTTTAAATATTTTTTTACGATGCCACTATTTACGAATATTGAACTAACGGATATAGTGCTGGTTTATGGGGCAGCTGGAGAAAATTTCTCGGCAAGCACAAATCCTGTATCGCGAACGGTTTCCAAATCGGAGAATTCCGGACTGTCGTACGTTTATTTCAACTGTTCAGCATCTAAGAGACTATGGAAAATTTGAGAGTGTCAATGCAGATCGAGGGGAGAACAAGAACACAAAGAACATTGGCGGCCGAAGAAGAAATATTGGAAGCTGTTGAAAACCGGCCTCAATTAAGTTGTAGGAAGGACTAGGTCTTGAAATTGGAGTGTCCTTATTTGTTGTGTGGCGGACACTTAAAGAACAAGGTTTACATCCTTATCACATCCAAAAAGTCCAGGCCTTATATCCAGGTGATGAAGAAAAGAGAGTGGAGTTTTGTGAATGGATGATTCAAAAATGTGTTGATATTCCCTGATTTTCTAAAAATATTATTGTATACTGACGAGGCTTCATTCACTCGTGATGGCGTGTTCAATATGCACAATACGCATATTTGGAGTGATGAAAATCCTCACGCCATTAGGGAAAACTGGGCATCAAAGAAAATTTTCAATAAATGTTTGGGCTGGCATAATAGATCAGTGTAGAAATTTAATTTTTCAACAAATTTTAATATTTATTAAAATTAATTGAAATGGATGCTTATATTAGGGACTATCAAAATCATCCAATTCAATCAACTGAAATTCAGATCCCAGCAGCTTTTAGAAATTATATTAACATTACAGACTTCAAAATTTTTCATATGAATATTCGCAGCGTAGCAAAAAACATGAATGAACTTCTTGTATTATTAGATAACATGCATGCTGAATTTGATTTGATAGTATTATCTGAAACCTGGCAGCTATATGATCATAATATCTACCATATTCAGGGATACGAAAGTATATACAATAATGGAAATCTAAACCAAAATGACGGCGTTTTGGTTTTTGTTAAAAATCATTTGAAATCTAATAAAACTATTGAATATATTGGGGATATTAAAGTAATTTCTATCTTAGTCACAGCAAAAAATAAAAAAATTGAAATTAAATCCATATACCGATCACCTAGTACTTGTTTAAAAATTTTTAATCAGAATCTAATCAATTATTTAAATTCATTAAAAAAACACGATATAAGCATTATAACAGGTGACATAAATATAGACTTATTAAACAGCAATGATGAAACAGTAGAAGAATACAAAAATATAATGACCTCTTTCGGATACATTTCATACATTAACGAATACACTCGTTTACCTAGTCGAACATGCTTGGATCATTTTTATGTATCTAATCGCAACACGCTTGAAGCTAAATCATATATTTTTAGATATAATATTACAGATCACTGTCCCATAGCCCTTACGTTGGAAATAGAACAAAACAGCATTAAGATAAAACAGCAATTAAAGTACAAATATTACATAAATTATCCATTACTAAAAAATGCTTTAATATTGGAAAAATGGGAACAGGTATACAATGAAACGGAAGTTGATAATATAACTCTAAAATTTATTAATACTCTTAAATATCACATTAATCAAAATACACAAAAAGTAAAAATAAAACAAAAAATAAAAATATTACAAAATTGGATGAATCCTACATTAGTAAAATTAATTGATGAAAAAAATAAATTGTACAAATTAACCTTAAAACATCCCGATAATTTAGAAACAAAAAGGCAATACAACGTGCACAAAAATAATATAAATAAATTAGTTAAAAAAGCAAAAAAGGACTATTATAGAAAAATCATCCAAAAAAATCAAAATTCCTCCAAGTCTTTGTGGGAGTGCATTAACAAGGTTTGCGGCAAAACGGCACCTAAAAAAACTATTGAAAAAATTAAATTAAATGGAACTGAAATTACTGACAAATTGAATATTGCAAATGAATTTAATACATACTACTGTGAACTAGGCTTAAATTTAGCTGAAAAAATACCAAAAGTATCAAATTATACAGAAAATATAAATTGCTTAGAAAGTACTATGTTCCTTAGCCCTACTGATGAGGTTGAGGTCATTAATACAATTAAAGATTTGAAACTTAAGAAGTCACCAGGCCTCGATTGTATAAGGTCTGAAACCTTAAGGGAAATATCTAATGAGATTGCAAGTCCACTAACCTACTTAATAAATAAATGTTTTAGTACAGGCTCTTTTCCGAAAATTCTGAAAAATGGTCTAGTTAAACCACTTTATAAAAGTGGAAAAAAAACGGAAATGGTTAATTACAGGCCTGTATCACTGGTGTCAAATATTTCGAAAATAATAGAAAAAATAATAAAAATTAGACTTTGTTCCTTCTTAAAAAAATATAAAATTTTATCCAATCGGCAGTATGGCTTCAGAGAATGTAGGTCGACTGAAGATGCGATATATAAGTTAACTTCTCTTATTTATGATTCGCTTGATAATAATATTCCTGCTGTGTGTATCTTCCTAGATCTCTCTAAAGCATTTGATACCGTTTGCCACAAATCGTTATTAAATAAATTAGAGAAGTATGGTATAAGAGGAAATACCTACAAACTCATTGAAAGTTATTTATCAGATAGGGATCAAATAGTAGAAATCGATGGAGTAATGAGCACACCGCAAACAATTACTTACGGTGTACCTCAAGGAACCGTTCTTGGTCCACTTCTGTTCCTTTTATATATTAATAGTATGCTTTCCTTGAATATTCAGGGTGAGCTCATCAGTTTTGCAGATGACACTGTAGTATTTTATAATTCATCCAACTGGCAAGATCTAAAAAATAAAATAGAAAATGATTTTCCTTTTATTACTAAATGGTTACAATTCAATAAATTAACGCTTAACTCTAGTAAAACAAACTACTTACCTTTTTCATCCTACCTAACTGGGTTACCTAACTTGGGGCCACTGAACATCGGGACGACTAACCACATTGTAGAAGCAGAAAAAGTAAAATACCTCGGTATTACAATTGATCGTCATATGAGATGGGATCTACAATGTAAGGAAATAGTAAAAAAAATAAGAGGTCATTTGCCAAAATTTAGGTATTTAAAGGAAATTCTTGAAGTTGAGGAATTAAAAGTCTTGTATTTCTCACTGGTTGAGTCACTGCTTTCTTATGGTATTTTAGGGTGGGGTGGAGTAAATGACTGTTTCTTAAATAGTGTTCATATTGTACAAAAATGGCTTTTAAGAATCATATTCCAAAAAAATATTTTATTTTCCTCAGATCAATTATATCTAGATGCCCAAGTAAAAGATGTACGACAAATTTTCGTTCAAAAAATATTGTTTTTTATATTTCAAAATAAAATAAAATTTGTACATCATGAACACTCTTATAATACTAGGAGATATGAAGGGATCGTTTTCCCACGAAGTGAAAAAACTATCGGGAAAAGAAATACTAACTATTTAGCCCCAAGAATTTACGTGCTGTTATCTAATGATATAAAAAACTCAAAAAGTTTTAATTTATATAAAAATCGAATTAAAAAATGGATTATGGAAACAGAGAGACGATTTTTTACCGATATAGTAAATCAAACTCTACAGTGACAAAAGTAGCCATTTCAAGAATATGTGTCTGCAAGATTATGTGTCTGATATTTTAATTTTAACTTACCTCTATTTTGTCCTTATACCCCGAATGTGTCTTAAACTGGATTTGACAATATATTTTTTTTTTCACTGGGTTTGACAAAAACCCTGTTTGTGTCGCCCAAAAAAGGCAAAACAAACTGTATTAAGGTCACAATACAAGTAGTTCTAAAAACTACTTCTGTGGCTTAACTTTGTTTATTCACCCTCTACTTAGTATGTATTATTTTAATGAGGTAGTTACTAAGTCTTTTTAATAATATGTTACTTGTATTTATCTTAACTTTTATGTATCTATCCTTATATTTATATTTATTATTGAATTTATGTACTGTACTGAATTGAATTGAATAAACATTATTATTATTATTATTATTATTAATATAGTATTTAATCGGGCCTTATGTTCTCCCGAACAGATTAAATGGGCCAGGATATCTCCACTTTTTAGAAGATATTTTGCCAGTACTCCTAGAAGAGATACCGTTACAATTAAGGCAACGGATGTGGTACCTACTAGATGGCGCTCCTCCTCACTTTGATTTAAACGTACGGCAGTTTTTGAACATTAGATTTCCTCAAAAGTGGATAGGCAGAAATGGACCTACTAAGTGGCCTCCGAGATCTCCGGACTTAAATCCATGCGATTTCTTTTTGTGGGGTCACATGAAACAACTGGTTTATAATGAACCTATTAATAGTGTTGAACAATTAACCAATAAAGTTAATGCGGTAGCCGAGGAACTACGACAAAATCCAAGACTAATTTCTAATGTTCAAAGTTCTTTGGAAAGACGATTGCAAGTGTGTGTAAATAATAATGGACGGCATTTTGAACAATTACTGTAATAAACTTTATTTTGAATTAATTGGTTTTGCTACGGCAACAGTGCAATTTCTATGGGTAAGTTCAATTTCGATTTATTTTACTTCTTTAAATATGGAAACTAGTAGGTCGGAAAAGGGGACTCTTCCCCAATATTTAAATTTTAGAATTTGAAGTTAAAATTGGTGCCAATCGTTTTTGGATATTACATACTATTCCCCATTTTAATATGTACGTGTATTTCAATAACACCCTGTATAAAGCAAAACTAAAATCATAACCTCAAAACTAAAACCATAATCTTTGGTACTTGTATTAGGAATATTATTGTCACAACTAGCAGTATTAAGTGCTATTTTATCGCAATCTCTAACGATTTCCTCTTGATTTTCGCTACAAATAAATACGAACGAAAAAATTAGTTAAACTAAATCAAACGCCCAAATATGGATTTAAAACAAAATGAAATACTAATTTAAAAAAAGGGTAAGTAAGCAGTAATAAGTCACAAAAACCCATACCTTTCCTTCACAATGTGCTTAATTATTTGTCGATGTTCTCTTTTGGCGGCCCGTGCATCTCGCCCCATTTTTGGACTTCAGTCACTAGTGGATGCTTCTTCAGTGCTGGTCGATTTTAAGGGCAAATTTAATATTGGTATAGCATCGGGTTTTAACAGTCGTTTATTCCTATAACCAGCGTAATTGAGAAGTTCTGCTTTGAGATCCCTCTTATAATCTAAACGTTGAAAATGCTTGGCATACATGTGAATTTTCAGTTTTAAATTTATCTGCACGGCCACTGGCCACTGCCCACTTCTGACAAACCTCTTTCTGTCAAGGAAAGCAAAAAAACAACTTCTTTTGTAAATACTTTGCTCTGATTGTCACTTTTACATCCGTAAATTGCACACCGCATTTTTTATGAACGTTTTTCACTGATTCCACACACAAACAACAAAGTTTACAACATACTATAATAAAAATATTCTCTTAAAATCTTATAAATTACTATTAATGACTTTATTTGTACACCATGGACTTAAAAAAAAACTACTGTGACATCCGTCTGTCAAGTTCTATTTTCTGTGCCTCAACTTTACAAACTCTACGCATGACGTCAGCGCCGTCATGATACGCGATATCTCCCCCCTATGGTGTTTAACTATAAAACGGCCATGTGTCATATTTTCTAAACTAGGAGATAATACAGAAATTTAGATTACAGATTTGAAGTTTTCATTAAAAATTAAGCTAGTGTCATGTAATATAACTCAATCATCAGAAATGCTGTTGTGCAGTGTTATTCATCATAAAACAATTAAAAGTAAAGTTTGAACAATTATTTCTAACATAAATTCCCGAAGATGTTCCATGTTGCTGCTGATCAGAAACGTTAGATATTTCTTGAAGAGTTATTTCCAAAATTTTATAAGATATTTTAATTTGATTGAAAGAAGATGGACAATTCAATATTTTGTTAGAAATCTAAATTTTGTTATTTAAACTATCTTTTATATATGCTTTTGCTACAAAGGCAGATTTCCAGCCACCGTGAAGTTTTATGGATGTAATGTTGCTCCTTGCATTGGCCAGAAGAGTTACAAAGCTTCTCCTGAAACAGGGACCTGTGTAGCTCGTATACATGTCTTTTCTAAGCCATTTTGCAATCAAGCTGGAAATTTCTCCTATTTTATTTATTCCCACATGTTGGTTAATACATTTTCCTCTGGAATATTTCAAAAATAATCTGTTACTTTTTCTATGAGGCGGCCGTAGTGATCTATACTTGCGGTATATCTCAATATAATCAGAATTTGAAACAGTAAACACTTTTGCACAATAAGTCTTTGTAACAGGTATTTTAAAAATCAATATAGATCTAGCATCTTCAATGGCATCAATACTTAAATGTAATAATTCTTCACAGCGACAAGCACCGCTGATACCAAAAATTAGGACAACCTACAAAAAAAAAATATTGAAATTACTACTAATCTTACAAAAAATTATGATTATATCTATACCTTATAAAGTAAATTTGTTTCGTTATCAGCATCTTTAATAAATTTATTGATATCATCCCTTGATAAAACTTTAGATTTCTTTCCTCGGCATCCGACGCTTTAGTTCTTAATGAGCGGGACCAATTTTTAAAACTTCCTAATATCAATATTTTCCTTAACATTCAATGTACTTTTCAACATTCCATAACGTAGGAAGTTTTATATTTTTTGATTTTTCTTCAAAATAGCATGTAAGCACATTTTTAGAAACCTTTTTTACATGTTTCTTGTCGCACCATTCACGAAATTGGTCCTATTTTTACTTTCCTATCTGTATACAGATATAAGGAAAGTATAGGAATCATGATTTTTTTCGACCTCGAGTTTTCGACGGATTTTTACGTTTTGAGGTCCCCTCAATCCGTTTTGACTATTTTCGCGATGATGTCTGTCTGTCTGTGTGTGTGTGTGTGTGTGTGTGTGTGTGTGTGTGTGTGTGTGTGTGTGTGTGTGTGTGTGTGTGTGTGTGTGTGTGTGTGTGTGTGTGTGTGTGTGTGTGTGTGTGTGTGTGTGTGTGTGTGTGTGTGTGTGTGTGTGTGTGTGTGTGTGTGTGTGTGTGTGTGTGTGTGTGTGTGTGTGTGTGTGTGTGTGTGTGTGTGTGTGTGTGTGTGTGTGTGTGTGTGTGTGTGTGTGTGTGTGTGTGTGTGTGTGTGTGTGTGTGTGTGTGTGTGTGTGTGTGTGTGTGTGTGTGTGTGTGTGTGTGTGTGTGTGTGTGTGTGTGTGTGTGTGTGTGTGTGTGTGTGTGTGTGTGTGTGTGTGTGTGTGTGTGTGTGTGTGTGTGTGTGTGTGTGTGTGTGTGTGTGTGTGTGTGTGTGTGTGTGTGTGTGTGTGTGTGTGTGTGTGTGTGTGTGTGTGTGTGTGTGTGTGTGTGTGTGTGTGTGTGTGTGTGTGTGTGTGTGTGTGTGTGTGTGTGTGTGTGTGTGTGTGTGTGTGTGTGTGTGTGGTGTGTGTGTGTGTGTGTGTGTGTGTGTGTGTGTGTGTGTGTGTGTGTGTGTGTGTGTGTGTGTGTGTGTGTGTGTGTGTGTGTGTGTGTGTGTGTGTGTGTGTGTGTGTGTGTGTGTGTGTGTGTGTGTGTGTGTGTGTGTGTGTGTGTGTGTGTGTGTGTGTGTGTGTGTGTGTGTGTGTGTGTGTGTGTGTGTGTGTGTGTGTGTGTGTGTGTGTGTGTGTGTGTGTGTGTGTGTGTGTGTGTGTGTGTGTGTGTGTGTGTGTGTGTGTGTGTGTGTGTGTGTGTGTGTGTGTGTGTGTGTGTGTGTGTGTGTGTGTGTGTGTGTGTGTGTGTGTGTGTGTGTGTGTGTGTGTGTGTGTGTGTGTGTGTGTGTGTGTGTGTGTGTGTGTGTGTGTGTGTGTGTGTGTGTGTGTGTGTGTGTGTGTGTGTGTGTGTGTGTGTGTGTGTGTGTGTGTGTGTGTGTGTGTGTGTGTGTGTGTGTGTGTGTGTGTGTGTGTGTGTGTGTGTGTGTGTGTCTGTATAACGCATAACTCATGAACCGATACACAAAAAAAGACCAAATTTTAAACTTAAGCTTTGTTTCAGCGTCCAATGAGCTGATTAGATTTTGGGCAGAGTCAGAACATCTGGGGGGGTACTTTATAGGTGGTCATTTTTATATTTTATGGAATATATCTGTTATTTACGTTTGGAGAAGAAAATTCTTCAAATAAAAGTTACTTGTAATATAATTATCTATAATTTTTGTTTTATGCAAAATTTTCCTAAAATGGTCCGTATTCGAGAAATTTGAGAAAATGTAAAAAAAATAATTTTTTATAAAAATTGTTTAAATAAAAGTTGTTTGTAATATAATTTTCTATAATTTTTGTTCTATACATAATTTCTCTAAAATGGACCGTATTCGAGATATTTGAGAAAATGTGTAAATTTTGAAATTTGAAGAAAACTCAAAAACGGATAAAGGAAAAAACATTAAATTTTAAACTTAAGGTTTATTTCGGCCTGAAGTGAAATGATTAGATTTTGGACAAAGTCGGAACATCTGGGGGGGTACTTTATGGGAGGCCGTTTTTATATTTTATGGAATATATCTGTTATTTATGTTTGGAGAAGAAAATTGTTCAAATAAAAGTTACTTCTAATATTATTATCTATAATTTTTGTTCTATGTCAAAATTTCCTGAAATGGTCCGTATTCGAGAAATTTGACAAAATGTGCAAAATTCTGATTTTTATGAAAATTGTTGAACTAAAAGTTGTTTGCGATATCGATTTCTATAATTTTTGTTTATATATGATTTTTCTAAAATGGACCGTAATGGAAAAGTGCTAAATTTAAATTTTTCTGTATTTTCGTTTTCAATGAATATCTATAGAAAAATGTTTCGAGGTAGATGTATGTGGAAAATGTATATATTTAGTTTATCCTCTAAACATTTATAGAGATGCTGCAATAGGTTGTACAAAATAACCAGAAAATGCCTATAATAACTAGATAGGAAAGTCATGTGTTGGACACATCAGATTTTTTTTCATATACTAATAACTTGGATCTGGCCGGTAACATATTAGATACTATTGCATTTGCTTTCTCAGATATATCTTATAGGGTATCACAACCACTATCATATTCAACATCCATCTTCTTAAAAATAACTTGAAACTGAAGCAACTACAAGCAAACAGTCAAACAATCAAACACGGCGTGACAACAAACCCTTTCTATGGTAACGACTCACAAAGACCACTAGATGCTGTGAAATTGTATTGGAAATATTTATAACATTAAGGATAACATGTATGGATAAGAGAAGTATTATTTAGTATGTAGTAGTTAATATTATAACATTACATTTTAGTGTGACAAAGTAAACAAACAGAAAAATACGAATACAGAACAAATTAGTAACAGACTATTTTTATCAGATGATCATGGGCTATGTTGACAAACATTTGCGGAAGATAAAATATTTAATTTTAACAGTGAGGTAAAATGATTGTTTATTTCTACAAATCGCTATGGTAATGCATGGCTTTACTGGCGGTTGGCGATAATAAATATTATTTTCAGTTCTACTATACTTCATGTCAAAATGTTCACATTATAGGTATTCAGTTCTTGAATCTTACCATTTCTTTTTAAAAGGTCTGTTTCAACACACGCAGAAATCATAATATTACGGTACAAATCACAAGCTTCTCTCAAAAAGTGTATACAGTGCATGATTTGGACCGTAATATTATCATTTTCATAATTCAGAAACAGACCTAAAAAATCTGATGTGTCCAACACATGACTTTCCTATCTAGTTATATAAATGTTTAGAGGATAAACTAAATATATACATTGTCCACATACATCTACCTCGAAACATTTTTCTATAGATATTCATGGAAAACGAAAATACTGAAAAATTTTAATTTCCTACAATTTTTTCATTACGGTCCATTTTAGAAAAATCATGTATAAACAAAAATTATAGAGATCGATATCGCAAACAACTTTTATTTCAAAAACTTTCATAATAAAAATCAGAATTTTGCACATTTTGTCAAATTTCTCGAATACGGATCATTTCAGGAAATTTTTACATAAAACAAAAATTACAGATAATAATATTAGAAGTAACTTTTATTTGAACAATTTTCCTCTCCAAACATAAATAACAGATATATTCCATAAAATATAAAAACGGCCTCCCATAAAGTACCCCCCCAGATGTTCCGACTTTGTCCAAAATCTAATCGTTTCACGTCAGGCCGAAATAAACCTTAAGTTTAAAATTTAATGTTTTTTTCTTTATCTGTTTTTGAGTTTTTTTCAAAATTCGAAATTTACACATTTTCTCAAATATCTCGAATACGGTCCATTTTAGAGAAATTATGTAGAGAATAAAAATTATAGAGAATTATATTACAAACAACTTTTATTTGAACAATTTTTAAAAAAAAAATATTTTTTTTACATTTTGTCAAATTTCTCGAATACGGACCATTTTAGGAAAATTTTGTATAGAACAAAAATTATAGATAATAATATAAGAAGTAACTTTTATTTAAAGAATTTTCTTCTCCAAACGTAAATAACAGATATATTCCATAAAATATAAAAATGACCACCTATAAAGTACCCCCCCAAATGTTCCGACTCTGTCCAAAATCTAATCAGCTCATAAGACGCTGAAACAAAGCTTAAGTTTAAAATTTGGTGTTTTTCTGTGTATCGGTTCATGAGTTATGCGTTATACAGACACACACACACACACACACAGACACACAGACACACAGACACACACACAGACATCATCGCGAAAATAGTCAAAACGGATTCAGGGGACCTCAAAACGTAAAAATCCGTCGAAAACTCGAGGTCGAAAAAAATCATGATTCCTATACTTTCCTTATATCTGTATACAGATAGGAAAGTAAAAAAATTAATTTCCTAAGATCATTACAGCTGAACTATTTAGGTCGTTGCCAACTTTATTGAAAAATCCCCAAATACTTTTGAGATTTGGATAATGAAAAGAATTTTACAAAATTGGCAAACGGGTCTTCAAAGATCAGAACTTTAGAATAAAAAGTAATGTTTACTACGCAGTAGTAGCAATGCCTTGATAGCATTCCAATATAATTGAAAAGCGATAGCCGACGATATTTACAATACTCGTATAGAACTAACAATTCCCGATACGTAGGAAACAAATATTTCAACGACAACAACTAGAACAATGTGGCAGGGTGTTTCAATTGCAGATTGTATTTCAATATTTTTCATGGTATAAATGGCTTTATTTGCATAAATAAATAGGTATGTTGTTGTGACGTCGAAGTTGGGATTCTAGAAATGCCTATTCCGGTATGTACGGTTGATAATTTGTTGGATTCAATTTTAGCGAATTGCCGTATTTTACATAATTTGTATTAAATGTATTCGTTTGTAATTTGCTTGTGATACAGGTTAAATTGCAGGCAAACTTCGAATTGTACTTTGAAAATCTGTAAATGTTGTTTGTGAATTACGCTTTCAGGAAGTCCGCATATTTTAAAAATTTAATTTCTCATGTAGTGATTTTTAACCGACTTCAAAAAAGGAGGAGGTTATCAATTCGTTGCGATATTTTTTTTTTTTTTTATGTATGTTCAGCGATTATTCTTTAACACGGTGTCCGATTTCAATGATTCTTTTTTTGTTAGAAAGGGGGTACTTCAGGGGTGGTCCCATATAAATTTAGTCAAAATCTAATAATTGGGTCCATGAGAAAATCCTCAAACTCTTCATTTTTGATGTATGTTTAGCGATAATGCTTTACCACTTTGTCCGATTTATATGATTCTTTTTTTGTTAGAAAGGGAGTACTTCAGGGGTGGTCCCATATAAATTTAGTCAAAATCTAATAATTGGGGTCCATGAGAAAATCCTCAAACTCGTCATTTTTGATGTATGTTTAGCGATAATGCTTTACCACCTTGTCTGATTTATATGATTCTTTTTTTGTTAGAAAGGGGCTACTTCAGAGGTGGTCCCATATAAATTTGGTCAAAATCTAAAAATTGGGTCCATGAGAAAATCTTCAAACTCTTCATTTTTTATGTATGTTTAGCGATAATGCTTTACCACCTTTTCCGATTTATATGCTTCTTTTTTTGTTAGTAAGGGGGTACCTCAGGGGAGATCCCATATAAATTTGGTTAAGATGTGGTGATGGCATCTGCACGTTTTTGAAGTCGGTTTTTTTAAATTTTTAATTTACACTTGTAGTAAAAAAACAACATTGTATGTAATGGGTAGGGGGTTTTAAAGTCTGTTTTTACCTGAAAATTATCGCTGACAGACTGCATGTAAAAACATTGACCATTGCCGTTCAAAATCGTTTAAAAAGTAAATTATTTTTTAGAATCTCAAATTGGCTGATAATATCTGTAAATATCAGCTTATTTGTGAGACATTTTATATTCCTAAAATCAACTAAACTGGTAGGTAGTCAAATACAATAAATTTATCACACTGATTATTACGCTTAATATAAATTACATCAATTCATTTTTAAATTTACTATACCATAAAACTCGTAACCAGGGGCGGCTCGTGACCAACATTTTGGGGGTTCCCAGTAGCAGAATATAGCTCTTGGTAAAGATGTAGGTAAAAAACTGTTTGTCTTTTAGAAAGGTATATTTTAAACTTTCTAAAATACTTTTTAATACATCTGTACTGATATCTATATTCTGTCACTGTGAACCCCTCAAAATGTTGGCCATGAGCCACCACTGCTAGTAACATATATTGTACTATACATGGTTTTCTTTAGGGTTTGATGGATGCCATATTAGCAGAAATTCAATTTCTGTTCACATGTGGTGCGTTTGATTTGATCATCGGAGGTCTCCGAGCGCTGCAAACGTGTTTGAATTGACACTCCGAGAGATCCCTAAAGTGTTTGTTTTGCTTTGGAGCGAGAACATAGAGCGAGCTCGATGTTCTCAGAGCAGATGGATCGAGAAGAGGGAGAAATTTGTTTTTGTCTCTACCTATCTCCTTTTAACTAACTTACAAACAAATTTGAATCTCAAAATTAAAGACCAGACAAGAAGTCAACAAATTACTTAGCCGCTTTTGTCTTATAGCTAAAATTATTCGTAATAAAAAACACAAAATGTGTATTTTGGAAAATACATTTTCTCTGTCTAGATCTAATCACCAGTAATCACAGAATGGAGTATGAGAGTGAAGCGGGCATTTGTGGTATATGCTGCATTTCAGGGCCATTACTCCTTATTATTCAAAGTTTTTCCATTTTCTTTACTTTTTGCTCACTATTTTGACACACAAACCAGAATCACAAAAAAGCGAGGTTATGTTTTTTACTCTGTTTTACAGTTCATCAAATTTCTAGAGGTGTTCGACGCCTAGACAGAGAACGCGCTACGTGTGACTAATATAGCTATTGTACAGTCTGCTAAACAAGTTATTTTAAATAGTTTTTAATATTTTTAGGTAATTAAATTTTAAAAGTGTGGAATAGTTTAGGGATTAAATTGGTCTGATTGGACTTTCTTAGAACGTTTTTAAAAGCAGCTAAAGATAGTATGTAGAATTGAAAATAATTATTATGCCATAAAAGGTGTTTTGGAATTCCTTCAACCTTCTGAAATTGAGTCAGAAATATAAATTTTATAGGATAGCGGAAAATACCTATAATTTTTTTGTAGGCCTTTGTAAATCGTGGAAATAGTTTATATTTTATTTCTACCTTATTAAGGAAAATGGTACCTATTATTAATAACGGTTGTTTCTGAAACATTACTAAAATTTTCGAAATTTTGTTTTTCTACAAAATAATAAACTATACTATTTAGAAAAAAATTTATTTCTCTTATAATTTTTATAAAAAATAACAGGGGAATATTTACATTTCTTGATCTATTAAACAAAACGATAAATCATCTCGACGAATGACACCATGTTCTAGTACGGAAGCTAGCTTTACATTTTTGTTGGTGGTTTCATGGGTTTCATATCAATTTTTTGTAATTGTAGTTTACACGTACATATACCTCTTAACACTTGTTTGTTTTATTAAAAAAGTGTGTTGTTGTGATTTACGTCGAAATAAGTCAAAAACAACTTGAAACCCCATATAAAATCAAAAAGGAGAAACGGAAAAAAATTGAGCCTGTAAATGAACACAACTCAGAAACAAAAATAGCTATCTAATAATAAAAAATAAAATTTGATTCTTGTGCAGCTTCATCTATATCATTAACTGTTTTTGGTTTTTTAATGGTTTTTCTTGGTGATGAAAATTCCGATATCTCACGGTTATCGATTCTTTTTTCTCTCCAGAAATGCTGACGACAGTGTTTTTAGATACTCCTGTGGCTGCAGCAACACGATCATTTACATTTTTAAATGGTATTGAAGGTGAATTAAAGTTTCCTTCTCTTCTCATAAACTCTATAACATTGGCTATTATTTCGCGAGATTGACTGTTAATCACGCGGCCTCTTAATTTGCTATTAAACTCCATACTTAGGTTCTATTAAACTGTAATGAGCAAAAAACACAAACGAAAATAAAAGAAATGTTTTAGCGAAATTTACATCTGACATTTACGTCTGAATGAAATAGTGAAATACTTGATGCGCAGAGTGTACTTTCATTGCGTAAATCCGTCGGGATGCCTGTCAGTAGTGCTTTCTCTGTCTAGCCGTCAAAAGCCTCTAGAAATTTGATGAACTGTATTTGATTTGATTTAATGCTCTATTGTGACGTCATCACTTCTCGGTCTCCTCGACGCTCGCTCGATCGAGTTTCAAATCAAACGCCCCTATTATATCCAGATTACAAAAATCACCATGCGTTACCTATTAAGAATCACCCTATATTTTTTTTAGTTGTAATAGATTGTTTAATGTCATGAATTAATATCGTTGTCATTCATCTTTTTAAAATAAAAAATACGTTAAAAACTCTACGATTTATCGATAGCAATAAACATTGGTCCTATTCGAGCAAGATACGTGCCAGCGGGCGAAAAACGAAAGCGATAGCCATACGAAGCGGAAAGCCAAAACTCAACCGGGAGAAGGAAGAAAAAGGGTCAGTAGTAAGTTTCTGTTCTTAACTCTTTTCCTTCCTTGCATATTCGATATATAAAGTTTAAAAACTGTTTAAATATTTAAAATATTTCTCTTGAGACGTCAAAATGACTGAGATTCAAAGACTCGTCAGAAAACGATCTAACTTAATAGAGTCATTGAAATCGTTCGAAAAATTTGTTAAAGCAAATGAGGAAAACACCGTAGGTATAGATAATTCAAAATTATTTTTAATTGAAATTAAGTCAAGACTGTCTAGAGTAGATGATAGTTTAGATAAGTTCGAATTATTTCAAGAACAAATTGAAGAATTGGTCACAGATTCACAATTATTGGTAGATCAAAAAACCATCGTTTCAAACTTTAAAAATACTTTTTTTAATTTAATCAGTCGAGCAAAATTACTAATAAAGAAAAAAAAACGGTGTTGTAAGAGCCACCAAATGAAAGGAAAGTCACTAAAAATGACTTTAAATATGCGGAAGTGATACTTCCAGCCATTCCGCTGCCTCAGTTTGATGGATCTTACAATTTCTGGGTAGAATTTTGAGACAAGTTTAAATCTCTCATACATAATAACGAAAAAATTAGTGATATTCGAAAGTTTCACTATCTGCGTGAAAGTCTATCCGGAAAAGCAGCTCAAACCATGAAATCCATTGAATTCGAAGAACAATATTATCAAACGGCGTGGAATACATTATGCGGTAAATTTAATAATTTTGAAAAATTAATTTCCAATCACATAAGGAAAATTTTTGATTTCGAAGCCATTATTAAACCTTCTTCCTCCAAATTACATGAGCTTGCTGACACTGTGAATAATAATATTGAGTGTTTAAAGCAACTCGGAGAACCGACAGATCACTGGAATGCTTTAGTAATTTTTGTGATCTTAAGAAAACTTGATTTAACTTCTCAACGGGAATGGAAACAACAAAAAATTAATTTAAAAAAACCGATACTTATCAAAAATTTGTTAGATTTCATTAATAGCAGAGCTGATTTTCTGGAAGATCTAGAGGATGGAAAATCCTACATAAAATTAAGCGAAAAAAAATTCGAAACTTCGTCTAGCTTTAATAAAAACGAAACACAATTTCGTAAATGTTCTTTTTGCAATAAGGGTCATTTAATTGTTTTTTGTCCAGACTTTCTAGCTTTAAACGTTAAAGACAGAAATTCAAAAGTCAAATATCTAAATTGCCTTCGAAGTAATCACCAAGCTAAAGATTGTAGATTAGGAGGTTGCAAATTGTGTCACGAAAAACATAAAACAGTGCTTCATTTAGACCGAACATCCCAAAAAGCGTTTGTAGTTACCGATCGTGAGAATGCGAATGCAGAGGTTGAGGTAGAAGATTCAGCCTCTACCTCTACTTTTGCATTGGCTACTGACCCATCTGATAATTATAAGATGGCAAATGGTGCAGTTCTTTCTACAGCATTACTAAGTATTCCAAATACGAATCATGTAGTACGCTCGTTGCTAGATTGCGGATCGCAATCAAGTTTTTTATAACCAAACATCTAAGCGAAAAACTGAATCTTCCAAAAATTAAAACCAATTTTAGCAGTAAGTGGTTTAAATAAGTCAATTTTGTTTACCGAATATAAATGCGAATTAAAACTAAAATCGACAGTATCTGATTTTGAATTTAAAATTGTCTTCCAGAACGAAACCTCAGTATCTCTCAATTCAAAACCCCTGCAAAAATAAAGCTAGCCAATCCTAAGTTTTATAGCCTAACAGAGATAGATATATTATTAGGAGTGGATGTATTTTGGGATTTAATAGAACTTGAGCAAATTCGACTGGGAAAAAATTTACCACTTTTACAGAGTACGAAATTAGGCTGGATAGTAGCAGAGCCTTTTAACGTACCATTTAATAATAATAAAACAGTTTGTCAGCTAACAAGCAATCTTGATAGAAGCAATGTTGAGTTAAATAATGTATTAATCAAATTTTGGGAAATCGAGGAAATAATTGATAAAGGAAAACTTTTCTCTGAAGAAGAGCAAAAATGCGAGAAAATTTTTAAAGACACTGTAATGCGAGATGAAAACGGTAAATAGTATCTATTTCCATTAAGGGAGACATAGACCAATTAGGCGACTCAAAAACTTTAGCATTAAAACGTTTTTTGAAATTGGAAAAACGGTTACAATTAAACGAAAAACTCAGAAAATTATACGTTGAATTTCTTAGAGAATATGAAAAATTAGGACATATGTCTTTAAATAACAAAGATTCAGACGATATCGAATATTACATGCCACATCACGGTGTTCTTCGAGAAGACAGTACTACGACGAAACTTCGGGTCATCTTCAACGCGTCGGCACCTACTACAACAGGCATTTCGTTAAACGATTTGCAAATGGTAGGCCCAACCATTCAAGATGATCTCATTTCAATTTTGCTAAGATTTATATTTTATTCTGTAGTTATATCATCTGACGTGCAGATGCTGTATCGATGTGTTTGGATAAATCCAGCACAAAGGCGCTTACAGAAAATTCTGTGGAGAGAAAATCCTCACCAAAAAATTCAAAGTTATACGTTAAATACCATTACATATGGACACGCGGCTGCTCCATTTCTCGCCATACGTTGCTTACATGAAATAGCCAACGAGTTTAAAAATACAAAACCCGAATTTGCATCTATTATTATGCGTGATATGTACGTCGATGATCTGCTGACAGGAGCAGATACAATTGAGCAAGCAAAACAAATTTGTTCAGAAGTTTCAAGTATTTTATCTAAAGCCAATTTTAACCTAAGAAAATGGAAGTCAAATCTTCCAGAGGTACTTCCAACAATTGGTGCCACATGCGATATTTTAGAATTTCATGCTGGCAACAATCAAGCAACTAGTAAAGTACTAGGTCTTTCATGGTCGACCCAAAACGATACATTAATGTACAAAATTAGTAATGTCGACACAACCAAATTAACAAAACGTCACATTTTAGGTAGAATTGTAACGATTTTTGACCCTTTAGGGTTACTCAGTCCCTGTATTATCGTAGCAAAATGTTTATTACAAAGGCTCTGGTTGAAAAAGATAGGTTGGGATGATACTGTACGAGCTCATATAAAAGATATTTGGTTAGAGTTTAGTGCGAGTTTAAATGTGCTAAATCAACTGATAATATCACGTCAAGTCACTGGGCAGGATCCAAGTGCAATTGAAATACATTGTTTCTCGAATGCTTCTGAAAAGGCCTACGGAGCTTGCATCTACGTAAAATTGAAAAATGTTAAAAATGACGTAACTGTCAAACTTTTGACAGCTAAATCAAAAGTATGTCCATTAAAGGTTATAACGATGCCACGATTGGAATTAATGGCCGCTTTGACAATGTCAAAACTACTTGACAAAGTTATGAGCTCTCTAAACAAGAACATAAGTAGAGTCATATGCTGGTGCGATTCTACTATAGTATTAGGTTGGTTGCGAACGCCTCCAAGTTTGTTAAAGCCATTCGTAAACAGCCGTGTTGCTGAAATCCAAGAAGTAACAAAACATTTCCAGTGGCGTCACGTTCCGACAACTGACAACCCCGCAGATTTAATATCGCGAGGTGTTAATCCAAAATTATTATCAGACTGTAGTCATTGGTGGAATGGCCCTGTATGGCTTATGAACGATGAGGGCAAATGGCCAAATTTAAAACTCGATATGTCGAACATACCGGAAATTCGCAAATGTCATACAACTACTGTTGTAGGTGAATTATTCGCATTTTCTCGGTTTTCTAATCTAATTAAAATTAAAAGAACAATGGCCTTTCTCTTGAGATTTGTTAAAAATTGTAAAAGAGAGAAGAGTGATACGAAATTTAAGTTTTTGACCGTAAATGAACTGAGTACTGCTATGACAGCACTTGTAAGATTAAGTCAAAATGAAAAGTACTCAATTGAATTAACAAGACTCAAAAAGGGAGAACCTTTAAAAGCAGACAGTAAAATATTAGGATTAAATCTATTCCTAGATCCTAACGGTATAATTAGAGTTGGTGAAAGGCTAAGCAATTCTGATTATCCCTATGAAAAACGGCATCCAGCATTATTATCACCAGATTATCGCTTAATTTACCTGATTTTTCAGCACGTGCACATTGAATTATTGCATGCTGGTCCGCAATTAGTTTTAGCTAATAGCCGTGACCAGTTTTGGATACTTCGAGGTCGTAATTTAGCGAAAAAAGTCATAAGAAACTGTGTGGTTTGTGCTCGATTTGACTCAAAACCTCTGCAACCAATAATGGGTAATTTAACTAAAAATCGGGTCAAAATTGCACCACCATTTTCCGTTTCTGGTGTCGATTACGCTGGACCCCTATTATTAAAAGGTCGTAAAGGAAGAGGCGCAAAATCATTCAAAGCTTGGTTATGTCTTTTCGTTTGTTTTATAACAAAGGCGGTACATTTAGAGTTAGTTACCTCTTTAAGTTCAGAGTCCTTTATTAAAGCTTTACGTAGATTTTCATCTCGTAGATATCTATAGTGATAATGGCACTAATTTTATCGGGGTGTGTAGAGAGATGCGGGAACTTTACTCCTTTTTTAAAGATAATATCGAGAAAATTTCTGATGCTGCAGCCAATATAAACATAAGGTTTCATTTTATACCAGTAAATGCTCCGAATTTTGGGGGGCTTTGGGAGGCAGGTATTAAAAGTGTTAAACGCCACCTTAAGAGAATTATTGGCAATACTTTATTAACCTACAAGAATATGCAAACTTTACTTTTACAAATCGAAGCTGTACTTAATTCTCGCCCTCTTTTTCCTCTATCTACTGACCCAAACGATTTGGTTGCAATTTCTCCGGCACATTTTTTAATTGGTAAAACATTACACACGGTTCCTGACGTAGATCTAAAAAATCAGCCTCAAAATCGATTGTCTTTATACAACCATATCCAACAAATGCAACAGCACTTCTGGGAGCGTTGGAGTAAAGAGTATATCAGCGAGTTACAAATAAGGTTAAAATGGTAAGAATCTCAAGAAGCTCTTAAGCAAGGTCAGCTGGTCGTAATAAAAGAGGATTATCTACCAGCAACTAAGTGGAAGTTAGGCCGAGTTTTAGAGTTCAAGCCAGGATTAGATGGTATTAAGAGAGTTGTGACCATCAGAACCAGCAATGGAAACATAACTAGACCGGTATCAAAGATATGTCCATTACCAGTTGAAAGCTGATCTTTTAAGAATCACCCTATATTTTTTTTAGTTGTCATAGATTGTTTAATGTCATGAATTAATATCGTTGTCATTCATCTTTTTAAAATAAAAAATACGTTAAAAACTCTACGATTTATTCGATAGCAATAAACATTACCGGTTTGATGTTGGTGGATGGGGTTTTCCGTGTTTTCCTCACCTGTAAGTCAAATGGTACAATCAATTATCTTCAAGTCGCCACGGAGCGCCACGGCAAATACTAATAATAGCCGACCCTTCCCCTATACAAGTCGGTCAGTTGGCTTCAGGTGTTGTAACTCAATCAATGGAGTAAAATAGACAGAGTATTAATATTATTTATGGCATATATTTTACAAATATTAATGCCAATGATAAGTATAAGTATATAATTTGAATTTTTCAGATATAATAACGACTTTCATTTTCACTCCATTTTAGTAACTAGATTGTATTTTAAGGAGAGGGCTACCAAAACCCCTATTCAGTAACTGAGAGAGTAATTGTGCAGCAGTACTCGCTTACAATTTAAACTTATTGCGCATGTTACTCTCCTAAAGTTATAAAATCCGTATTCACGAGGGTAAAACGTGTAAGCAGTGATATGTATTTAAAAGGTGTGGAGGGTGGGTTACCCCATGGCATTTAGGCCTCACTAGGCTCATTATGCATCCTCCTAAGTATATAGGCACCTTCTAGATCGTGAACCAGCCTACATATTTAATGTAGTTGAAAACTTCACCAAGAGGTGTTTCTACTATATCGACTGAACTCGCCGAATACCAATCTTCTAATAAATGAGAGCGTCGGAATATCGTAGCTCGATGGTATGTCATCATCTTGTTCACACAGTTTAGGTTTAAGGATCTAGAGTATGTTCCATATCCTAAGCCTTGTTTTGTATAAGAACAGTTGGTGTAGATATGAATCGTATATGCCACTTCTGGCTCTTCTATTTGTTCTTTCATGTTCTTTTGTTTTTCCATGTTCGCTCTAAGCAGTGCATTCGTATAGAGCGCCATCTACCAAAAGCGACGTCCTGCCTTACCTATATCAGGTTCTATTCCAATCGTGTGCAGGTGTGTAATTGTCATCACATCAACTTTCTTCATGAGGAGAGAGACTGAGAATGACTTCCATATTTCTGGTAGATGTGGTTTTCATGGATTCTGTTATGTTGAGGCATGCTTTTCTTTAAATTTGTTCTAGTTTGCGGATAGCTGTAACTTTTAGGTTTTCAGTACTAAAAAAACTGCACCATATGTTAGCATAGATCTTATTATGGCTGTGTAAGTATATGCGACAACTCTGGAAGAGAGGCTCCAGGTGCGCTTCACGGTTCGAAGCCAATGTTCATAGGCAATATATGCTTTATTTACTCTCTTTTCTAGGTGTGAGTCCAATTTAACTTGCTGTCAAAGGTGAGACCTAGGTGCTTCACTTCTGTTTTAAAGTTAGGTTTTGTATTTTGGAGCTATGAAGGTTTTAATTTTATTTTAATCCTTTTTTGGTTTAAGAAGGACAATTTTTTTAATTGGTTCTGTTACTACTCTTTTATAATTTTGAGCGCTACTTGTATTTTTTTGCAGAGCATGTTCTTAAAATTTCCTGCTTACAGAACGACCAGTACATCTCTGCATACGCTGTTGTGTAGTGACTGTCATTATTGAGGCGGTAGATAAAGGTGCCGTGGATCGTGTTCTACACTTGGGGTGTTAGCACCCCTCCCTGTAGATATCCCCTTGCAACCTAGCCTCTTATATTCACATCTTCTAAACTTATGTTTACTGCTCACTTTAAGAGCATGTATCCACCCAATAATCTTCTGTGAAGCACTCCTGTTGTTTAGTGATTGTATTATCTTGGATAAAGTCATCTTACTAAAAGAACTAGCTATGTCTAATAAAACACCCAAAGCGGACTCATTGTCCAGGGATTTCTCTGTCCAGCCAGAAACTAGGTGAAAGGCTGACTTAATAGATTTGTCTGGAATCTATGCATGGTGATTTGGGTGAAGTAGTGTTGTTGTAATCACCACATTCCTTATGAGCTTTTACATAGCCTTTCCAATGTCTACATGTAAAACGATGTTAGGCTAATTGGGACAGTGTAATCCATCCTTCCAAGTTTGGGTATAAAGACTACTTTTACCTCTCTCTATTTTTGGTGGATATACCTCAGAGCCAACGAGGATCTACCAGGTGCGTTGTGAGTTCTTCCAAACCCCACTGAACTAGGGCTGGATGGATACCGCCAGGTCCTGGCGCTTTAAATGGAGCGAAGCAAGATATTGCCCATCTAATTTTGTCATCGTCTACATTGTGTTTGGAAATTTTGCCAATCGTAGACAAATGGGTTATATTCTTCCACTATCCTGTTATCTGTGATAACCGTATCAGGGAAGTGTATTCATAGCAAAAGTTTGACGCTATCTTTAAAGTTTGCAGTTTTTATACAATCCTCTTCGATTAGCGCACTAATACTGTGATGTGGATCTCTTGAGAGAACCTCTAGAAACCTCACTGCCTGCGTAAAATCTTCGTTTTCTTCGCAGTAGGATCTGCATGCATCTCTCTGTTTTTGGCTAATGATTTTTTTTGTAATCTCTGAGGTGATATTTGTAAATATCGCAGTGATCTTTAAGATTTGTGGTTCTTGCCATGATAAAATATTTCCTAGCCATTCCGTAGGTGATCCAACTCGTGAAACCTCCTAGGCGGTAATCGTCTGATCGTGTTGGACTAGCCTCAGGGGGCTCGATTCCTTATAGGCATTGCTTATTATGCTTTGGATAGTATTGGAGTACTTTTCCAAAGCATTGTTATTGTTCGATGTGTTGTCCTCCTTCTCTGTTAAAGCCTCATTGAGACAGTGAAGATAGATTGCCCTTTCGGTCTTTCTAAGATTTCAAGTTCACGTGGTGGTCGGTAATGCGCTAGTTCAGTGTGATGTCATTTTGGTTCCACTGATATTTAATTCTAACCAAACTTTTAATAAAAACATCAATAAATTTGACATATACGTTTTTACTGTTTTTATTTTATATTAAAATATTGTTTACAGGTCATAAAAAATAGTTTAAAGGTATGTAATTGGTAACTAAACGATTGCATATTTGATACATGCTATCTACTTACTTTAGGAATATATTTATACAAGTATTACAAATTAAAAATTAAAAAAAACCGACTTCAAAAACGTGCAGAAGCCATCACCACATTTTAACCAAATTTATATGGGACTACCCCTGAGGTACCCCCTTACTAACAAAAAAAGAATCGTATAAATCGGACAAGGTGGTAAAGCATTATCGCTAAACATACATAAAAAATGAAGACTTTGAGGATTTTCTCATGGATTCAATTATTAGATTTTGACCAAATTTATATGGGACCACTCCTAAAGTAGCCCTTTTCTAACAAAAAAAGAATTATTGAAATCGGACACCGTGTTAAAAAATTATCGCTGAACATACATAAAAAATGAAGAGTTTGAGGATTTTCTCATGGACCCAATTATTAGATTTTGACTAAATTAATATGGGACCACCCCTGAAATACCCCCTTTCTAACAAAAAATGAATTATTGAAATCGAACACCGTGTTAAAGAATAATCGCTGAACATACATAAAAAAAAAATATCGCCACGAATTGATAACCTCCTCCTTTGTTGAAGTCGGTTAAAAAGTGAAAAAAAAAAAAACCGATATAATTTAGGTAAACAAAACGAACAAAACGCACTCAAAAAATCTTCTGTCACTTTAATTGTCAGTGGAACCATAATTACATCATCACTGAACTAGCGCATAGTTTATTTCAAATGGTGACCAGTGGTGGTCTGACATCGAAATGTCATTAGATACTTGCCAGTTTAGAATTGATTTATAGATATAGATAAGGCAATATCTGTTAGTGTTTGAGTACGAGAGTTTAAAAATGTTGGTGTAGTACCTTTATTTAAAATACAAAGGTTCTTGGTACTTATAAAATTATACAGTGACTTGCATCTAGCGTTGTTATCCTTACTACCCCAAATAAATTGATAAACATTTGATTCGCAACTTCTTACCATCTCAAATTTCAGGGTCAGGCAATATTTAATCTGATCCGCCAACTCTTTGCTGAGATCAACGTTCCCTTTTCCCTCTTGATAGTATATTCCATCCTAGTCGCAGTTAAATCGGAGGTGGAAAGGTGTTTCATTAAGTAGGTTTTATATTTTCTGAAAAAATCAAAAATTGTACCAGTTAGATTTTTACTTTCCTATTTGTATACAGATATAAGGAAAATATAGGAATCATGATTTTTTCGACCTCGAGTTTTCGACGGATTTTTACGTTTTGAGGTGTGTGTGTGTGTGTGTGTGTGTGTGTGTGTGTGTGTGTGTGTGTGTGTGTGTGTGTGTGTGTGTGTGTGTGTGTGTGTGTGTGTGTGTGTGTGTGTGTGTGTGTGTGTGTGTGTGTGTGTGTGTGTGTGTGTGTGTGTGTGTGTGTGTGTGTGTGTGTGTGTGTGTGTGTGTGTGTGTGTGTGTGTGTGTGTGTGTGTGTGTGTGTGTGTGTGTGTGTGTGTGTGTGTGTGTGTGTGTGTGTGTGTGTGTGTGTGTGTGTGTGTGTGTGTGTGTGTGTGTGTGTGTGTGTGTGTGTGTGTGTGTGTGTGTGTGTGTGTGTGTGTGTGTGTGTTGTGTGTGTGTGTGTGTGGTGTGTGTGTGTGTGTGTGTGTGTGTGTGTGTGTGTGTGTGTGTGTGTGTGTGTGTGTGTGTGTGTGTGTGTGTGTGTGAGTGTGTGTGTGTGTGTGTGTGTGTGTGTGTGTGTGTGTGTGTGTGTGTGTGTGTGTGTGTGTGTGTGTGTGTGTGTGTGTGTGTGTGTGTGTGTGTGTGTGTGTGTGTGTGTGTGTGTGTGTGTGTGTGTGTGTGTGTGTGTGTGTGTGTGTGTGTGTGTGTGTGTGTGTGGTGTGTGTGTGTGTGTGTGTGTGTGTGTGTGTGTGTGTGTGTGTGTGTGTGTGTGTGTGTGTGTGTGTGTGTGTGTGTGTGTGTGTGTGTGTGTGTGTGTGTGTGTGTGTGTGTGTGTGTGTGTGTGTGTGTGTGTGTGTGTGTGTGTGTGTGTGTGTGTGTGTGTGTGTTGTGTGTGTGTGTGTGTGTGTGTGTGTGTGTGTGTGTGTGTGTGTGTGTGTGTGTGTGTGTGTGTGTGTGTGTGTGTGTGTGTGTGTGTGTGTGTGTGTGTGTGTGTGTGTGTGTGTGTGTGTGTGTGGTGTGTGTGTGTGTTGTGTGTGTGTGTGTGTGTGTGTGTGTGTGTGTGTGTGTGTGTGTGTGTGTGTGTGTGTGTGTGTGTGTGTGTGTGTGTGTGTGGTGTGTGTGTGTGTGTGTGTGTGTGTGTGTGTGTGTGTGTGTGTGTGTGTGTGTGTGTGTGTGTGTGTGTGTAGCATAACTCATGAACCGATACACAGATTTTTGGGCAGAGTCGGAACATCTGGGGGAGGGGGTACTTTATAGGTGGTCATTTTTATATTTTATGGAATATTTCTGTTATTTACATTTGGAGAAGAAAATTCTTCAAATAAAAGTTACTCCTAATATTATTATCTATAATTTTTGTTATATATAAAATTTCCTAAAATGGTCCGTATTCGATAAATTTGATAAAAAGTAAAAAAATAATTTTTGATAAAAATTGTTTAAATAAAAGTTGTTTGTAATATAATTTTCTATAATTTTTATTCCTATACATAATTTCTCTAAAATGAACCGTGTTCGAGATATTTAAGAAAATGTGTAAATTTTGAAGAAAACTCAAAAACGGATAAAGAAAAAAACATTAAATTTTAAACGTAAGTTTGATTTCGGCCTGACGTAAAATAATTAGATTTTGGACAAAGTCGGAACATCTGGGGGGGTACTTTATGGAAAGCCGTTTTTATATTTTATGGAATATATCTGTTATTTATGTTTGGAGGAGAAAATTCTTCAAATAAAAGTTACTGCTAATATTATTATCTATAATTTTTGTTTTATGCCAAATTTTCCTGAAATGGTTCGTATTCGAGAAATTTGACAAAATGTGCAAAATTCTGATTTTTAAGAAAATTGTTGAACTAAAAGTTGTTTGCGATATCGATCTTTATATTTTTGTTGAAACATGATTTTTATAAAATGGACCATAATGGAAAAATTATAGGAAAAGTGCTATATTAAAATTTTTCAGTATTTTTGTTTTCAATGAATATCTTTCTAAAAATGTTTCGAGGCAGATATATGTGGAAAGTATATATATATATATATATATATATATATATATATATATATATACATGCACAGCTATCTTATTCGCCTCCATACGTAATACTGGCACCCAAGCCTCCATGTTAAATACTAAAACCAAATGAGTGTATTTGATTCCAATAGAATTAAAAACTATATTTTTATAGATGGAGCCCTTGAGGGGTAAAAAACAAAGTACTTAAAAATATACAAATTTTGAGCATATTTATAAATGTACACGCCCTCTACAAATTATTAAGTGATCCGCCTCTTTTGTATAAAATTTTGCAAGAGAAGTTGCTCTTTACGCCTCCAGCACCGTTGCCATATTTCAGGTAACGTGCAGTTGGTAGTGGGGGTCGATTCGTTTCCTGATTATATATACCTATGGTAATCACTAAGAGGTATCATTGTATTGGGGCTCCGGATCTATGAGTTGTGTGTTGTACATGTAAAGTGTATCAGAGCAATGGATAGGTTGGTAAAAAAATTATTTAGAATTTTACAATCCACTTATAATCTATTATTTTTAGGTCTCGCAGACTCGTTGAGTTAGCCGTGTAAATTTCGCTGACGAAGGTAAGGTAGTTAATGTTGTTCGAGTAAAAAAGTTTTGCGCTCTTTAGATAAAAAAGTATTAATTTATAATCATTTATTTTGCACTAATCGCTAAACGGTACCAATATTAATGAAATAAAAAAATACAATATCAAAACACTTTTGTTATATTTGCCACAGTAGAATTTAAATTGTTACTTATGGAAAAGGGAGTTGATATGTATAAAGGAAAGTCTTTGAACGAGATAGATAATTAACCCTGCAGAAGAATATCCTGATAGTTGACGATGACGAAAAAACCCATAGATAATAGACCAATTTTACTACCTGTTCAAGGTAACTTTCTGGACTTTTCTATAACAAACTAACATAAATCTTAGTAAGCGAGTTATCCTGAATCAATTGGACGTGAAATATGGCAATTGAGATTTACGGAATTTAAACTTTTCTAACGGGATAGTTTTAATTTTTTCCAACAGTGACAAAATAATATTATAATACAACACAAAATAACAACAAAAAACAAGTTAGAGATATGAGTAGAAAGGGAATAAAGGAAATTTTTGTGTAAAATATAGTCACTAAATACTTCACCTTTATCTTCAAATTTTCACATTTCCATCAGTATCGTAATGTTCTAGTTTTATGTTCCGCACCTTGTATGTTCAAACTATGAAGTATCTACCTGTTAAAGGAGCCGTTATTAAAAGTAATTTTAATTGCAGATAACACCGAGAGTATTAAAACGAAGATATATATTCAGGGAAGGACTCGTTGGACATCCGAACAAGCGCAACTGGTGAAAACCCATTTCAAAAATAATATTACATTAAAAAAGTCCCTTAAAAAGGATGAATGTCTAAATTTAAATCAAAAACCATCCAGATATTCTTGGAAACAAAGATTGGGTTAGAGTAAAAACATTTGTTTACAATATTTACAGAATAAATAAATAAATATCAATACTGTGCTTTTATAAGAATTTTTGAATTTCGTTGCATTTTAATTATTATTGTTTTAATTCTTTTTAAATGATGTGCCTCATAAAGATGCAGAGGATGGGGATTTCGTAATGGTTTGATATACAAATTCGGTCAGATGTGATAAATATTACCTATTAAGGGAACAATATCCCTCAAACAGAAACCTTTTTATGTTGTTAAGGAACAATAAAAATTTTTATTTTCGTTTTTCAGCTTTTGCGATTTTATTTATGACATACCGAAAAAATGTTTTAAATACTATTTTCGTTTCGCCATCGATTATTTCAAATACGATCCTCAAATATTCTATTTTGTATATAGAAATGTAACCAATAAAGCACTTTACCTGTGTTTTAAAAAAATACATAATCAGTACATAAAAAACTAATTACTGACCTGAAATTACTAATTACTTAAATTTCAACTTTTAATTAATTAAAATCATTATTACCAGCCCAATGCTATGGACTCCCGATATACATTATTCTTAAAACCTTAGAAAATCTTGGTTTCAAATAGAGAAAATTTTGTGTAATCGATTTGAATAGCTAGTTTTAAAGTATAAAAAAGTACCATTTTTCGGCAAGTCAATAAATAAAACCATTTACCGGTTACTATAAAACCTATTATACCGTTCCAACTCAAGCGAAAATAGTAATATTAGGGTATTACCCAATATTTCCAAGCCTCTGTTTCTTAGGTGGGACCAATCCATTAAATTTGTATGTACTTTTTTATTTGAGCTTTTAATGTTTGTACCTTTTTTAAATAAATATGTTTTGTAAACAAGTATTTTATTTTTATTGATATTCCGTCATTATTTATTAGGCCCTCTTAAAAATTTAATAATTTTCGAGAGGATTTATAACTATTTCAATTATTGTTCAAAGTGTAATTTTTAGTTTTTTTGTTTCAATTTTTTTAAACTATTACAGCATCTACATTTTTAAAAAGTAAAAAGAAGAATGATTCTAAATATATAAAAATCTACAGGGGTCTTCCATTTGAAAATACTAGGTCTACGACATTTTCGGTTTAACAAAAAGTGAGCAAAAAAAAAAGACATACTCAGAAAAAAAGACGACTAGTCAAAAATTGCATTTAGTTATCTTAACTAGTTTAAAAGTTTATAGCTTTGAAAGGGGCCCAATAAATATATATTGTGTCCAAGGATGGACTTGGATGATATTTAATAATATTTGGCTATTTGAGTTCTCCTTAAAAGCTCTTAATTTGAGCGGTTCAAAAAAACTGTATTAACAAAATTTTCATTTTGGAAATCCAAAATTGTATTTTTATATGTACACCCTGTACAAAAACTCGAAGTTTCTTAACGTGTATCATATTTATTTAACAAGCAAAAGAAATGATGAAAAATCAATTTTTAATTTTAAATAAACATTTTTATAAGTATAGTTAAGTCCATCCGTGGACACACTGTATGCAATAATTATATATGATGTCGCGAAAGGTCCAAAAATAAAAATTGCCGGTAGGAATAATAGTAAATGAAATATTAGGTATATAAAAGTGCATCGCACCAACACACCTCCTATGAAATATTATGTATATAAAAGTGCACCTCACCAACACACCTCCGTTCATTGTTGCCAAATTTAGGAGGTACATTGGCGTGAAGACTACTTAAAGGCTAATTCGTATTGCCCAAGTATGTGCCTATATATGTGTATTAGAGGGTGGCGCCGCGTAGTGGAAAATCGGCCAAGTTCATTGTGTAACTGTATATGTGTATGTCACGAAATGGCCTCCGACAAAAAATTTGGCAAACACCTCCCATTGTTGTAAAAACATAAATGAACCTGTTATACACATACATTCGATTTGGCCTCCGATTTTTCGAAGTCGCCTCCGATTTTTGAGGGCGTATTCTTTGAAAACATATATATTTTGGAGGTGTATAAGGCATTTTGCATATATATATATATATATATATATATATATATATATATATATATATATATATATATATATATATTTAGTTTATCCTCTAAACATTTATAGAGGTGTTGCAATAGGTTGAACAAAATAACCTGAAAAAGCCTATAATAATTAGATAGGAAAGTCATGTGTTGGACACATCAGATTTTTTAGACTAACAGTTGGTTTTTAATATACAGGGTCCCTGGATAAGTGCTATTGTATTTTAGAACTCATCAAGGCAGGGGCCATAGCCACCCTTTGTGCTGTAAGTAACATTGTATATTTGTTACTTCTTTAATTGCTTCCCCATCCCCATTGAAGTTTGGCCAGAGTTTGAGGTTAGTGTTTAACCATCCTTTCTTCAGGGAAGAAAAAGGATTGGTCTCGAGTAGCTATTCAGAGTTGTAATCAATCGCGGCCCTTTTCTTGTCCTTGGTTGCGTAGTGTTCTTAGCTTATTAGCTGCAGTGGCAAGTTACGAAATTAGTGTGCACATTTAATTTGTTGCAATGGCTAAGCCGTAAGTCTACGTCGTGGATAAGTGACGGCTGGGACAGCTAGCAATAAGCCATCTAAAACATGGAATTAATGGAGGTGAATTAGTAATCGAATGAGAAAGACAGTAGGACTTTTAAATTTTAGCTCCGTAAGCCTTGCAGCCGCAGTGTTACCCCACTAAAAATATATAAGTATGGTAGTACGACAGAAGAAAAATTTTATTTTTTAACATTTTACTTCCAAGGCTACATTACACTAGATTTCATGTTTTAGAAACTCCTAACTTAAAAATGTATTTAAAAAACATCTGTCAGATCTAAAGAATTATCTACACTACTACAAGGATGACTGATCAAAAGTATATCACTGAAACCGATATTTTTGAAAAATAGATTTCTTGCTGTATAGTATAGGATCGTACGAAGCAACCGAACTATTTAATATGATCAATATATCTGTTATGTTAAAAAATATAAAAAAAAAATGGTATATGAAAAAGAATTGTTTATTTTATCGAGCTCTACATGTTTCTAAAAAATAGAATGCAACATAGAGAATACTCTGTATTTATAGTTTATTTTCTTTGCATCTAACGTGAATACACACCTTGGAAGCCACACTTTAAAAGCAATATGGAGTGAATTATTAAAGAGACTGAATTCAACCCCCTGTATTATATTTATTATCCTTGCAGTAATTTTAACTACCTTCATCGCTTATGACAAGAGTGAATAAATAATTATTTACTTACGTCAAATTTTATAAAAATGCCAAATTAAGAAAATAAAAGGCGTACCTTTTAAACTAATAATTCAAAAATAATGTAATTCCACAAGCGGTTTGCACACTGTGTACCTACTCTATAAAGGCTTTAAATTTAAACGTGTTGATAATGTTTCATTAGTTCTCAAAGGTTTCTAGTGCCAATTTACTAGATAAAACATAAACGCTAATAAAATTTGCATAGTAGAACGAACCATATTCACCGGTGAGCCCATATGTCGCCTAAGTGGCCATTGCCTAAAGAATTGCTGTGATAACACTACGGGCGATACCTTAACTAAAATAGTGTGGTGCCTACTTACCTAAAAACTAACGCAGAATTTAAATCAAACTTAAAATGATAGACCGTCAGATAATGACAGGTTTTGGTGTCCTATTTTCGTATACAAGTCTCGAAGAGGGTTAAAAAATACATCGATATTGAGTAGAATGAAAGGAAATTTGGAAAATTCTTTAACAAAAATTAAATGTATTTATTGCCCATATTTTCGCGCAAGTCGTGT
Source organism: Psylliodes chrysocephalus (assembly GCA_927349885.1). NCBI lineage: Eukaryota > Metazoa > Arthropoda > Insecta > Coleoptera > Chrysomelidae > Psylliodes > Psylliodes chrysocephalus. The sequence continues at coordinate 31,615,735 of OV651816.1, forward strand.
TTGCAATATGATTAATAGAACAAAAATAAAAAGTAAGGTATTTATTTTACAAATTAGATTCATATACATTCATCAGTTATTATTTAAAAATTTTCTTTTAGACTTTCTATTCTACCAGGACAGCCTCGGTAAAGACTATAACACTAGTCGGCCATCATGGTACTATTCTATCATTTGTATATCTATTTGGGGTGTAAATAAATTAATAAATATTGGATGGCTAAGATGTACTGTTAGCGAATATTTTTTCAGTGGTAAAATGCTTTAAACATACTTGATATGGGCATAAAGCGATTAACCTCAAATTCTGTTACATGTCTTATCTGTAGTGAAAATCATAGGATGTCGGAATATAAAGCGTAAATCTAAAAATGTATGAACTGTTTGAGTTTTGAGGCAAATGTTAAATTAAAAAATCTTTACAGATAGAGCATAAAGCAAATAAACCAGAATGTTCTTGATATAAAAAAATTGTTGAAATTTAATCTTAAAAACAAAGAGCTCATAGCAATCATATAAAAAAGTGGAGTATGATTATATGAACTCTATAAAATTGTATCATCAAAATGTATGAGGACTTTCAAATTGTGTTAATAATATAAATGTTATTTGGAATAATATAAACGTTCGCTTTCTAGTATTGACTGAAAATTGGTCAAACGTAGAAAATGTTAAAGTTTATCAATTAGAAAACTATCAAATAGCTTCTTATTATTGTCGTTCCATGGTGGTGTCGTACTTTATTGTGCAGATTTTTTAAAACCCACTGTTAGGGATGATAAACATTTACTGAGTCATAATTATGTTTTTAACATACTGAATATGAAACACATTACTTAAATCTACTGTTACAAGAGAATAGAAAACTATTATGATGTTCAAATTTCCCAGTTTAATAACAAAACAAAAACTGTATGGAATATAATTTATCTAGAAAAAAGGAATCAGTAAATGAAAACATGTAATATTAAGTGATATTAAATCAAATGATGGGGTAATTTTATCTCCATATGAAGCTTCAAATATATTTCTTTGCAACAGCAGCCAGTAATATTATAGGTAAAAGTTTAGTAAATATAAATCTAGAGCATATGGATTATACCCATATCTATTTGCTTATCCGAAGTAACTGAAACAGAAATTTTTGAAATGATTACAGGTTTAGAAAATAAATATTCTAGTGAGGATAATGGCATGAGTAACATATTGTTGAAATTAATAGTTTTTTTTTATATTTTGGAACCACTAACGTATATTGTAAATAATTCATTAATTAACGGAGTCTTCCCATCGAGATTGAAAGTGGCAGTAGTAAAGCCTTTTTTCAAAAAAGTTGACACATTATTCGTAAAAAATTATAGACCAACTAGTCTTCTTTCAAGTTTTTCGAAGATATTTGATTAAGCTAAGTCTAGAAGATTGATTTCATTTTTGAATTCGAACATCATTGTAAAAAAACAATATGAATTTCATAATCAAAATCTTCTACTACTGCTACCTTTGGTCTCCATGAAGGTAAACTTGCAATAGGAGATATCTTACCAAACATTACCTAATAAAATGGAAATTGAATCCGGAGATTAGCTCAATACTTATTGGAGTAATCGTTTTCAAGAAGTAGATATTACTGCACATTTAACAAATCATGTTTCGGATTTCAAAGCAATTACAATAATAGTTCCGCAAGGCAGTGTACTTGGACCAATTTTGGTTTTATTGTAGCTTAACGATTTGACAAATTTCTAGCGTTTCCATATTTTGAAAATGCATTAAAGATAATTCATTGCTAATGAACTTAGAGAAAACCCAATGTGTACTGTTTAGATAACATCGTAATAAAACTGTATACCCAAAAGAAATTGTAATAAATAACGGTACCATCCAAATTTCGTCAAAAACTAAATTTTTAGGCGTTACACTAAATGACCATATGAACTGGTCGGGCCATGTACAACTTCTTTGTGGTAAACTCAGTCGAACTTGTTATTTCTTAAGAGAATTAAAAAAGTAGTCAACAAATATACACTTAAAACAGCATATTATGGAAATTTTTTTTCTTTAGTAACTTATGGTAGCTTAAAAATATAAAGGATATGCACATCTTGATAAAGCTGGTTTGGAATTAACCTTACTGTGGATTATTAAGTAATGAAGCTGTGAATATTATAGTAAGAAAAGGGCCACTAACTGCAAATGTAGCAGAATGTAAATGCACAAACGAAGCTATGGCTGTTTTTTCAAACACATTAATTAGAAATAAATGGAAATCAGATTATAATAATTGAAATAAGGTAAATTTTATAAAAATCTACAAACAATTATACTTTATAAACCCTGGTGACATGTCTGTAAACAAACATATGTAATCCACAATTTGCAGATTAAGGTTTAATTATTCACTAGCTCCCGCACATCTTCATAAAATAAATTTAAAAGAAGATCGATCCATTATGCGATTGCGAGAAAATAGGACAGCAGAACATAACATTTTAGGTTGTGAATCAAATAAAAACCATGTGTTAAATTATTAAATAATTTAATAAAAATAAAAACGTAAAATATTTCTAAATAATATAATATATGTAAACATGAAAGTAAAAATTAAAAAAAAGGTGTATACAGTGAGCATCATAAGTCTTACCACCCCTATCTAACTCGTTTACTGGAGTCTTGTTAGGAAAATCGCCGAGACACTTTGATTTTTGATTTCTACAATGTACATTTTTATATGAATAGTTTACCATTAATTTTATCCCTTACTAGAGGGGAGCAACCCTTCTGAAAATTTAAATAGCATAGGGTGATGAGTGAGAGCTCATTTAAAAGAAGGTTTTATTCTCTATCCAACCGTGCAAAAATTTTTGAAATTTGCTTCATTACTTGTTGATTTATTAATGTTTAAAAATAACAAAACATCACAAACAGGAAAGCAAATAAACTAACAGTGACCTTATGTAATAGCAAAAAGTCTTACTTCACGTCTGAACCAAAACCGATATCATGCAGGACCGAATTTTAATTCTAAGGATGTGTGCGCTACGTTAATTTCCATTATTCTGAAAAAATAATTAGCCGAGAATTGATGAAGGAAATTTAAAATTTTTCACTCATCACCCCATGCCATTTAAATTTTTCGAAACGGTTGCTCCCTTCCAGTAAGGGAATAAATTAAGGGTAAACTATTCATACAAAAATGTACATTGTAAAAATCAGAAATCGACGTGTCTCGGCGATTTTCCTAACAAGACTCCAGTAACGAGTTAGATAGGGGGGTAAGACTTATGATGCTCACTGTATAAGTATTTTCGAAATGTTTAGTTAAGGTATCTACCCGTTGTATATATCCTAACTGGTTCCAAGTTTATCCATGTTCCTCTTGTTTATCAAAATCGCTTATAAAGACACATAAGCGTAGTGTCCTTGTGAATCCCAAAATAATAAAAAAAAAAGATTAAAAGTAAATGATTAAAAGTAAAAGATTACAAAAAAAGATTAAAAGAGAAGATTGAAAAAACAATTAAAAAAGAAAGATTAAAAAAAGAATTAGAATAAAAAAAAAAATAAAAAAATACAAAAAAATACAAAAAAATAAAAAAAATACAAAAAAATAAAAAAAAAGCTGTAATCTGGTAAAAAATTGTGTACCTTGTAAATATTGTATAAAATTATTATTATTATAATAATTAATTTGTAAAACTATACGTGAGCGTATTATCCTTACTCTATGGTATACATCTAAGATATTATATAATCTATGTGGTTTGGCGAAAGGTTTCAGTTCCCGCAGTCAGAAATTCAATTTAAAAAAAACTTATGGTATCATTTTTTGGGGTGGTACATAGTCAAACCGTGTTTCTAAAACAAAAAGAGAGCAGTTAGAATTTTGGCCAACGTGAAGTTTGGGGAAAGTTGTAGATGATTTTTTAGGTCATTAAATTTATTAACTGTCCCTGCTTTATATGTTTTTAAATGTCTTTGTTACGTGTTTCGAAACAAATAATACTTTTCAAATTTTGTAATTGATCAAAACCACATTACTGCAAAAAGGTTGCTTATATAGATTGTACAGTTAGTCCAAAAAGTCTCCGTACACTACCTGCTTTACATCGAACTTTTTTGTTGTATTCAATTAATTCAAAACTCTATGAGAACATATTTTTATTGATAATTGAAACATACTTTTAACGATTGTTAGTAATATTTGCAAAAACGAATCCTTATTTAAAAATTATACCAATAATATAAACATCTATACAAAAATAATGCCAAAAAAGACTCCGTACACTTAACAGTTTCTAATAATAATTTAACAGATAGGAAACAAATTTAAAAACTAATATTTAGTTGGACCGCCCTTGGCCTTGATAATCGCTTGTAACCTTCTTGTCATACTTGAAACCAACTTTTTAGTAAGTCCTGCTGAAATGTTCTCCCATTTGTGCAATACTCTGTTTTTTTACTCTTCCTTACTTGAAAAGTTATGTTTGCGAACGCGCCGTTTAAGTTCCTCCCATAAATGTTCAATGGGGTTAATATCAGGTGATTGCGGAGGTGTGTGAAGTTGCTGTCGCTCGTTATGGATCATCCATTCTCGCACCAAGTTTGCAGTATGCTTTGGATCAGTGTCCTGTTGGAAAATGTATCTTCCTTCGAGCGATAATTTCTGCACATTTTCTGCTAAATTGTCTCGCAAAATGTTTATATAGACATGCTGATCCATGACCCCATTAATGAAATGTAAATTTCTAGCACCTCCAGCGGACATGCATCCCCATAGCAGAACACTGCCACCCCCGTGTCTTACCGTGGAACAGAGGTTTTTGATATCAAAAGCTGTATTCTTCTTTCTTTAAACTTTAGCTCTACCATCAGATCCAAAAAGGTTAATTTTAGTTTCGTCACTAAATATTACAGATTCCCAAAATTCAGGAGACTTATTAACGTATTCTGTAGCAAAAGCTAAACGTTTTTTTCGATTAACTTCCGAAATTAACGGCTTCTTTCTGGCAGTACACCTCTTATAGCCTGCTCTGTGTATACAATTTCTCACCGTTTGTAGGCTAACATTTTTTTAAAATAGCTCTCGTATTTCTTCTTTTAGTTTTGGTGCACTTTTCTTGGGATTTAAAATTACTTGCCTAACAATACTAGCTTCTTCACGCGGAGTCAGTTTCATGGGACGACCAGAACGTGGTCGAATCTTTTAGATACCCGTTAATTTATACTGGTTTATAATGTACTGAACGGTAGTATACGGCTTCTTAACAATTTTTCCAATATTTGTAAGGGATTTTTTTTTCCATAAATCAACTATCAACTTTCGAAGTGGAATTGCAATTTCACGATTTCTTTCGCTCGTTTTTAATGCTAATTTGAAACTTTACTGCAAATCTACCAACAACAAATGACAGATAATAAATTATGGCCGATAATAATTCATTTGTTTTTAGGCTGGCGAGCCATAGGTGCCTTGATGAAATGCAGCTAATTATAATGTGCTTTTTTCAATGAAAATTATGAGTGTACGGAGACTTTATTGACATAAATTTTGCATAAATTCCTATAATGCCGATGTTTCTTTTAAATAAAAATGTCAATTCATTGTAATTATAGCTTAAAATCGTTACTTATGCTTCAGTTATTGAAAAGAGCGTATTCTGTCGTAGTTTTAATTAATAAATTAAATGCAATAGAAAATTCTATATAAAGCAGGTAGTGTACGGAGACTTTTGGACTAACTGTATATCATTGTTTACTTTTTTTTTCCAAAGGATTGCGTGATATTACATCAGTTACAAAATCCAAAAGAAATATTAAAAAATGTATAATATCAGCTGAACCATATGATGTACCAGATATAAATAGAACTACTTTTGAAAATTTTAATTGTTAATTTTATGTTACTTCTAAGTTTATTAATGTTAAATCGTTTCAATATGATATTGTATTTTCTGCATGTGTATTTTAAGAAGCAGAACAGAATGAACATTTTCCCTAGTGCGTAATATATATTTAATTTTTATTTTTTATTTTATCTACCCTCTGGAACTGCCCCCACGAGATGTTGTACGTAACCCTTAAAAATTATAACCTCGGGAAGGCAATGGCCGCCTTCGAGACCTTAATTCTCATAATACGATTTAAAAATTAGCCATAAACCCCCGTACTAAAAGAATCACTTTGATAACAGGATAGAAAATACCTTGGCCATGTACGCTGTTATTTTAAATCACCTGTACGCGATATTATCGGGTGCTGGACCATCCACTCTCGTCCATTATGGGTTAATGTTGGGTAATTAAATCGGGCACCTTTACCACTAAATCTGAAATATAGTCCATTGTGTTTCGACGAAGAGGGCGGGCCTTTTGAGGGGTTGTTCAATACTCGAGTGAATGCTGCAACTCTTAAAGAGCCGTAATATGAAATACTCATGTACAAGTACAGAAAAGTACATATTTTAACATTAAATTACCAATTTAACTTTAAATAGAACTTTACTATTCCATTCTGTATACAATATCTAAATTATTTTTTTTTTAATAAGCCTGGTCCGTAATTCATATATACAATAATTCGTATGTAGAAAGCGTATGAATTTTACTTATTATTAATAATAATAATAATAATGTTTTTATTGGCTCAAATTATACATTTTTTCTTTATAATTTTTTACAAATTAAAATTATAGCCAAAAGGCAGAGTTTAGTTTCTATTATGCCGGAGCAATACTAGAACCTGTTCTTCCACTCAACCGTTAAAACTAACTAGAATATTTCAAAAAAGTAAAAATACCAAAAAGTAAATAATATTAATAAACCTATTATAATAATATTAATTAACCGTAAAATGAATATTCTATTATATACCAGAAACAGCCAACATCCAAAACCCAATACTTAAAATTTTTTAATTATTTAACAACGAAGAGTGTACCATTCATTAAATCTCGTTTTACATAATTTTTTAACCTAATATTGTTTAAACTGAAATAATGCATGGGTAACCTATTAAGAAGCCAAGATACGTAATAAGTGAAAGATCCCTGAAATAGATGAGTTTTGTGAAGTGGTGGTGTGAGTTTGGATTTAAACCGTATATTTATATTATGTACATCACATCGAAAAGATATTTTATTATATAAGTAAGGAGGTGTTGCAGAATTTAAAATATTTTGAAAGAGCGAGCATGCGTGTAATGCTCGTCTCTCAGCAATATTGAGCCAGCCTAATTCTTTTAAATGAGCGAAAACACGATCTCTTCTGTTCAAGCCACAAACAAAACGTACACATGAATTTTGAATTTTTTGTAACCTCTTTTTATCACTGTTTAATAAGGATGGTCCGTAAATTACGTCTCCGTAGTTTGCATGTGATAAAACCAGTGTGTCGCACAGCATTATTTTAGTTTTTTTATTAAGTAAACTCTTATTAGAGTATAATAATTTTAAACTGCAATAAGACCTTTTTGTAATGATTGATATATGGGATGAAAATCGTAGTGAGTTGTCTATATGTATACCTAGTTTTTTTGCAGAGGAATGCAGCATTAAGAGATCTCCATTTAAGCTAATATTTACATTATTAAGGTTACGTTTTCTTACAACGGGTCGGCCAAAAAGTTGAACTATTGATTTAGAGGGATTTATGCTTAGACAGTTCTTATCAGATAAATGAACGAGTGACAAAATGTCATCATTAATCTTATTACAAGCATCCTGAATATTTTTCTCTTCAAAAGAGTAATAGAGCTGCGTATCATCTGCATAAGTGTGAATCTGACAGTTTTGAAGAGCAGAAGGTAATTGAGAAGCATACATGACAAATAAAAGTGGACCTAGTATTGACCCCTGGGGAACACCAGAATTAATAAAAGAAAAATCAGACGAGTTTTGTTTTATGACAGTTGCCTGGCATCGATGGTTTAGATAACTTTTGAAGAAATTATTAGAATTATACGTAAATCCAAAAAGTGCAAGAGAGCCAAAAGAAGTGAATGATTAATGAGGTCAAAAGCTTTCAAATAATCAAGAAGAATTAAAATGGTCAACAGATTATTATCACATGCTCTGTGAATGTCATCAGTAACTTTAAGTAATGCTGTGGTACAGCTAAAGCCACTGCGAAAACCAGACTGACTCAAAGGAAGTAGATTATAAGTGCATAAATATTTTCTAATTTGTTTGTCTAGAATTTTTTCAAATACTTTGAATATGCAACATAAAACGCTTATGGGTCGTAGATCAGAATATGACTCAGGAGATGATTTCTTGGGAAGAGGAATGACATATGATTTCTTCCAAAGGTCAGGAAAACAAGCATTTATTAGAATAAAATTAAATATATGAGTTATGTAAGGGATAATTAAAGGACAACAATATAATAATATCTTGATATTAATTTTGTCCACACCCACGGCTTGTGTTTTTATTGACAACATTTGTTTGTAACATTCCTCATTGGATATATGACTAAATGAAAAATTTCCTTCATTTAGAATTGTAGTGTTTTGATAAAATTGTAGTAGATCATCATCAGGTACTTTATTAGAATTAGTAATATTAATAAAGTATTTATTAATTTCTTGAACATTGCATAAATTCTCAGGTATATCTATTACTGGTTTACTGTGTACATCAAGTTTTTTTAATTTCTTACAGATGTTGTTACGCTTTTGATTTCGTAGTTGAAATTCAAGATAAGCTTTTTTCTCTAATCTAATATTTTTGTTGGATAAATTTCGTAGGTCTTTATAGTAATTATAGTGAGCTACTTGTTGAGTTCTTTTAAATTTATTTAGTGCTTTGTCACGTAGGGACATCATTAGTTTTAAGTTCGCAGTAAGCCACGGAGCTTTATTTTTAGTGACTTTAATAGTTTTTAAAGGAGCATGCTTATTAAACAGTTGCACTATTGTGTTTGTAAAATAATTAACCTTGTCATCGACAGTATTTAATTGGTAGATATATTCAATGTTTGCATTAGACAGGTCTAGAGTAAAATTTTCGTTAGAAAATTGAGAGAAATCCCTGTAGGTGAACATTTTAGGTACAGCTTTAATCGTTTTTATATCAAAGGAACACGATACAAGATGATGATTAGTAAAACTTGGACAATCGGTAACGGAAGTATTATCATAATTAATCTCATGTGAACAAAATATCAAATCTAGTAGGGTACACGAACTAGAGGTTATGTGAGTTGGTTGATCTACGACTTGTTTCAAATTAAAAATATTAAGTATATTTTGTAATGTTACAAATGAAGTACTTTCTGTATCAAGGCAATCTATATATAAATCGCCAGCAAAAATTAGGTTGTCATATTTTGGGGCAATTGTATTAAGAACATCCTCAAGAACAGTCAAGAAAACAGAAGATGAATATTTAGGTGGTTTGTATGGGGTTCCGACAGCATAAGATACTTTATTTATATAAAAACAAATCCAAATCTGGTCTGTTTCATTAGTTGATAAGTTTATAATTTGCTTAGCATTAAAAATATCTTTTATATACAAAGCCACACCCCCACCTCTACGATCATCATTTCTATCTCTACGAAATAACTTATATCCTGGAAAATCAATAATATCACTAATAATATTCGCATTTAGCCAAGTTTCAGAAACTGTTATAATATCGTATTTGTCACATACAGTGCGTTTGAATTCAGCGAAAATACTTGTAATGGATCGTGCATTTATATGACATACTTTGAATTTGTTCATTTTAAAAAATAAATGGTAATTGCATATTAAAAGAAATAACACTTTAAAACTAATCCTATTTCTAGATACACAATAAACTCATAAAAATTAATTAATTTGATTTACAATGGTAATATTCCATAGAAATATATAGGGGAGATAAAATAATTATATTTATTTTGACGTTGTGACGAAGTGACATAGTATATGCGCTTTTAGTGTTCTTATTTTCTTTCAATTTCTTCGTGGATCTTCTTTTATCGGCTTTTGGTGATTTACCATTTCCTTTACGTTTTTTTGTTTTTATTTCTTGATTGGTGTGTATTGCTTCCTCACTTGAACTTTCTTCTGAACTTTCTGATAAATCGGTGTAGCTTGATTCCTCTGAGCCAATCTCGATATTTTGATGTGGATGTTTTTCAAGCTCGTTTAGGGTATAAGTTTGACCTTCAATTTCCAATTTTTGTCCCTTAATTCTGCAGATCTTATTATCTTTTTTAGCTTCTTTTAAATGAAATACTAACTTCTTGTTTATTTCTGGATCATCCGGGCACAAATCGTTCAAAATTGATTGTGATTTAAAAAAATACACATATTCGGAAAAAGATATTAATAATGTTTATTTATGGAGTACTCATAAAAAATTGTATTTTATTATAAACAAATGCTTTGTTATGAGAATCTCTTGCAAAAAAAGAGCCGATTATTTTTAACTATTCAATGGAATCTGATATAGAAACAATTAAAAGTGCAAATAAAATGCTTGGTTTCACTACTAGGTATACATCCTTATTATCGAACTTACCTTCAATTACAACTCTTAACAATACTCTTGTTATATCAAAACTAGATTTTGCTTCTATAATTTGGGTACTAGAACCACAAATAAATTTAGAGAATTTGGAAAAAATTCAAAATAGGTTTCTTCGGTATTTATATCAACTACAAAAAATATCAGCGTTTGCCCGATTATCGGCATGTAAGAACATAAATGCTAAGAATAAAATTCAAAATAGCGTCCCTATTTGTTAGACGTAAGCAAGCTATTATGCAGATTTTGTTTGGTTTAATGAATAATCAAAATACATCAAATAATTTATTAGCATTCATACCGATCAATGTTACTCCAAAACGTACTGAATACCTGAACCCAGTACATAAAGAATAAAACAAAATTAGTTCAAAGTGTTTTGGATAAAGAAAAAGACAAAGAATCTTTTGATAAACTAATAGCTGGTAAAATGTTGCCGATATAAACTGGATAACCCTGTATTAATAAAAATATGAAATTATTTGATATATTGCTCAAAATGCAAATCAATACAACAATACAAAACAAAAAACTAAACTAAAACTAATTTTAGTGGCCAAAACTAATGAAGTAAATTTAAAATTGAGTTTTAGAAGAGGGACATGAACGCTACACTAATAATTTAGTAATCCTCTCATCACCTTTGAGAATAATTATCGAGAATAATTATCACAGAATCAAGTGAACTTTTAGAAACAACAATTAAACATCGGCATGTGTTGTATTATGTCGAACAACAAACCCTGTAAACTCAGCACGAAGGGTGAACCACTTACGAAATATTGGTACATTTTCACTCGAAATCACAGAAATCTCTACAAATTTCCACGAAACTTCCAAAATCATCATTAAAAATCAAGGTCAAAATCATCACAAAAATCATTTCGCCGCTCAAAAATATAAATGCTGTAGCATGTGGATCAAAAGACAATGGAACAGTTTAAAAAAATTATCGTATAAAATTAAGAGGGATTTTCGGCGAAATCGCCGAAATCATATACAATATATTTTAGGTGTAAGTTTTGACAGTAGTGGTTTACCACTCTACTGCAGTTGTAGGGATTTTCTCCTGTATATAACCAGTGCTGTGGAGATTAACTTCTTCATTTAACCAGGTCAATGGGAACAGTTGTTGGGACATGCACGCGTCCCAACAACTATTTTTAGCTTTATATGCGTTGTTTTGTTGTCTTATTTTGATAATGGTTTGATATAAGTTTTGCACATTCAAATTTAACTAGAAAGTTAATGTTTTCCGCGAATTGTCACTATTTGGCATTATTGGCGCAAACGTACGTCAAGGTAACTTTGGCACACGTTTGTCTATTGTTATTTTAATTAAATAAAAGGTATTTAAAAACAAAATGTAGGCTAATCTAAAATATTTTAATAATTGAAGTCCTAATATTTTAAATCATCCAACAGTATTTTCCGTCAATAATTGAATGATTAAGTCATAAATAATAACCGATATATAAGTTACTAAAACATTTTTTCTCTTCGAATAGTAGGCTTATGTCAAATAAACTTGCAATAGACCTTTTCATCACAATTTTTTTTTGTGCGCATGCGTCAGTATCTGCCATCTTTTTCGTACTGTTTTTGTAAACAAGCATGTTAAATGCCCAAGTGAATAAAATTATAATCGATAAATAATAATTTAAGTACTTATATTCATTTAAAAAAGGAAGAAAAAGTAAAGTAATAATAAGTTTAATGTCATAATTGAAAAATACATTTGGAGTGAGGGTAGCCATATGTGAGTAGTAGGGATTAAGTGTAAGGGGTTAAAGAAAAGGTCCTTTATTTCTCACAAGTCTTGTGAGAAATAAAGGACCTTTTCTTTAACCCCTTACACTTGAAAAATACATTTTTGCAATCAATTATAATTATGTTATCTGTATGGAAAGGAACAACGAAACGGTGTTGTTATGTAAAAGTATATTCATTCATTTATGTAAAAGTACATTCATTCAAAGGCAATACATATTATTTTATAAATTTTCCAAAGCCTTGGCTGCAATATCGTAAAAAATTATCAGGCAAAATCCATATTAAAACATGTTCAAAATGTGCATTAGGTGTAAAAAAATGTGGTCGAAGTGACAACGGTTTTCGATGGATTAATGATTTTACTAAAATTTGTTTACTCCATTTTCAAAGAAAAAGTGATCCAACAGAAAAAAATTCTTATCTGGTGTTAAACAATATTTTTTTAATATTAAATACTACTTCGCTATACATAGTAATATGATTAAAAATGTCATGTTGATCCTCAAAATATTAAATAATTTATTTTATAAATTATACTCGTAATTAACTTTCATGTTAATTAAAGTGTTTTTGCAAGTAATAATAGTTGGTTGGCCTAATTAATTAGAATAGAGTTATAATTATTATCTGTTTTCATTAATTTTTTACACAGTTAAGAAGTATTGATACACCTAACCTCTCAATCAGTCTACTTTGTTGCTTTGTAAAGCCCTTTGGCAGTTTTGACAGATTTCCGCTCTCCGCTAACGCCTCCCGCGGCATCTTTCTGTCTCAATTTAAAAAGTGTTACTTTCTACTCTCAATACACAAATAACTATTATTCGCAGAGCTTCCAATTTTAACTAATCTAGAGTTATTACTTTTCCCAAAATTTTTATACCGGCAACTAGTTACAATATCAGGTCTGCATATTTTTTTAACTTCTGTATTGAACTGGGGCCTAAAATAATTGTAGTATATGAAAGTGGCGCCCTGTGCAAAATAGTAGTTTAAGTTATGACGCAGAAAAGTTGAATTTTTTGGGCGACTACTATAAGTTTGCCAGGCGAGAATTGTTCTAGTATGAAAAGATAATCATTAGTATTAAACGAAAATAGAAAATCTGTCTATGGCATAGCAAAGTCGAATAACCGTTTTTTTTTTCTGAAAACAACTATTTCCTTGGCTAATATCGTAATAAGCACTGCATTATATCAAGAAGAACAGAGCAGAGGCTTCTGGAAGTTTGCTTGATCCTATGATAATTATTCTCTATATATAATTATTCTCGAAGGTGATGGCAGGATTACTAAATTATTAGTGTAGCGTTCATGTTCCTTGCCCCGCTATCAAATATATATTTTGTTTTTTATTACATTCAACTTTCTTTTAAAACTCACAGTTTTAAATTTACTTTGATAGCATTGGTATTTAAAATTAGTTTTAGTTTTTTTTGTTTTGTAATATTTTAATTTGTATTTTGAGCAATAATAATAATAATAATAATAATAATAATAATATCAAATAATTTCATATCTTTATTAATACGGGGTTATCCAGTTTATTTCGTCAATATTTTACGAGCTAATAATTTATCAAAAGATTTTTTGATACTTTTTGTCCAATACACTTTGAACTAATTTTGCTTTATTTTTTATGTACAGTGTTCAGGTATTTAGTGCGTTTTGGAAAAACATTGAACGGTATGAATGCTAATAAATTATTTGATGTATTTTGATTATTCAATAATCCAAACAAAATCTTCATAATAGCTTGCTTACGTTTAACAACTAGGGATGCTATTTTGAATTCTGTTCTTAGCATTTATGTTTTTACATGACGATAATCGGGCCAACTCTGATATTTTTTAGTTGATATAAATACCAAGGAGGCCTATTTTAAATTTTTCCAAATTTTTAAGATATATTTTAGGTTCTAGTAATTATAGAAGCAAAATGTAGTTTTCATAATACAAGAGTATTGTTAAGAGTATTAATTGATAGTAAGTTCGAGAATAAGGATGTATGTATGCCTAGTAATAAAACCAAGAATTTTATATGCACTATATGAGGACTGATAAATGATTATTGAAGGTAACGCCAATTTCTTACATTTCGGATACTGTTTAATATATTAAAATTCATTGTATGGTTATCTTTCTTTCTAGAAATTCTCATGACAAAGTAGGTAGTAAACAAGTAAAAAATCTGCACATAGGAAGCAAAATCAAAGCTCACTATCATTTTTTACTCGTTCACTATTGACTCTTCTTTTTTAACCATCTTTAATATATACAAGTGAAGGTAACAGATCAAGCAGACTTCATTAGGAACTGAAATCGAAATTGTTTAATGTGCTATTAAGGAGGAAACCGGTTCAAGTATGATTTTCTTCTTAGCAAGCAAAATCAAAGCTAAAGTGTTGAAAATAATTTCTATCTATGCTCTTTTCCTCTTAATCTAATGCAATGACAGTTGCGGTATTAGAAAAGAAAGTAGTTGTTTTCAGGAGAGAAACGTTCGTTTGACTTTACTGTGATACGGATCTTTTGATAGTCATTTTTATATTTGTCACATTTGAAAAATATGAATTATTTTCTCCAATAGTATTTATGTTAGGCAGAAGTAAATTCTTTTGGAAGTCCAAAGTAATAGCTTTTATTATTGGGTATTTCTGTGCTTTTCTCGTAGCTTGTCTTTCCATTTTTAGAACGTTTCTTCCTTTAACTTGTATAGTTTTATGTTAATCTGAAGTTTAGTTAATTTTCTTCGAGCCACGTACATATTTTGCGACTTTTACAAAGGCGAGACATATGATAGTTTCGCAATGAAACAGATCCATACTAAAAAATTTGAAGGCTTATCTGTAATTCATTAAACAATATTTCATTGAAAAATTTATTTGTTTCATATAATTCCATACCCTTATTAAAAATCTGATGTGTCCAACACATGACTTTTCTGTTTTGTTGATACAGGATTTATCCGGTTATTTTCCACAACGTATTTTATCACCCCTGTAATAAACTGTAAACATGCATTTTCCACAAACATCTTACAACATTTTTTTATATACAGGGTGTTCCAAAATTCTGTGTACATAGAGCTACTGTATGTTGGTGAGATCAAAATAAGTCGATTAAGCTAAATCTACCTTATATTACAAAGTGCTTTGTTTGCCTGTGAGGAAGCTTTAAAACTGAAAGAATATTTTCAATTTTTTTTATTAACGCAAAAACGCCTTGTTCGACTTATATAAAATTCAATACGTAGATATTTTAATTAAAAATCCAATGTTTAAAGCAAAAATTACGGAAGGGTATAAACCACTTTAATCTTACCATAAATGACATCGTATTTTTTTAGGGCCACCCCTGTTCTCTTAATTTTGTTTTTCTAGAAATCTGTATTTGTAGCATCTTTTCATTATTGCAAAAAACATGTACCTTTCATGGCATTTGAGAAAAAAATTTTTATAGACTGATGGTTAGTGACTTAAAATTTTCACGAAGTTGGCGGTGATAAGTACCGCAACCCAAGCACTGTCGATTCTAACTTTATAACAATAATAAAAAATCATTAATAGTTATAGGTATCCACTGAAAATTATCAAATTAAAGGGAAGTATATTTTTTTTATAACCTCTACAAAGTACCCTCTCCCAGAGGTTATCTATATCCGTTCATGAATTATCGAGTATACAGACACACAAACACATAGATATCATCGCGAAAATAGTCAAAATGGTCGTAAAAATTTGTCAAAAACTCGAAATCGAAAAAAATCCTGATTACTATACTTTCCTTATTTGTATACAGACAAGAAAGTAAAAAATCTGATGTGTCCAACACATGACTTTCCTATCTAGTTATTATAGGCTTTTCCGGTTATTTTGTACAACCTATTGCAGCACTTCTATAAATGTTTAGAGAATAAACTAAATATATATATTATCCACATACATCTACCTCGAAACATTTTTCTATAGATATCCCAAGTAGCAAGGTGCCGTCATTATGACGTGATTGTTTGGAATTAGTTGTCAGAAACGTCACTATCCCAATTAATGACGTTATTATGACGTCGTTTTTGCAACGTTAATTAGACGCCAATACAGACTCGTCATTGTGACATAATTTTTTAGTATTAATTTATCCGATATACAATATCCTAATCAGTAACGTGTATTTGACATCGCATTAATTTCATAGAATAGACGTCACTTAGAATTCGTCATATTTACGTTATTTTTTCGTATATTTTAATACTTAGTGTTAAATTATAAAGGACCTAATTGGAAATCTGCTTCAATTGAAAACACGTATATAATAAGTTTGTTCGAGCTGCAGTTTGTAAATTTTTTTGGTAAAATTACGTTGCCTTGTGTTTTGATATGGATAATTAGTAACGTTCCGTTTTCTATCATTAATCATTTTCAAGATTTTGTTGCCTGTCTCTTTTTAACGTATGGCTAATTCAATTCTGATGTCCTCGAATCTCAAATGGCAATGAGTTTTGCTAATCTAGTACAATTGTACTGAAACTAGTACATCCTAAAGGTAACAGGTACGCTAGAAACGAAATTCAGTACATTGTCGGCTATCGACCAGTGCAATTAATATAAGTTAAACTAGTAAATGTACCCTAAAGACCTAATAACTCCTAAATAAGGCAACCAGAGAAAAAACCGATCCTAGTATATTTTTATGAAATCTGGTACAATTATTTATACCAATCTAGTACTAAACTAAAAAATATTCTGGCAGTGTCATATTGTCAATTGTCATTGTTGTTTTCTGTTTCCTCCATCTTCATGATTCTCGTGACCTCGTGAACGTGGTGCATTTTTAAATTGTACTTTATTTGATAAGATGTTTTAGAAAAAGGTAAAAAATAGAATGTGACAAAATAATAAAGTATATTAAACCAAATTTGGTATTTTACAGATGTATTGTTGAGTTTAAAAAACCGGATGATGACGGTCTGGCGGTTGTGAGGTGAGCATAAAATGGTTGACGACGAGTAAAAACAAGTCTTTTGGCCGCCTTTATAAAGAAATATAATATAAGACTGGTAAGTAATGTTATACTTTTATTTTTTGATTATGAGTTCTTTCAGGGTATTTTTTTAATAGTTTATTTAAAAATTAAATATTCTTAGTGGGTCACTTGATTTAGATACCTTTTATCATCTCAAAGGATATATGATCTTTTTTTTATTAACTTTTATTATAAACTCAGACTATAAGTATACCCCTGAGAAGGTAGTTTTTGGGGCTACTACCTAAATCTCCGGTGAAATAATCGCCTCAGATTTTATAACTAGATACACTATTTACTTTCTGTCTTTAAGAATTTTCAGTGGTCTGTATTTTAATAGTTCTTTTATTCTAGATGATAATGATAAGTGATGCACCAAATTAAAAAAAGTCGAAGTTACCTCAGATCTACATTCCGAGGCTGATAAAGTACCTAGTAGAAGAAAACAGGTGAAAAACTAGGAAGCTGTCATTCGATGATACTGAAGATGATGAAATCGTAAATCATGCTCGTTCACCCTCAATTAAAATTAAATCTACAATTTTAGGTATGCTGTGTCAGTTCCTCTAATATTCTTTTGTCATTTTATTCCTTTTGTTTCATGTTCATGACTTTTTTATTTACCAGTGTAATTTATTTTTTATAATATATTTTTCATGTTTTTTGGATTAAATAAATAACTTTCATCTGCTTAGTATTTTTAATAATTCCATCCAACCTTGGGACACCCAATATAGACGTCACTTTGACGTTAGGTAGATTCGTGATAATGACGTCATTTTATTTAGCCTGGGACACCCGATATACACGTTACTTTTACGTGATATCGATTCGTCAAAATGACGATATGGAATGACGTCATTTCGCTGTGACATTCTCACGTTACCATAACGTTATTTTTAGATCATCAAATGACGTAACGCACACCAAAACATCAGGTCATAATGACGGCATGATGTTGCATGGGATTCATTGAAAACGAAAATACTGAAAAATTAAAATTTAGCACTTTTCCTACAATTTTTTCATTACGGTCCATTTTAGAAAAATCATGTATAAACAAAAATTATAGAGATCGATATCGCAAACAACTTTTAGTTCAACAATTTTCATAAAAATCAGTTTCGCACATTTTGTCAAATTTCTCGAATACGGACCATTTCAGGAAATTTTGACATAAAGCAAAAATTATAGATAATAATAGATAATACTTGATGGGATTCCATGATCCTCACTACTAAGTTAATTTTTTATTTTTGTTGAAAGGTCCATTATTTCTGATGGTGTAATTGATTTTAAGAAAATTTTCTTATTATTTTCTGGGATGCTACATTTGTACGGAACCTCTGGAAGTTTATCTAAGAGTTCTGGAACTATTTTTGATAAAAAAATATTGTAATTGTTTGAGATTTCATGAGGAATTCCGTGTATCACAATATTTTCTTCGTCATTCTTTCCAATAATTTCTTTACATATGTCCCATAAACACTTAGTTTTATTGTCAGATAATCGTATTATTTTATCGTAACCATCTTTTTTATTCATCTGTAGTAAGTAATGTATCATATTGTTTCTTTATTAATTTGTATGGAACCTTATACATGTCATTGTTCCTAGTTAAAATTAGTACAATATCAAGCTGGCTTTTTATATTAATAATATCTTGTGTTAGCTGATATTTTTTGCAAGTTTTCTTTACAGTTACATAATTTAATGGAACATTTTTATTAAACTGCTCTTAATATATAATAATGAATAAGTCTCATTGTTTTTCTATTTGCATGCTGTTTACATTGACTATCTCCTCCCAGTTTGTCTTGTTTAGCTCTAAAAAGAATTTTTGTATGTTTTTCTCTGTAAAATATCTACAAGTATGATAAACCGTAATAACACTATCACTTAACTGACTGTTATTACCTGAACAGTATGATCCGAACAATGTAATTCTACTAGCAATGTTGAGTAATTGCCCTTATAGTTTGATAAACTATTATCTAAGCAATTTTTTCTGTTTATTGTGATACGACAGAAAGCTGATGCTAGATTATAATTCTTTATACCAATTTCCTGTAATTGTTCCTTAGACTTACTTTTATTTTTGGACATATCATTGTTGAATTACCCTGTATTTTGCCGTTATTTGGTTTATTGGTTTCTGACCTAGGCTGTTCTGTGTTTATCTTTGCTTTATCGGCATAGTTTTTGTTTGGTAGATAATGTGTTTGTGTTTCGTTTTTTTGCAATCTATCAACTTTTCTTGTAATAATTGTTTGTTTTCCTGCAGTAGACTAATATTATTTTCTAAAATAATTTGTTTGTTTTCTGTCTCGGATAAAAGTTTCGTTAGCATATTATTTTCCCATACTAATTTCTGAATATTTATTTTGTCATTTTATAATAAATTACCTTGATTTAAGAGGTCGATGCTGATGCTTGGACTTAACAAATCATCCGTTTCATCGTTCATATCCAATCATATCCACTTGATCTTCACAACAAATTTTACGTTTCGAACAACTGTTATGAAAAACCGCATCACATGAGGTACATTTTGTTATTTACACATTTTCTCAAATATCTCGAATACATTTCATTTTAGAGAAATTATGTATGGTAAAAAAATTATGATGAATTATATTACAAACAACTTTTATTTGAACAATTTTTATAAAAAAATATTTTTTTACATGTCAAATTTCTCGAATACGGGCCATTTTAGGAAAATTCTATATAAAACAAAAATTATAGACAATAATATCAGAAGTAACTTTTATTTGAATAATTTTCTTCTCCAAACGTAAATAACAGATATATTCCATAAAATATCAAAATGACCACCAATAGTAGTAGTACCCCCCCAAATGTTCCGACTCTGCCCACACACACACACACACACACACACACACACACACACACACACACACACACACACACACACACACACACACACACACACACACACACACACACACACACACACACACACACACACACACACACACACACACACACACACACACACACACACACACACACACACACACACACACACACACACACACACACACACACACACACACACACACACACACACACACACACACACACACACACACACACACACACACACACACACACACACACACACACACACACACACACACACACACACACACACACACACACACACACACACACACACACACACACACACACACACACACACACACACACACACACACACACACACACACACACACACACACACACACACACACACACACACACACACACACACACACACACACACACACACACACACACACACACACACACACACACACACACACACACACACACACACACACACACACACACACACACACACACACACACACACACACACACACACACACACACACACACACACACACACACACACACACACACACACACACACACACACACACACACACACACACACACACACACACACACACACACACACACACACACACACACACACACACACACACACACACACACACACACACACACACACACACACACACACACACACACACACACACACACACACACACACACACACACACACACACACACACACACACACACCACACACACACACACACACACACACACACACACACACACACACACACACACACACACACACACACACACACACACACACACACACACACACACACACACACACACACACACACACACACACACACACACACACACACACACACACACACACACACACACACACACACCACACACACACACACACACACACACACACACACACACACACACACACACACACACACACACACACACACACACACACACACACACACACACACACACACACACACACACACACACACACACACACACACACACACACACACACACACACACACACACACACACACACACACACACACACACACACACACACACACACACACACACACACACACACACACACACACACACACACACACACACACACACACACACACACACACACACACACACACACACACACACACACACACACACACACACACACACACACACACACACACACACACACACACACACACACACACACACACACACACACACACACACACACACACACACACACACACACACACACACACACACACACACACACACACACACACACACACACACACACACACACACACACACACACACACACACACACACACACACACACACACACACACACACACACACACACACACACACACACACACACACACACACACACACACACACACACACATGCAGACAGACAGACACACACACACTCGAGGTCAAAAAAAATCATAATTCTTATACTTTCCTTATATCTGTATACAGATAGGGAAGTAAAAAGGCCTAACTCGTATACTCTTTTATCAGATTATAATCGACAACCATCCTTCTTGATAGAATTACCAAAGTTTACATCGACTATTGGTTTATTAGACCGCATACATTTTATGAGACAACCAGGAGATGTTCCTAATCCCAACTTCTGTGTTTAGAAGCATCACTTCATTCACTACTGTACCCGAAACTTGTCGATGATATGATGTAAACCAACAAGCTAACAATAATACAATCTCATTGTTTATCCAACGCAGATTGTATTATATTTTAGCTTCGTGGATGTGGATAGTTAGATGGCTCGAGGGTAATTTTAAACTCAGACGTGCACTTTGCTTACCAAACAACTTGCCTTTCAAATCTCTATCGGCTTTACTGCGAACTTTACCAATTATATTACATTTTAACTTTGAAAATTCTATTTGCAGGGATTTGCAAATAAAACTTTTGTTTGATAATAAAATTGTTTCAAAACCGGCAAGAATGCTTAAAGAGTTTCTACAATTGGGTACAAACGCCGTTAATATGATTGATAGAGGTAACTTAATTATTATTTTAAAAACTCTTCGTAAAGTCATGAGAAGGGAGCAGACACCTCCACCCCTCTCAGAGTCTCAATTTATTACAAACTCATAGACTTGTTAGAATTTGAAGCAGTCATGTAAAAAAAGAACTGACTTACTTATCTGACCAATTATATCAAGAAACAAAAGAACTTGATCCTAAACAAAACTTTTTCTTTAAAATAGCGATTTATTATTTTAAAAATCAGTCTTCTTAAAAATTTAGCTCATAAATATGGGCAATGAATAAATCAGAGGAATCAGCAGCCCGTAAAACAGTAGGACAAATAATCCATTTGTTTTTAGTACCCAAGGTTTTAAATTCACTACTCATAAACATTAATTATTCGCTGCCGAATCTCAGTTTAAGACGAGATTAAAAAAAACATAAAGGTACTGTTTAAAAACAGAATAAATATAATCGATTTAACATATTAACAAAAACTAAAATTTACTTTTAAAATAGGTATCTAATAAAAAAAAATACTAAATATATATTTTTATATTTTCTTGTAATAATAGTTATTACTATTATTTAATGTTATTATGATCAATATTATTATTATTATTATTATTATTATTAAATATTATTAATATTGTTATTATTATTGAATTTATTATTAACATTATTATTTATAAAGTTATACTTAACGGTATGTAAACCACGGACAGTCTCTAACTTTGTGGTTATTTATTGTTTATTTATATTTTTATATGTATTTCTTGATTATTGTGTGTATTTTTGAAAATGAACAAATTAAAATTATTATAATTATTATTAACTCTAGAGGGGTATCGTACGTAAAATTTACGTGTGGTTTGTAGCAAAAGGGCCCTCTCCACTAATTCTTTTGAGTCGCGATCTTGAGCTTTCAGCAGTGCCTCAGGAAATATCCACTTGTGAAGATTTCTAGGTGACAGAGTTGCAATTATTTAGCAACATAAAATGTAGCTTGATTTTGAAAAGTATACACGTAAAAATACGCATTGATACCAATAAGTACGTTTATTAGACGTGTCGCCAAGCTTAAAATTTTACGCTTCGCTTATTTCTCAACGACTGTCGCTGCAAATGGCCCTATGTATCTTTTACAATATGATAAACATGGCTTGCATCAATTCATATATAATTTAGTCACACAGTGTTGAAGCATTAGGTAGTAAAACTTTAATACGTTTTGAGTACTTCACAAAAGTCTTACTTAACCATGGCAATCACAACGTCAACAAATAGGATACCTAAGTACAGAAAGTGCAATAGATATTTAAGAAACTTTTTTACCCAGTACAAATTTCGAAGGGAAGGAGATCAAAAAGGGACCTTTGCCACCTTTGTCCTACATTAAAGGAAAAAATGGCAACTAGGTACTGCGTAAAATGTACCAAAACAGTATGTGGGGAATACCAAATAAAAATATGCACGTGTTTCAAAAAATCAAATGAAAAAAATGTTCTTTATTTTTAAATTCAGTTACTGTAATTTTTTCATTTTAAAATATTGTTTTGTTATTAAAATATGGTAAAAACACTATTTTATGTTTCGATAAAAAAAAACTAATGAAACAGGTAATTTTACAAAGTTTACGTGTAAAAATTTGCGAATGCGTAAATTTTACGTGTCCATACCAACAAGCGGTAGAAATTAAACGATACCGTTTTAGAGTTAAAACAGTTATTGAGTGGTATTTTTTTAATCACACAAAAAATAGTAACAAAATTTAGAACAAAATATTAAAAAAATTAATGTTAAGATTAAATAAAGACGAAAGAAAAATAAAAGTATACATTTTGGAAAATTCATTATATTTTAATATCCAGCTAGTTTAAAAGAATCAGATTCTATAAAAATGCTTTTCTAATCGCTCCTACTTCATTAACGTCAGCAAGTAAAATAAAGGGTTTGGCAAAATTGGCAGTACACCTGATTTGTGGCTCAATTAGGGATTGTTTTAAAAATTACCAGGAATAATTTTTTTTGTATATTTTATCTGTCATATTTATCAGGATATGACGTCTTTGGATGACATTTTAAGAGAGGTTCTATAACCGTCCGCCATTTTGGAAATTTTTAATGTTTAAATTGCGGGCTTAATACCAAAAAAAACTTTTTTTGTATCTGAGCTTCTTATGCATCATAGATTGGCTCATAATAACTATTTTTTATACCTCACCGGGAGATGCTGCCCACAACGGCCCTTTTTCACGTTTGGATGCATGATTTTTTTTATTTTCTATGCCAGATGACGTACCAGTCGCGAAATTATGTTTAGTTGCCTCACATACTTTGATTACTATACGGTGCAAGAGAGAGGTCCGACACGTCCAACATAGGGCGCGGCCATTTTGATTCCTATGCCACAGTTTATAGCTCACTCTGCGTCGGCACTTTTGATCTCAATGTTCCAGTTTAAACACTGCGCAACTCGGATAATACAATATATGACAACCGCCTATAATAAAACAGCAGTCTTCTGCGTATTCTGAATTTGTATCCCTGGAGTGGATGTTATTTTAAAACTTTCAACTGGTCCGAGTGAGCTAACTGATTCTTTAGCAATAAACTGTGACTCCAAAAATATTATTCACTGACACTGACAGCAGCAAGCAAAATATCAGGTGCGTTTTAATCATCTGCTTCTGCTTCCGGAATTGTCGGTTTAGTCGTTTTAACCTGTCAGATTAAAACAAGAAAACCGACAATTCCGAAGCAGAAGCGGATGATTAAAACGCACCTATAAAAAATATTGCGCCAAGATGTAGGCAACACGTAATAAGGGATCAAAATGGCGGAGTTTTCTCTCCTTTTAAAAGGGACTCAGAAAGCTGCGCAGTGCGACCATTCTCCGTATAGTAAAAGAAAATCAAAGGATGTGAGTTGCCTAAACCAATAAATATTACTCGAAATTCTCCGATCTATAAATAGATCGGTTAACGGCAAACAATAAATATTGTATTTATTTGGCGAATTTCGAATTTAGTTCCAGCTTGTAGGATCGGCGTTGCCGTCTCTACAGATAGTTTGTGAATCCACAGGCAAAGCTCATAGTAGCGTTGTCCGTTTTTAAAATACATTTCTACAATAAATTTATTACTAATGATATTTGTTTTTATTACGAAAAACAAAATTTACAGTTATCAAATTTCATGAAAGATAAATAGGGTGCACATAAAATTGCTATAAAAT
Source organism: Psylliodes chrysocephalus (assembly GCA_927349885.1). Classification (NCBI taxonomy): domain Eukaryota; kingdom Metazoa; phylum Arthropoda; class Insecta; order Coleoptera; family Chrysomelidae; genus Psylliodes; species Psylliodes chrysocephalus. The sequence goes on from OV651816.1 coordinate 31,641,225, forward strand.
AGGTAGGTACCTACCAGTGTTACATAATAAAATACAAAATACGAGCACGAAATGATGAAGCGAGCTTGTCGATTTTGGTCCGAATTTATAAAAAAACACCCAAGTTCAGCTCCGAAAATTTTACGGTCGGAAAAAATTAATAGGTACCGATTTCGCTGAATAGTGGAAAAAACGACATTCTTCGAGCAAAAATCAAGGGCGCTAATGGCGTTTCATAAAATTGCACTTTTCGACAAGGCGTTTCGTTGCATCATGAGCACATTATGAAACCAAAATCTAAAACCCCATTTATAAACAAATCATACTCTTACTTGCATACAAACAAAATATCTACTAAATAAAAAGTATATTCAAGGCAAAAATTGCACAATAAATTATTGTGATATTCCCTACTACTGACCGATTCAATTTTGTCAGTAAATAATAATTGAATTTTGGATCCGTCATTTGCACTGTATATTTTGAGAGTCGGGTCAGTTAACTCTTTTAAAGATCAGGCTCACTGGATCGGATCCGATCTGCTCATCATTAGTTGTCATCAAAGTAAGTGATCTGTCTGCCATTATCATTGCGAATGCGAATGCGAATTAAATAACAAATACATTTTATATGCCTATAAGACATTTTTAATTGTTAGTCGAAGCATTAAAGCAAAAAGGTTTGGAGTTTTTTAAACTAAGACGGATCGGAATGCGGATTTTTGCATTCGCAAAAAATGCCCCTACATTGTATCTTATACAAACCGGAAATTGCATCGCTGCAGCCAAAAATGCATTTTTTGAGACGGCTTTTGGAAAATGAAAGAACTTTGTAAATAAGAGCCAGAACTGGCCCAAATCGGGTTTTCGGGTGTTTTCGATGTCACTGATCACGATTACGATGTTCAAATTGACCCACAGCCGACCTGGAGCGCAGGAACGCTGATGAACGTCATCTCTGTGGAACTATCCCGAAATTCACGGGGGGAAGGAGAGCAACTCGGCGCCCGGGAGCTTTTTAGGTCGCTAAATTCAAATATGGCATCAGTGAACACCCCTCGGATACCTGATATGCTGGAACCTGGACGTGGACGTCATCACCGAACATTTTCCTGAAAATATCACCAAAAATAACCCGAAAATTATTGTAGGGGCGTTTTTTGAGGCGGTTAATCCAAATTTCACGTCGAAAACGACCCCTGAACACCTGATGCACCAATACCTGGACGTGGACCTTATCTCGGTGAGTTTTCCTCACACAATCAAAAGAGACGAACCGAAAATCGTTATGGGGGGTTTTTTGGGGTGCTACATTCAAATGTGGCACTGACAAACACCCCCGCGGACACCTGGTGCGCCCAAACCTGGACGTAGACGTCATTCCCGAGAATATTCCTGACAAGATCGCCCGAAAATCATTGTAGGGGCATTTTTTTGGGCGCTTAATCAAAATGTCACGTCGAAAACGACCCCCCCGAACACCTAATGCACCGGAATCTGGCCTTTAACGTCGTCTTCGGGGGTTTTTCTAACACAATCGAAGAAGACGAACCCAAATTGACCCACAGCCGACATGGAGCGCAGGTACGCCGATGAACGTCATCTCCGTGGGACTCTCCCGAAAATCGTGAGGGGAAGGAGAGAAACTCAGCAAATGGGGGTTTTTGAAAATCATTATAGAGGCGTTTTTCTGGGCGCTCAATCCAAATTTCTCGTCGAAGACGATCCCCTGAACACCTGGTGCACCGGAACCTGCACGCAGACTTTATCTTCGTGGGGTTTCCTCACACAATCGAAAAGAACGAACCAAAAATCGTTATGGGGTTTTTTTTTGGGGCGTTGAATCCGAATTTTGTGTTAAAAACGATCTCCCCAAAACCTGGTGCACCGGAACCTGGTCTTAAACGTAATCTTCGTGGGACTCTCCCAAAATTCACGAGGTTATGTATGAAACTGATCGAGCTGATGGGTATAGACCCCTTTTAATTGAATTATTTTAAAATTAGTTATTTTGTCTTATTAACCTAAAGATATTTTTACAATTTGTAGATTTTCGTTAGTGGGTCGTGGAAAAAATACACTGTACCACTCGAGTGGATTATATTCACTCTTTTTGTACAAGCTACTATTATGTTACATTAAGTTCTGAAGTTTTTTGACTCATTTTTGTAGCATCTAGTGTCAACCAAGATGCTAATTATTTGGCATTTATAAGTTACAAGAATGTCATTGCAACCTTTAGCTGATTAATTCTTAAAAAAGGAATTAATTTATTACAGAATTTTGCAAGCGTGGGAAATATTGAAATATTTAATTTGCAGAATATAATATATTACAACTTTGACGTTACTAAATATTAGATAGATTAAATATTAGATGACTTATTGCACCAACTCGGCTTCACAGGTATCTAATGAAGGTTTTAATGTTAATAATTGAAATATTAGTTAACATGAACTGATTTTTGTTGTCCAGAATATGATTTGTTCATAAATAATTGTTGTTGGGAAGGAGGTAGTAAAACTAAGTTTCAAATAACGTTTTTTATTTTTTATGCATTGACGTGTCGTTGTTCGCCACGCGACCTTGCCTATATGGACCGAACATCCATGCCCCTAAAGAACTTCCCAAACTGTCAAGGTATTTGAGAATTATTTTTTTTTTTTTTTTTCTTTAGTGTACGGCTTCAACATCTAAGGTCATTAGCCTAGTGTTCTATGTAGGTTATGGATTGTACTAGTAGTCTAATACTCCATAGTGCAGAAGTATTAGTACTCTAATACTCCTACACCCCTACAGACAGGCCTTGTTACTGTTTCCTTGCGCCACTTTAGGAACAGCACTGTTAATTAGAACCCAACAGTGAATGGTCGAGTGGGGAATATTTTCAAAAATATGACTGTTTCTTCGTTGTCAATTTTCACTTATTTCTGTTAAATCTACTGCAGATTAATAACATTATGGGCGGAACTAATGAAAATGATGATGAGGGCAACAGATAAAGAGGAAAATAATGATTTGTAAATGCAAATTAGCATTGAATTTAATCCGAGCGGATTCACGTAATTAACAGTCGAATGTACTGTCGTAATACGTGCGGATGGCGATGTGAACGCGGCCTTACACGCATTAGTGGAACACATGCATACATTAGAATGCATCTCCTAATGACATGGAGGCATTCTAGATTGGAGTTGCATAGTAATAATTACATCATTGCTGGGTCGACTGAGTCGCAACTTCATCAAGAATAATCACAGTTAATATGAAATGCAGTACCGTGGTATTCAGTGCAAATATGTATGGCATTTGTGCCGTATAATTAAAGGAATTAAGTATGTTTTCAAAACACTTCTGTATAAACACTGACAGGGACAGCTCAAACTAAAAGTAAATGAGAATTATAGTATTGTACATTAATCGAAAGAAGTATTTTGACTAGAGGATATTTTAAAAAGAAAACTAAAAGAAATAGTCAAATTGTGAGATAAATACAACTAAAACAGGTAACTCTGAAGATAGAAAAATATTTGCTTAATGGTCTTATATCATTAAATTTAAAAGAAGTAAAGAAACAAAATTTGTTGTACACGGAGCTAAACTTAAATACGACACCATTATGCCATTGGAAAACTTACCAGTACATTTTTGGCTGAAATACATGTAATTTAATAAATATTCGTAAAAAGAGAAGAAATAAAGAAGAATAGGAAGCATCTTACCTTTCTCAGAGATTCAGGCAGCCTTAATGGTCCTTCCTTTAAACAGAAACATATCAATGCCTGGCAATACTTGAAAATCATGTTTTAGCAAAATACGATATATCCAAAAGGTCACAGTAATGTAGGCTAAATCTAACCATACCTGCCAAGGCTTTAACATATTTATGTGTGATAATTGGCAGGAATAGTTAAAAAAAAATGAATGAAAATTGTAGTTTTTTACAATAATGGAACGAGATTTTTTGACTAGAAGGTATCCTAAAAGAATAACAAAAAAAAAGAAGTAGTTAAATCGTTTTGCTTTAAGATCAAGATAAGGCTGTGCCAAATAAAACGACTATTTTTTTTTCGGTCCCATGTTGAAATTTCGTTGAGGGTCACGAAAAAAAAATTATTTCAAAATTTCAGCCCTCTATCTCAATTTTTGAATTAGCGCTCCTAAAAATAAGAATTTTAAACAAAAAAATATTTTTTTCGCTTAGTTTTTGTTTATAAAAAATCACGTATACTAAATAAAAAAAAACTCTTGGTATGGTTTTGTAGAGAATTAAATTCTCTACGAAAATTATCTCCAGCCGAATTAAAACAATCAACACCGTCTCTTTGAGAGCTAATCAAATTTCAGTTTGCTTTATAATTTTTATTTTCATTTATTGCTGAACACTGATTTAAAGAACTTTTCTAAGAAAAAAACTTACTGATTTAATTTTTCTAGGAATGTTTATGATCTAACAAAATAGTTTTTTATACTTTAATGAAAGCAAATACTATCAAGCTATTAATATTCTCTATTTTTAGAATAATGAATTTAAAAAAAAAAAAAATTATTTTACTTTAATCTTGCCATTGATTAAAAACTTGGTAAAATTAATTTTCTTAGTAAAAGTTTCACAATTCCACAATTGTATAAAAAATCATGGTTATTTTGACAATAATAAATAGTCTGTGAGAGTAAAATATATCAAAAAATTGACTGAAAACAAGAAATGATTTCCTTGTATTTCGTGCAAAACTTTTTTATTAATGCAAAGCTTTCGGCTTATTTGCCATCATCAGTGCTCATTGTCCACAACGTATCCAACAAGTTCCTGGTCATCCTCACTCCCAAAATTATAAATTTCGGGATGTTTACAACTTGCTAAATCATAATTTTATTAATATTAATATTTTCAAATTTAAATTTATCTCATTTTGGTTCAAGTTCAATCAACTTGAACCAAAATGAGATAAATTTAAATTTGAAAATATTAATATTAATAAAATTATGATTTAGCAAGTTGTAAACATCCCGAAATTTATAATTTTGGGAGTGAGGATGACCAGGAACTTGTTGGATACGTTGTGGACAATGAGCACTGATGATGGCAAATAAGCCGAAAGCGCTTTGCATTAATAAAAAAGTTTTGCACGAAATACAAGTTTTTCCTTTTTGAATCTAAACTACGTGCACACAGCTGTCAACCTTTTTTGGTTTTTTTAATAAGAAATGATTTGTTGTAAAAAAAATTATTTTAATTTTTACTAGTTTTCAAGAGCTTACATCTTTTAAAAGTACATTAGTATATTCATGATATGTATATTTTTATTCGTATTATCAATAAAAGTGATAAGACCATCACTTTAATCATTTTAAAAACAATTATTAGACTTAAGAAAACATGTTACGCACATAAATTTTGTTTACTACAATTGGGATATTTCTTACGATGGTCAGCTACAACTTGTAATAAAAACTGCCTTTGTTCTTCATCATAAGTGAGACTATCATTATATTTATCAAATCAACGCTACAGCTCTTTCAACAACATCATTAACAACCTTAATTGATCGAACAATTTCTAAAGAAGCCTGGTAGTCGTTATCGGATTCCCATTGATCTACAGGTAAATCAAGAAAACTAGAAGATAAACCGAACTTTTCAAATAAAATCATGGACTTCTGAGTAACAAAATCACTTATATCTATCGAGATAAATGATTTTAAATCGTCTTGTTTTAAACATAGTTTTCTCGTGTTTTTTGTCATACTTTGTTGACTTGTCATGGCTTGAACCATTTTTATCTTAATGGCTGATGAGATTCTTTCATCGAAAAATAATAATGCCACAAGATCTTCGGACAAATACCAGAGATATCTAAGAAATTTGGTTGATGCAGCATTAGAGAATTTTACATTTATGTGTTTAAAATCTATCAAACTTTTCAAGAACATGAAATCCTGATATGGAGCGTAGATACTGATTGGTGCATTATACCAACCTTTAATATAAACATCAACGATAAAGATACAAATTTGTGATAGTTTGGGAATTTCAACTTTGGCAAGTTTAAATTGACTTTTGAATAAATAAATTTTTAAGCAGTAAATTGCTTTTCATAGCAATCAAACATGATGATGTGCTCCAGGAGTCTTGAAAGAAATACCTTGAGGTGGAATTTCCCCTAAAAATATATAGGCCAAAGCTAGGAGCTCTTTATAATCTCCTCTAGGTTGGAATTCCTAAAATAATTAGAATATTTTCATCGATCTGTTAATAAAAATTGCATAAAAATAATGCAATATTTAGTCATATAAGTTTACCTTCATTTGAAATTGGATAAATTCCAAAATGAATTCCAAAATGTCTTGCTTTTTGTCACACAAGATTTGCTTGACTTCTTGATCATTTATCCCTGTTTTATAATGCGACTGATCGATTGTGGACCATTCTCGCTTGAACCGATTGAAAACTGCAGGACTTGGACCACAAGACACAGGCCAGACAACTTCAGCAACACTTTATAAAACTAGCTCATAAATATGATGCCGACAGGGAAACCAGAGCAGTTTTTGATTCAAAGCTTCTTCAATATGTACTGCTGCTCCATTCTCGTCACCTTTAATAACAATCAATAATAATCAATCTAAAAAAATACAAAAAACAAGACTCAACCAATAACAAAAAAGCATGATCTTTGATTTTGAGCACAAAGTTTGTATCTAGCTGCGCAAAAATGTTAAGCACCTGAGTTAACATAGGCAGTGTCAAAGCACATTCCTTTCACATTATTAACAATATCCCATCGCTTTAACTCTGCGACTATCGATTGAGCTTGATTGAATCCTGTGCCACTATTTAATTTTGGGACTGCTAGTAGTTGCTCATAATTTAGACCTGATAAAACTATTGGAAGCCTGTCAACTTTTTCAGTTCCACCAAAATCTGGGAGCAATTTAATATTACATTTTTGACAGCAGAATTATTTTTTTTTATATCTATTGCCATCATTTTTCTCATCTTATTACGATCTCTATGTATTAACCTATGGCTAACATTAATTTTTTTAGGATCATGACCCAAACTTTTTGCGACAGCGATTACAATATAAGCATCATTTCTGCTAGAGACATTTGATCTGTCTAAAGCTGATGATAATTCAGGAGTCATAATGTCAATTTTATTCTCCCTTGAACTTTGTGGAAGTTCATCTTCAAAGTTGGATATTGTTCGTTTTGGTGCTCTTGAACTAGAACTAGATGATCGACTCAATTCTTCAAAAGAAATAGATGTATCAGACAACGCTTGACTTAAGGCTGAAAAAAATTGCATTATGTGATTAGATTTTTAAATAGCAAACTTGAAAAAAAATTTGAAACTAATGTTTTGGTAGCATTTACGAAATTCATAATGATTACCATTATCATTAATGTCATTTTCTATTGGCTCTAGAGGGAAACTACCAACTTCCATGTCATCTGGTACAAGTGTCAATCGGCCTTTACTTTTTCTCACTAACGAAAAAAGTTCTTGAGGACATGAGTCATCAGATATACCTTTTTTAATCTTACATCAAATAATTCATTTAATTTATCAGTGAATTTTTTTATTTTCAACAGATGAAACTCCGAATGTTTTTTAAGTCGACTTTTATCCAAATTTTTCCATTCTGTAAAAAGTGATTCCATTTTTGTAATTGCATGTTGATTTTTTACCAGTGGTAAATCCATAACACTCCAAATTTTTTGAACTTCTTCAATAACCTCCGTAGCACATAAACGAACTGTTTTGTTTAAAACCTTATACTTAAACATAAAATAATTCAAAACGTCTCCGTTTTTAGGCAGCTTGCGTGAAACCAAATTATTATGTAAAGCACCCAAAAGATAAACATTATTCAAATTATTTTCCGACATAGCTAATACAACTTTTAAAAAAGAGTAACAATCGATCACTGCACATATCAATATAACCTCAGATTCTAGAATAGAAACTGGTCAGCTGTGAATGTAATCAACTTTATCCAAGCAGCTGTGACAATTATGCTAACGACATCTATTAGCTCATATATGCAATAGTACACTGACGGGTTTTTGATAACTCCCATTTCAAGTTACTAGCGCAACAAAAAAATGCGTTAAGTGTATAAAAATAACAAGAAAAGATATATTTTATAAATTTCAGAGCGTGAATAATTTTTAAGCTATTAAAACTTACAAATAGAGAATAATTTTTTTAACTTAATTATTACTTTGAATACAATGATATTTATCTTCTACAATACCAAACGAATATCAATTAAAGCATAAAAACTATTTTTTCAGAAAAATTGAATCAGTAAGTTTTTCTCTTAGAAAAGTTCTTTAAATCAGTGTTCAGCAATAAATAAAAATAAAAATTATAAAGCAAACTGAAATTTGATTAGCTCTCAAAGAGACGGTGTTGATTTTTTTAATTCGGCTGAAGATAATTTTTGTAGAGAATTTAATTCTCTACAAAACCATACCAAGAGTTTTTTTTATTTAGTATACGTGATTTTTTATAAACAAAAACTAAGCGAAAAAAATTTTTTTGTTAAAAATTCTTATTTTTACGAGCGCTAATTCAAAAATTGACATAGAGGGCTGAAATTTTGACATAATTTTTTTTGACCCTCAACGTGACATTGGACCGAAAATAAAGTCGTTTTATTTGGCACAGCCTATACCTTTTTTTTTTTTTTTTTTTTTTTCGGTATAAACTGTGACCTGTAAATTGTAAATTTTGATTTATCAAGCAAATTTTAAAAATATTAGAAAATGTGTAATACGGCAAATAATTTTCTAGGTAAAATGAAAGTCATGTTAATGTAGAAGTTAAGAAATGGTTTATCAATTTTCCTCTGTTCTGAGCTACTTCAGACTACAATAGGTACATTTATTCTTTTTCTTCCAGACGCCCTAGTCTCGTATATTCTTCTTGTCGGCTTGTTCTCTGTCATTCACACATATTCTAGCCACACTAATTGTCTTGCCTGGATTTTGTATTCATAGCTTTTGGTTTAATTTATTCTCTGTTACATTTCTTACTCAGTCTCGTCTTGTTTTTCCCACATAAATCTCATTTTCTTTGCGTTAATTTGTTTTTCATTTGTCAATTCCATTTAAACTGAGAAAGCAATTTGTTATTATTAAGGAATATTTACCAACAGTTACCCAATAAATATATTAAAAATGGCGTTAGGGGCTTTTCGAATTTGCAATTTGATCTTGTAGGTTCTAAAACTTTCTCTCCTAGAGCTCTTTTAATAGTTTGCACAAGGCGTTCTGCCTGTCCATTTGTAGATGGATGATATGGTGCTGATATTTTGTGCATAATTCCGTTAGTTGTCAAAAATGACTAAAACCAATGTAAGGTAAATTGGGATCCATTATCTGAAACCACTGTCAGCGGCAGTTCAAACGTTGTGAAAAGCTCCTTTAATTGCTGTATGCTCCATTTAGAGGTTGTTACCTTTGTTGTTGGTATGGCCTCTATCCACTTAGTGTATGCAATACGTATTATTCATGGGTCCCGCAAAGTTGATGTGAATTCATTGCCAAGGTTCCTGCGGTAATTTTATAGATAAAGTTGAGTGTTTGGTGGTCAGTTTCGCTTAAGGCAGCATTCTCTATATTTACTCACCATATTTTCTATATCTTTATCTAGTTGTTTCCAATAGCAATAACTACGAGCCAATGCTTTCATTTCATTCTCATATTTCCTATGTGTAATACCCACATACTTTGATTTTCTTTTACTATACGGAGAATGGTCGCACTGCGCAGCTTTCTGAGTGCCTTTTAAAAGGAGATAGAAAACTCCGCCATTTTGAACCATTATTACGTGTTGCCTACATCTTGGCGCAATATTTTTAATAGGTGCGTTTTAGTCATCCGCTTCTGCTTCGGAATTGTCAGTTTTCTTGTTTTAATCTGACAGGTTAAAACGACTAAACCGACAATTCCTGAAGCAGAAGCGGATGATTAAAACGCACCTGATATTTTGCTTGCTGCTGTCAGTGTCAGTGAATATTATTTTTGAAGTCACAGTTTATTGCTAAAGAATCAGTTAGCTCACTCGGACCAGTTGAAAGTTCCAAAATAACATCCACTCCAGGGATACAAATTCAGGATACGCAGAAGACTGCTGTTTTACTATAGGCGGTTGTCATATTTTGTGTTATCCGAGTTGCACAGTGTATAAACTGAAACATTGAGATCAAAAGTGCCGACGCAGAGTGAGCGATCTGATTCTTTAGCTGTAAACTGTGTCACAGGGTTCAAAATGGACGCGCCCTATGTTGGGCGTGTCGGACCTCTCTCTTGCCTCGTATAGTAATCAAAGTATGTGGTAATACCCTGTTGCTTAAGACAGAAAGCTGCCCGCGCGAAGCGTAGAGAATCGCGGCCATCTTTAGAAAGCGACATCTAACTTTTCGCTCAAAATTCACACAAGTTTTTTTTCTATGATTACGCTTTTTAAAAAATTAATATAAAAACTGAAAAATTTGTTGCAAGTAGTTTATAATGTGTTGCCTATACCTTCGTTTATCATGAAAAAAGCAGTTGATATTTAAAGTCCATGTTAACTTGGATTATATATCAAGAAACATGTATTATAGCTAATTAGGCATTCCAAACTGAATGACTACCAGTGGGTTTTGACAGGTTATGATATGGCAAAATTATGGCAACCCTGTAGGCCTGGTAATTTGACAAGGTCAATGAAATATATAGTTACATAGGTTGATCATCCATATTTTTCAAAATAAACATAAGCTAATGCCTTGAAGTAAAAATATAAACAATTATTATTTTTTAAATATGTAAAGGCTGAAATTGGTTTTAAAACACATTTTTGCTAAACCGATTCAAATTAATAAATATTTGCCAGGCAATATGGCCGCTCGCAAACGACCAGCTTTGAGTTATCTATATAACTGTATATGTATCATTGACCCTGTTAATGACAACATGACAACAGGGTTGCCATATCTAAACTGTCAGTCCCCACTGGTAGCCATTTGGACAGGTCGTTGGAATGCCTAATTAAAATTAGGCGAGCAACAAATCTGTCATTTAATGTCAGTTTGCGGAAAACATCAACTTTGCGGTTGGGGATGGATTTTAAAGTGCAAAAGCCTACTTTGGATAGTGATCGTAGAAAAATATAGTTTATATAATATTCTCAAAGCCGAGAAAGTACTAGACTTATCCATTTTTTTATAATTAAGTCCTTATTTATATTCAAGTATTCAACTCATGTTTTATGTTAGGAAGATAAAGCGTTAGAAAGAGCGAGACGCTCACCAAATTAAATGGGAATGGTTTGTTCGAGCACGTGTTTTATGAATAAACTAGCAAATACCGTTGCTACACTGCAAAGTAAATAGTGGACTTTCCTTTAAATCATCATCAGCTACAGTAATAATTGCAACAAAAAAGACATTAAACTGATAAATGACTAGCATTATAAAATAGCAAATAAACTTTTTTATTATAATTTTAAAAGCATTCTATTCGTTTTAGAGCATTATGAAAATGTTAAGTAAATTCCGAATTATAATCATAAACAATTCTTGTAACAAGACTCCCATAGTAATTTGGCAATTACGTCGATAACACCGTGAATACTTGCAATTCGGCTTTTGTAAACAAAATTGGTATAGAGTTGTTTGTAGTTGATTTTTCTAATGAATTAATTCTTAGCATAGAAAATTAACGCAAGCAAAACCTAATATTACTTCAACTAAATGTTTTCAAACTTATAACTACTTATTTTGAAAATGTACTTATTTGGAATTATATATTAGATATTTTTAAAAATTTTTGAATAGATTTAAACAGATAGTGATCAAACCAAAATTTAATTGTTTGTGCATTTCTATAAGTATAAAAACTTTATTTACAATATTTACTATTAAAAACAAGAAGGTGTCCAATAATTCCACAAAAAGAAAACACGGCAATCTATTTCACGCTTGCCTTCAACTTTGTTAGTGCGGATGGTAAATGGAACTTAGTGCCGTTGAAAATGGAAATATTAGCAATAAATAAAGATTTTTTTATAGTAAATAAATTGAAGTTAAAAAAAATATGTATGGTTAACACTAATTATTGTGATTTATTATTATTATTAAAAATATGATAAATACAATTATTGCTTTGTTAATATTTTAAAATTTTATTAGTTAATTTTATAGTTAAAATACTATATTAATTTAATATTTAAATGTTTGATACCTAAACAAATCTGATCAAAAAACTTAGGACATCAAATCTATTTATTTTTTAGTACAAAAAAATTAATTCTGCCTCAGGATTAAGATTTATCCATATAACAACCCCTCCATAAGGGCGCAAAGGGTCATTCCCTTCCGATCATTCGATACATGCTCGGAATATATAGCCCCGTCGGAATTAATTCCAAAGAAATTAACCCTTTCTGATCGTTAGCGTTATTTAATTTGAAACGGGCCGCGCGCGGTTCGGTGCCATGCCGCCTCCGATGCTTCCTAATGCCGCCGTTCTAGCGCCAATAGGGTGCAAACGACCTTAATAACGATTTTGTGACAGATTTATTTCTAATTGAGTACTATTAATTAATCGACATGGAAGTGTGTTGTTTCGAAAGTGGCGCCGCCGGCGGCGGTAGTTTATGCTTCAATGGTACAATATCTCTTTTTCAAGCAGAGTTTTTGCGCCCCTCTTTTAATTTTCAATTTAGTTGGTAACTGATCATAATTATACAGGTTACTGTGATTAATCTCAAAATTGATGTAATGCCCAACAAGCTAAAATATTCCTATAAAGGTTGTTAGAACTCTTACACAACATATCTTTTCATATTTTTAAATCAAAATGTGCTTAGAAACTTCAATACAGCCAAAGGATGCCCCATTTTATACATTTTTGTTATAAGGAAATTCTATAAGAAAACTATACAACTATTATACAACAATTTTAAGTGATGATTATACGAGTAAAACTCTCTAGGATTATTTATACAATCAATGTGTGTACGCACTTTAGTAATGCTATAAAAATATTTTAAAGCAGTGTTAAAAAGAAGAAGGAAAATGTTATACAATTATTTAGTTTTTTAGTAAATAATATTAGAATAAAATTATCGCATACATTCTTTATAATGCAAATAAGTTATCATAATTTATATATTAAAATATTAAAAATAATAGACGAATATTCAGTAAAATATATTCTTAGTAAATCAAACTACGGTAAACGAAAAATTTTATGCTAAGGCAATTTATTGTACTGACGAAAAATTTTTCTCAAAAAATTTACACACAATTGTTTAAAGCAAAAATTGTTATTTAAAAACAAAGAAACACTTAAATTAATCAAAATATTTGTTGTTTTATTTCTTAAATTGATAAATTGTATATGCCCTTATTTAGACTAAACTGTTTTTTAATTGACTTTAATTTTTTTTTTTTTGACTTGACAAAGATTCCAGCATAAGTTTCTTTAATTCTACTAGTTTACCCTGTATGCAAGGTTATTGTTTCCAGCATTCTCGAGCTGGTATTTGGATTTAAAATGGTGTTTCAAATTTATTACTGGTTGTAATATCTTAATATACATGCATAGAATATAATGGTTCTAAAAACCATTTACGAAAAAACTTGTCAAGAAGATATATCCACAAATATGCGACGATAAATAATATATGTTTTTGTAATTTTGTATGTATCAAACATAATACAATAAGAATAAAAATAGCGACCATGATTATGAGTATACTGTACTGATTTCCATAACTGTTGTGATTGAGATTGGCAGTATAATAAATGTGATTGAAGGACAAAGAGTCTTTTTTGAATTTTATTGAAATATGAGAGCAGTTGGTTAGCGGTTGTAAATATTAATATTTACACCGAAAACAAAAATACGCTGGCGGTTACAAATGCAGAATTATGATTATATAATGTATATAATGTATTTTAAATAAATATTTGTCTCATTTCACTACTAATACCTATATCGATTAAAAAAGTATTAACTGACACTGTTTTTTTCTCAGATTGTATATGTATGCATTTGTTCTTTTAATAATAGTTTGTTTTTAAATATTGTTGTAAATAATCAATATCGAACTCTCAATAATTGCCCTATTATCTTCTGGAAGGCAATAGTAAACAAACAGGTACTAACATTTATAAACAATTAATATGTCTCTGAATTTATAAAATATAATGATTTTTGAATAAATACATTCGATGGAAATTATTAAGAATCACAAATTTCTTCCATCTGTGAATACAATTTAAAATAATAATTGATACATCAGTTCAAAAATATTAGTTGAAGTTCAAAAAGTGGATCCTATTTTGGATAAATACATAATAAAAAATACGACGAAATTTGGAAGAGTATCGTGGAAAATAGGTGTTAAGCCTGGTTGCCACATTGAAAAATAACATTTTATTGACATCGGAAATATAAATGACAGGAGATATGTGTCAAGACTATAATGACTAGATATAAGTAGGTTAATCGGCATTGATCAAGTTTCAAATTTTTTTCCTTCTTTTAATAAAGTTCGCTAAATTGACTGTAGTTGGCAGTTCGAACCTCACTGATGTTCATTTTCCATATAAGTCAATGTAAAATTAAGTGACTTCTTAAAAACTTGGTGAAAAGAATCAAACTATTGTGAAAAAAGGTACCTGAGGACAAGTAAAATGAGTGACAAAAAAATATTAAAGCAAGATTTACTTCGTTTCACATTGTAAAACAGGATACAAATCACATGTAAAACTAAATAAAACACAAGGAGAAATCAATTCAATGTCCTTTTAAAGCTTCTAATATAAATAAAATAAAATAATGTATTTATGTCTAAATATTATACTTATTGTAAACTAGTCACAACACGTATCACCGAGTGTAATTTATTTTATTACAGGTTTCTATAAAATAAAATTTTGCAGTCATAGATTCTGACTTACAAACAACAATAATTATACATTAAATTTAACTTACCAGAAAAGAAAATTTGATTTTTTATGTTAGATAATGTTAGACAAAGCGGTGAACCCCAATTTTGTTATTGCAAATGGTTTTTATAGGATCCTAAACGCATATATATCGCTCCTAGGTACGATAAAGCACAAAAGATGATGCTATTCTACACTTTAGAAGATATGTCCAAATATTATGAAACTCTTTTTATTGATGGTACTGTTGGCAAAATAAATAGAAGAAAGCCGAAATTAAAAGATGAGGCAATATAATGTACATTCCCAAATCTTCCTTTATGCTTGAATTATAACAATAAAAAAATCTGTTAACTGTGTTTTATTTTTCTCTTAAAACTATATTTAGGTTTAATTCAAAAAAATCTAGACACAAAATTGTACTAACCAAATTTCATCATTTAACAAATCTTTTCGAATTTGATCATACCTACCTAATTTGCATTTTATATAGATAAAATTAAATAATTTATCAATTAAAACATGCGAGACTCATTTGGAAATATATACACAGTTTATTTGGTAATAAACAAGTTTATTTTTATTAGAGATCACCCCCTCTCCACTTTCGGAGGAAGGAATGGTAGATTAAAAACCCACCTTGCTGTCCAATTTTTAACGGAAGACCGGAAAGCAATAATAGAGGTAACTATCATACAATGTAACTTTCAACAGAAAAGGGTGGCTACGGCAACATTAGGCCACCGCCTTGATGAGCGGCAAGATAAAATAGCATCCAGGAATCCTGGATAATAAAAACCAAAATTTTAGGTCTTAAAAATCTAAATGGTTTAATTTTTAGCTTTTCCAGTAATCAACAACCTAGGACAGCCATTTACATTCCTTGAAATGGGACATAAAACAGAAATTGATGAAATAAAATTAAATAATGGAACAAGGATGTCATTGCTAACCACTTTAATGATTATTTCAGCACTATAGGTAAAGTGTTGGCCAATAGAATAACAGACTTTATAATAATTTAGACTTCATGGAAAACACTATGTATATGTCAGAAACTATAAAGCAAATTGCTTTAGAAATTGTTCGTCTTTTAACTTTCTTAATAAATAAAAGTTTAGATACAGGGTGTTTTCCAAAAGTACTGAAATGTTCTGTGATAAAACCTCTGTACAAAAGTGGCAGTAAACTTTATATTGGTAATTATAGACCGGTGTCTTTTTGTTAAATTTTTCAAAGATTCTGGAAAAAATAATTAAAAAGAGACTATGCAGTTTCCTAAATTAGTTCAAAATTCTATCGAATAATCAGTATGGATTTAGAGAGGGAAGATCTACTGATAATGCTATCTGTAAATTATCCTCAACCATATATGATGCGTTAGATAAAAAAACACCTGTACATAGTATATTTCTCGACCTATTAAAAGCCTTTGACACTGTTTGTCATAAAAAATTATTGGAAAAAATGGAAAAATATGTAATTCATGGAAAAGCATTCAGTATCGTTGAAAGTTATCTGTCAAATTGAGAACAGTTGGTGCAAACTGAAAATGTTAATAGTAACAAACAGATCGTAACATTTGGTGTCGCACAAGGTACTGTTTTGGGGACTATTATTTTTACACTATACATAAATAGCCTACTACACTCAGATACATTCGCAAAAATTATTAGTTTTGCTGATAGTACTGCTCTTCAGGGAAGGACCTGTAACATAAAGTAGAAAGTGATTTTCCCAAAATATCTAAATGACTACAGTTTAATAAATTAACATTAAATTATCAGAAAACTAGATACTTACCATTTTCTTCTTATGTAACAGGCTTTCCCATATTGGGTCCATTAAATGTAGGATTAAATAACGAAGTTTGTGAATCTACATCAATTAAATATTAAGTGATTATTGTGAACAGGCATATGAAATGAGACTTCCATTTAAAACAACTCATAAAAAAGTTAAGAGGGTTTCTACCAAAATTTAGATATCTATGTGACTTTCTAAACAGACACTGCTTGAGGTCTCTTTATTTTTCTTTAATAGAATCCTTATCAGTACACGGTATCATTGGTTGGAAGGTATGATAGCACATAGAAAAATGTTCATGTAATACAAAAATGGATTTTAAAAATAATTTACAAAAAAATATTTCATACCCTAGTAACGCACTTTACGATGATTCTAATATACATGATATGAGACAGCTATACTTTTTACAAATTCTATTATTTTCGAAAAAATCTAAAATTACTTTAAAACCTTATGAACATCCCTACAATACACGTCGAGCTGAAGCTATTTTATTTACGCGATCAGAAAAAAGTTTCGGCCAATGACGTAGTGATTTACCTGGCTCCCAGAGTCTGTATTTTGGTACCTCAACAAATAAAGGACATTCCATTGTACAGTAGATAGAAAAGTAGACTAAAAATCTGGTTTCAAAAAGAACGTAAATTAGCAAGTGATGTTATAAATCAGTCAAATAAGTCTTAAAAAAATGTATTTTCCTAAATATTTTTTTCCTATTTCAACTATACACGATAATAATTCATTAAAGGCTATCATAATTATGTTAAAAAAAAACATTTTTTTATTTCTATATTTCCATTTATATTTTTATTATTATTTGTATACTAATTTATAGATCTATTTTATATTATATAATTTTTTAAAATTGTTCTAATAGTTTTTTCTAAATGTTTCAACGTTTTTTTTAATGTTTAAAATCAATTTTGTTTTTTCTTGTGTTTTATAAGGAGATATACACAGACCCGTTTAATGTTTCATGTACCTATCTTTAATCATGTGCTATGTATATACGGAGTGGCCCAAAAGTCTGGAAACGGCCAATTATCTCATAAATTGCTAGTCCTAATTGTACAACATTTGAGGTTCACCTATTTTGGGACACGGTGATTCGAGATTTGATATTTGCAATGTTACCAGATTTGCCGTTTCTCTTAAATTATTAGTCACTTTGGTTTTTCAAATTCATCATCCTGTATATTCAGTAATTATTGGAATCTCCTATTCAATACGAGTTTAACCATATGTAACAATTATGATTTTATGTAGTCTGGAAGGTCTTAAATAAATAAAATAAGTTTGGCAACGCCTAATTGTCTCAATAAATTTTTTAATACAATCTATTTTCAGCTACATTAAAACGTAACAATTGAAAGATTATAACATTTTTAACATAATGGTTACTTTATCAGGTGTTCAAAATGTGCTCCATTTGTGAGTTGACAGTACCATAATCGATGGTAGAATGCAACTACCACATTTCTCCATGATTGTTTTATTTATTTAAGACCTTCCAGACTACATAAAATCATAAGTGTTACATATGGTTAAACTCGTATTGAATAGGAGATTCCAATAATGGCTGAATATACAGGGTGATGAATTTGAAAAACCAAACTGACTAATAATATAAGAGAAACGGCAAATCTGGCAAAATTGCAAATATCAAATCTAAAATCTCTGTATCCCAAAATAGGTGTACTCCAAATTTTGTACAATTAGGATTAGCAATTTACGAGATAATTGGCCGTTTCCAGACTTTATCACGTACAAGCAGTTATAAACTGCTTCTGTGATTACCCTCTATTGTTTATTCTTCTTTTTTAATTGTATTTATATTGATGTATCATTATTTAAATAAACATTATTATTATTATTAATATTATATATAGTAGCGTTCGAACTTATTGTACAGGTTCACCGTTTAAAACTATATAAAAAGACAGCAACTGCTACGAACTATTTAGTTGAAATCAAACTCATTTTGATTCAATCGCAATTTCGTTAACAAATAATAGTTTGTGTTGACGAAATTTCATGCCGAACTTCATACGAACCACACCCATGAAGTATTTTCCGAAAAAAATCGACTTACCTTAATTGAAATTTCCGTAATGAAATTTAGTAAAAGTCAGTGGCTTAAAGAAAAAATTATAACAACAACCAATTAGAACCTTAGAGACGCCACTTAGTTTAGAATTTTTGGTTCCTTTATATTAAAATTAATTTATTAAAATGTAAAATTAAATTGTTGATAGATCGATGTAGAATGGGTGCGATAAAAAAAATTTTAAAAATGTGTTTCTTTTAGGGAATTAATTACTCTATTAATTAAATTTCCGAACGAATGAAAGACCCTGTATATCAACCTATTATTTTGGATAAATAATACAGAGAAAGTATCACGTTAGCGGCATCTGACAACTCCAATATTCAAAGATGTAAACAAGGTGACACCTTAATTAATCTTCCCCCGGAGTCGACTTCCTTTGTCTTAGTCTCTGTCTGACGACTTCCAAGTGTGAAGCGCAAAACGTTATGGTCGGAGCCTCAGAATATTAAGGAAATAAATCAATGGGTATGGTTGGCCCCAGATGTCACGAATTTATTGTTAATTTAGGCAAAATTTATAGTTTTGATAAGGGAGGGTAATGAGATGGTTTTTTGCCGTTGTGGTTGAGAGGAAGTTACTTTGTAATTTCGACTTAATCTATTCCGGCATAATGAGGTCGGAAGACGGAGTGTTGCGGATATAAACGTAAACTTTGATAAATTGACGGTTTGGGTAGCGTTTTTACTATAAACTAGAACTTATGAAAGCATTTAGCAAGAAAAGCAAACGTTGTCTTTAAACTTATGAAATATTCACCAGTAAAGTTGAAGTTTTCCTTTGAAGTATGTCGCCTTACTAGCTTATTAATTTTCATTATTTTATTCTATTAAAAACAGTTTTTATTATTTTTATTACCACATCAAATACTAAGATTATTAAAGGGAAAGTATATACTGGGTGTAATTAGGCTTTTTACATTTCAGTCTTTGTTAGTAAGTTACAGTTTGATAGATATTGAATTAGTAATCTCATATAACAGTAAGTTTCTGAAAAACTTTTAGGGAAAATGGTCATTTAAATAATTGCCCTTTTTGTTGAAATGTTGTACATTCTATTAGAAGGTGTTTAGTAATTGTATTTATTACATTGTACGGGTAATAGATGGGCTTATTGGTACGGGAGATCAAATATTCGTATTTCTGTCAGTAGAAGATGTTTCATGTTTTTTTTTTAATTTAATATTTATTTTAGCTTAAGTTTTGTTTTACATTTTTGGCAGGATGTGTTCCTAAAATAATATCAGGTAGAAAATATGATTTACGGAAATCACGAAAACCTAAATAACAACACTGTGCAATAGTGTGACAAATGGGTCTAGTCTGTAACCTTTTAATTAACTTTAACCGCCAGGTTAAAAGTTGTTTATAACTATAAAATTTTAATTTCAACCCAAATCTCTATTCGATATTCCATAAATTTAATTTTATGGTATATAATATTCAATCTTAGTTAAAATAGACATGGAAACGATGTAATATACCTAAAAGTGAATTGAATTTGGGTCCAACGCAGCATTCAAAATAAGAAACAGAATATATTTGACATGTAATCAGTAAATTTATTGACTAAGCTATAATTTTAATAAAATAGTACAGAATACAAAATTAAAAATGATATCTGTTTATTTTTATAACCCAGAGGTAATTTTTACAGAATAGACTCCTATACATGTTATTGGGATGGGATTGTTTTATTTTATTCACAATAATGGGGCTAAGCCCAGCAGATCATGAAGCGGAGCAGGTTGTTCCATGCACCGACGAGTTCTTTTCTTTTATAATTAACCGTCCCCTACCTATGGAATCTAAGTATTTCACTCGTACTGGCGATATTATTTCCTCTCCACGTTTGCGACCCCTGGAAGCAAAAGTATGCATTTTCTAAAAATAAAAAAAAATGGATTAGTAATAAATTGAAACTAAATTGAGAATAGATTAAGAATAGATTGATAATAGATTGAGAACAGATTAAGAATAGATTGAAAATAGATTGAGAATAGATTAGGAATATATTGAGAATATATTGAGAATATATTGAGAATATATTGAGAATAGGTTGAGAATAGATTGAGAATAGATTGAGAATAGATTGAGAATAGATTAGGAATAGATTAAGAATAGATAAAGAATAGATTAAGAATAGATTAAGAATAGATTAAGAATATATTGGGAATAGATTGAGAATAGATTGAGAATAGATTGAGAATAGATTGAGAATAGATTGAGAATAGATTGAGAATAGATTGAGAATAGATTGAGAATAGATTAGGAATAGATTAAGAATAGATTAAGAATATATTGGGAATATATTGGGAATATATTAAGAATAGATTGAGAATAGATTGAGAATATATTGAGAATAGATTGAGAATAGATTGAGAATATATTGAGAATAGATTGAGAATAGATTAAGAATAGATTGAGAATAGATTGAGAATAGATTGAGAATAGATTGAGAATAGATTGAGAATAGATTGAGAATAGATTGAGAATAGATTAAGAATAGATTGAGAATAGATTGAGAATAGATTGAGAATATATTAAGAATAGATTGAGAATAGATTGAGAATAGATTGAGAATAGATTGAGAATAGATTGAGAATAGATTGAGAATAGATTGAGAATAGATTGAGAATAGATTGAGAATAGATTGAGAATAGATTGAGAATAGATTGAGAATAGATTGAGAATAGATTGAGAATAGATTGAGAATAGATTGAGAATAGATTGAGAATAGATTGAGAATAGATTGAGAATAGATTAAGAATAGTTTGGAGAATAGATTGAAAACAGATTAGGAATATATTGAGAATAGATTGAGAATAAATTAAGAATAGATTGAGAATAGATTAAGAATAGATTTACAATAGATTGAATATAGATCAAGAATACATTGAGAATAGATTAAAAATAGATTAAAATAGATTAAGAATACATTAAGAATACATCAAGAATAAATTAAGAATAGATTGAATATAAAATAAAAATAGATTAAGAATAGATTGATAATAGATTAAAAATAGATTGGGAATTGATTGAGAATAGATTAAAAACAGATTGACTATATATTAAGAATAGATTGAGAATAGATCGAAAATAGATTGAGAATAGATTGGGAGTAGATTAAGAATATATTGAGAATAGATTAAGAATAGATTGATAATAGGTTGAGAATAGATTAAGAATAGATTGAGAATGGATTAATAATAGATTGACAATATAATGACAATAGATTGACAATAGAATGACAATAAATTAACAATAGATTGCCAATAGATTAAAAATGGCTTGACAATAGATTGAGAATAGATTGAGAATAGATTGAGAATAGATTGAGAATAGATTGAGAATAGATTGAGAATAGATTGAGAATATATTGAGAATAGATTGAGAATAGATTGAGAATAGATTGAGAATAGATTGAGAATAGATTGAGAATAGATTGAGAATAGATTGAGAATAGATTGAGAATAGATTGAGAATAGATTGAGAATAGATTGAGAATAGATTGAGAATAGATTGAGAATAGATTGAGAATAGATTGAGAATAGATTGAGAATAGATTGAGAATAGATTGAGAATTGATTAAGAATAGATTAAGAATAGATTGAGAATAGATTGAGAATAGATTGAGAATAGATTGAGAATAGATTGAGAATAGATTGAGAATAGATTGAGAATAGATTGAGAATAGATTGAGAATAGATTGAGAATAGATTGAGAATAGATTGAAAATAGATTAAAAATAGATAAAAATAGATTTAAAAAATAGATTAAAAATAGATTGAAAATAGATTGATAATTGATAGATCATAGAATAAAAATAAATTAAAAATTGATTGAGAATTGATTGAGAATTGATTGAAAATTGATTGAGAATTGAATGAGAATAGATTGAGAATAGATTGAGAATAGATTAGGAATAGATTTAGAACAGATCAAAAATAGATTGAGAATAGATTGAGAATTGATTGACAATAGATTGAGAATAAATTGAGAATAGATTAAGAACAGTTTGAGAGTAGATTGAGAATACATTAAGAATAGAATAAAAATATATTAAGAATATATTGAGAAGATATTAGATCGAGAATAGATTAGATTGAGAATAGATTAAGAATAGTTTAAGAATAGATTAAGAATAGATTAAGAATAGATTAGGAATAGAATAAGAATAGATTAAGAATAGATTAAGAATAGATTAAGAATAGTTTGAGAATAGATTAAGAATAGATTGAGAATAGATTGAGAATAGATTGAGAATAGATTGAGAATAGATTGAGAATAGATTGAGAATAGATTGAGAATAGATTAAGAATAGATTAAGAATAGATTGAGAATAGATTGAGAATAGATTAAGAATAGATTGAGAATAGATTAAGAATAGATTGAGATTAGATTAATAATAAATTGAGAATAGATTGAGAATAGATTAAGAATAGAATGGGAATAAATTGAAAATAGATTGAGAATAGATTGAAAATAGATTGAGAATAGATTGAAAATAGATTGAGAATAGATTGAGAATAGATTGAGAATAGATTGAGAATAGATTGAGAATAGATTGAGAATAGATTGAGAATAGATTGAGAATAGATTGAGAATAGATTGAGAATAGATTGAGAATAGATTGAGAATAGATTGAGAATAGATTAAGAATAGATTGAGAATAGATTAAGAATAGATTGAGAATAGATTGAGAATAGATTGAGAATAGATTAAGAATAGATTGAGAATAGATTGAGAATAGATTGAAAATAGATTGAGAATAGATTGAGAATAGATTAAGAATAGATTAAGAATAGATTAAGAATAGATTGAGAATAGATTGAGAATAGATTAAGAATAGATTTAAAATAGATTGATAATAGATTGACAATAGATTGACAATAGATTGACAATAGATTGACAATAGATTGACAATAGATTGACAATAGATTGACAATAGATTGACAATAGATTGACAATAGATTGACAATAGATTGACAATAGATTGACAATAGATTGACAATAGATTGACAATAGATTGACAATATATTGACAATAGATTGACAATAGATTGAAAATAGATTGACAATAGATTGACAATAGATTGACAATAGATTGAGAATAGATTGAAAATAGATTAAGAATATATTCAGAATAGATAGAGAATAGATTAAGAATAGATTGAGAATAGATTAAGAATAGATTAAGAATAGATTGAGAAAAGATTGAGAATAGATTAATAGTAGATTGACAATAAATTGAAAATAGATTGACAATAGATTGAGAATAGATTGAGAATAGGTTGAGAATAGATTGAGAATAGATTGAGAATAGATTAAGAATAGATTGAGAATAGATTGAGAATATATTGAGAATAGATTGAGAATAGATCGAGAATAGATTAAGAATATGTTGATAATAGATAAAAAATATATTGAGAATAGATTAAAAATAGATTAAGGATAGATTGAGAATATCTTGAGAATAGATGGAGAATTAATTAAGAATAGATTGAGAATAGATTAGGAATAGATTGAAATTCAAAATTTATATGTTTGAATGATTGGATCTTCTAAATACGCACAGTCTAATAAAAATATGGGATCATTATTGTGATATGTAGTAAACGTTTTTGTAACAAGATGAAAATGTACCTGTATTTTATTATTTACTACGGTTTAAAATTATCGCATCACTCAATAGTTGGGATAAATCACTCTTGCCATGAAAAACAAATATATTATTTTTCTAATTTTGACATATAAAGTTACACTTTTTTGTAATTGCAGCAAGTGTCAAATGATCTACTTTACGCAACTACTTGCATAATATTGAACATTATGAAACAGGTTTCAAAAAATTCAGTATTCCACCAGTTACAAAAAATTTAAATTAATCGTTTTTTGTTATAAAATCAATAATACACATTATTTTTTAAAGTTTAAGTCTGCCTAAAAAAAAAGAATTTAGTTTAACTTAATCTAGTAATAATTTTCTTTTGAACCTTATTTTCTATTCTAATAATTTTTAGTAGTTTTTACATAATATGCAAGTAAGCGTCTTTCAAATGTCAAATCTGCAGCAGTGTTACGAAAATGTAACCAGTTTGATTAGAGATTATTTAAACGGCAAGCCGATCCTGGAGCCATGGTCAATATCAGTGCGACGTTGCTAAGTAGTTATTATCCCGGATAAATTTAAATCCATTTTTCGATTTTTAGTAATTCCAGGTTTACAAAAAAATAGGCTTATTAGAAACAAAAATAGTTAAAATAAACATTATATTTTTTCAATAAAAACACGCCTACACATTTGGTTTTGTAAAATTTGTGTTGTTGGAAAAAAATGCATTTTTTATATATATATCAAAATTTGAACTCCGTAGCCCCATTATGCATGACTCCATAAATATATATGCCAAATTTTATAAAAAAAATTTAAAAAATAGGCTTGGAAACTTGGAACTACTTTTAAGTCAATTTTAGTACATGGATAACGCTCTTAAGAATAAATTTGTGATTTAATATTGGTTATACATAATTGTATATAAAATTTCACTAAGGTGAAGGTTGTATAACTCACCCCACTCTACTATATTAACTCCGAGCTAGGCCCTCGTCACAATAAAATAACTTCAGTGAAACTCATCTTGTTTTAATTTTGGTTTTGTTCTCATTTATTTTTTATTTGTTTTGTTAAAGGGTATAAGTCCGAGGACATAAGATATTGTCCTCTGACAAAAATAATTTTTAACCAATATCCTTACACCAAAGTTTCTCTTAACATCGTTTTTCTTTCTTTATTGTTTATTTTTAGAATATTTATTGTCTAATTCCGAACTTATTCTTTTCGATACAAACAGCAATCCCTCTAGCGGTTATTACGTAAACTTTTCATATCTTTTTATCACGTGGACTAAATTATCCTTTAATACACGAGTGTAATTCTAATAATATCCTTGTATTAGCTCATAATAATCAGTGTCAACAGATCAACATTTATTATTTGCTGTATTCTCGTTTCACTTTGTTACCAGAATGCTGCTGTTCTCTTTGAATTATTGCAAAATAATTACATAAAATATCCTGACTAATAAATAAGCATGCGATGATAGATAACCGGGAATTCCGCTATTTTGATCAAGATACTAGTTAGCGTGTTCCTGATTTCTTATGTGCTTTAGATGGTATGAATGTATCGTGATATGATATGCAGAAAACAAAGTAGGTACGTTTTGTTTTTTATTTATAATAATATAAATGATGCAATGCGCTTTACAGGTGTGCTCAAAAAGAATTTGATTTTTAGATTTTAATTATCCTTTATTACTATGTAAATAAAATATTTGTCAAATAAATCTTAAATAAGTTTTGTGCAGTGAATATTCAGTAAAATTTCATATTAACACATTATTTTATAATCACATAAATAACACAAATATAAATTCAATTTTAATATATTTATTATTTTCATACATGTTAATCTCTACTTTCTGATATGCTACTGCGCTCTGGCTCGTCGCGTCTCTATGGGTACACTATTCTGATTGTACACCAAAGATTTCTGCAAATGTATGTAATTAAAAAAAGAGGTCAACATATATGCAAAACAAATAATGTGACTGCTTAAAATCACTCTATTTTGTGCATCGCACGTAAACAAGGCGTGACGTCACAAAGTTAGGTGGGGCATACGAACCTTTCCAATCGTTAAGACAGAATAAAGAGAGAATGCAGTGATAATACTAAACGTTCCGCACGTTTGCATTACACTTTTACGTCATACATAAAACTAGAGCTAGTGGAGCTAGTCAGTTTTGGTAAGAATAACTGCCAATTTTTTTAAAAATACGTGATTTAAATGATATAAAAACAATTTCATTTCGTCAATCTTTAAATATAAAATTATCAACTTCAAAATATTCAAAATACGACCTAAAGTGCGAACACTTGTAATATCACAAAATAGTGTATGTGTCGTCTCCACTTCATTCATTGTTTTCAATCAAACTCCACGATACACAAATACCGGTATGCTACTAATTCGACCAGATTTCGCACTTTCCGCGCAAGACGTAACGTGACAAGGGGAGATATCCCGCACGGTGTGATGTCCGCGCTGACGTCATGCGTAGAGTTAGTAGAGTTAGTGCAAAATAAATATCATATGACAGACGCACGTTGCAATAGTTTATAGTTATTTATAAGATTTTATACAAATATTTGTATTACGTCATGTTATAAATTTTGTTTTTTGTGAGTGGTATTAGTGAAAAATATTAAAAAAATGCGGTACAGGTGTAACAGTAACAATTAACGCATAGGATTCAAATAAGATATTCTTGTTTTACGCTTTCCTCGACAGTAAGAGCTTAGTCACAAGTAAGCAGTGGCCCAAGGGCGGCTCCAGCGGGGACCCAGGGGGGCATGCCTTTCCCGATATTATAATTCCTAAAATCCATAAGCCTTTTATTAAACGAAAAATATGCTAAATAGGCAATTCTATCGCATTTCCCAAGAAAATTCGACATGAAGTAACCCTTGTAGTGGCTTGTGACCGTGCAGATAAATTGCCATATGTATTCCAAACACTTTTAACCCTCCAAATATAAGAGGGACCACAAAGCAGAACTTCACATTGGTTCATTCGCAACTCGGGACTTCTTAACTGGAGACTCTACCCTTTGAAGGTTAAACATTTTTGTAATGTAAACAAAAGTAAAATTGTAAATGTCGCCAAAAAAAAAATGAAAATCACGACTTGTTGTACTTGATGAATGAAAAAAAAAATTAAGTAATAGATACATTATTTTGATGCTCAGCATTATATTATATGAATAAAAAATATTTTTTAAAACATATTTTTATTATCATCTTACTTATACATAAAATAGTTAAGTATATTCAATCAGGTAAAAGTTTCCGGCATCCCCAGATGCGAAATTATTACCAGGATCCTAATTGCGAGTTGTTAAGATACCCGTTGCATTACCCTAGTTATAAAAACCATTCTTTAGAATTTGAATTTTCCTCAAAATTAAAAACCTGAATTTGAATTTGTATAGGAAAAATAAATCATTAAAAAGAAATATGAAAAACTGTTATTTAAAATAAATTTCTCTTGGAAGAGTTTCTTGAAGTTTTGGAGTGATTTGGAGTGAGGGTAGCCATATGTGAGTAGTAGGGATTAAGTATAAGAGGTTAAAGAAAAGGTCCTTTATTTCTCACAAGTTAATTTTAATTGGCGACCGGTTTCGAAGCTATTACTTTATCATCAGGCACACCTAAATGGAATGTCAAGGAGTCAGTTGTAATAAAAACAATTATAAAAGTATGAACGGACATTAACATATATAAAATAATAGAAAAAAAAACACAAAAGAAAATTAAACAATGACCTTGACTCACCTTGACTATTTCCATAAAGGAAGTGCTACATAAAGTTTAACAAACGAGTTAAAAAAGTCATGTAATACATACAATAGTATTTTTTAAAAAATATTTTTAGGTTAGGTTAAACCGCGAGATGTCTGATTGAATAAATTATTAACTAAAACACATGTAAGACAATTTTTAACTAAACAACACAAAATAGTTTTTACAAGCACAAACAGTTAAAAAATTTTTAAAGAACATAACGTTAATTACAAATGAAAAGTAAAAATGAGATTATCAGACTCCAATGACATCTATCTAGATTTTAACGAATTAGTGCAGTAAACTGTAAATTTTAAATTTAGCGGATAAATAGTGTACTAAAAAAGGTGTTATTTACTGAAAGTGAGTATAGGTGGCGGTGGCACAATTTATTGATAGTAAAAATATTAAATTGGGAATGAGAAAGTAAAAAATACTAATAAGAAAAAAAGAAAAATAGAACACTAAACAAGAAAATATGAAAATTCATATGTTAAAGTGAAAATTGAAGTAACAAACCACCCGATGTTGTTTTGGTTTACAACTGGTTTACTGACTACAATTTGGTAGAAAAACTTAGGCAAATAAAATTGTCGTTTGTTGGAACTATGAAGAAAAATAAATAAGAAATTCCGATAAAGTTCAAAAATATAAAAAGTCATGAGATTGGTTCCAGTCTCCTCGGATATTAGCCACAAGCTACTATTGTTTCATTTAATTCAAAACAAAATAAAAATGGACTATTGATATCAACCCAATACTTTGTTGGTTCTATAAACAAAAAGAGCGGTAAACTTGAAATTATTATATTTTAAAACAATACCAAAGGTGACATAGATACTTTAGATAAAATGTGCAATTCATTCATTGTGACAAGAAACACTAAACGCTGGCCAATGGTCGTATCTTATTCTTTATTAAATATGGCTGGTATCAACAGTCAAGTAATATACCTAGGTAACCAGAATGTGTGTTAAAACAGAACATCATTTTTAAGACTTCTATTTAATCAACTAATAAAAGAACATATTCAAAGAAGACCAATCAGATCTGAGGGCCTTAAGTGATAACATATTTGGCTAAACATAAATCCCGAAGAAACGTAAAACAATGAAGCAGCGGAAGCGCTTACAAATAAACGAAAAAGATGTTTTCCATGTTACCAATAACGCAAAATGTCTCGATTTTCAAAATACTGTTGTGTAGAATGTAGTAAGAATTTATGTTTCGATAATTTTAATATTTTTTGCAATAATTTTTTAACTTATAAAAAGTAAAACCCTTTAAATAATTACCCTTTACTTTATTTCAACCTTTTCTTTACTTTTTATTTCAACGTATCTCAGAGATACATCTGCGACTCACGGTGTAACATTTGATACGCAACCGCCGGAAGATTAATTATATCCGAATGTACCGGGTAAACTATAGCAACTTTATTAGGTTGATTTTTATTTGAAACGGTACTCTTTTATAGGAAAACCATCCAATTTAAGTAGTGACTGTGTTCCATCAAGCAATGGGCCGTTATGGCAATGATATAAAGTACTTAATTTGAAACAGATCTTAGATTGCGGTTGCCAACCAAGAAAGATCATTGTATCAGAAGATATTGCAGAAGTATAACAATTTTATTATGTTTTATTTCAATGAGGATAATTTTTTGACCGTAGTACAATTTTATATAAATAGTTGTTTTATTTTGTAGGTTTTCCCAAATAAATTTAAAGTTATAGGAATATGCCATATCTATAACTGTTAGAGGTACTAATAAACAGTGTAAGCCTGATGTAGTGATGATTATTTTACTCAAATGATGGTATCGCTTGTATCTACAAAAAATGGAAGCTAAATTTACATTACAGTTTTTTTAAAGATAATATAAAAAATAAATATTACACTAGCCTAAATTAATTTAAAAAAACTAAATAGTTGTGCATATGTTAGGTATATCATGAAGACTAAATTAAATATTTATCGATATTATTACTTGGGGAGTAAACTGAACTATGTTGACAGAGTACAGTTTTAAACAGTTTAAGTCTTTAAAATCAGTTCATAGAGACCTTTCCAGGGATATACCATAATAAGTATCACAATAATAGTTGACCAATAAATATAAAACTTTATGTTCAATAAACTTACGACTCAAACAACACCATGCGAACATAATGTATTTAACTCTCACGCCAGTCGTATTATTTATAGAGGTTTATATAAATTTGTTATAAGAACATAGAAATATTTTACAAAAACCAACAATTCGCATAATATATTAAAAAAAGTTTTCTTAGTAAAAATGTATACCGCTCTACAAACTTTCACCCACCATTTCCTTCCTTAAAATGTGAAAATCCAAAAACCCTAAAATACGCCATTTTTAATTTATGATGAGTAGCTGCATTCCAATTTTCAAGTTCCTACCTTTAAAAAATTCAAAACCCCCTAAACCATTTCATCCCTAATTTCCCCCTTCTAAATTGTGAATATCCAATAATCCTGAAATACTTCATTATTTAATTATGATTAGTACCTACAATTCCAATTTTCAAGTTGCTACCTTTAAAAGAATCAATACTCCCATACAAACGTTCACCCCCATTTCCCCCCCTTAAAATGTAAAAATGCAAAACCTTGTATAACATGATTATTTATTTATAAGTAGCTATAATTCCAATTTTTAAGTTCCTACCTTTAAAAAATTCAATGCTTCTATCAAACTTTCTGCCCCTCCCCCTCTTAAAATGTGATGTTTATAAAATACGTTCTTAGTGGATGTCTACGCCGAAAAAGGAATAACTATGCTAAACTTCAAATCAATCGGGCTTATTGTTTTAAAGATCTGGTGATGAGTCAGTGAGTGGTATTTCGCTTTTATATAGATTTATGGATGTACTAACCAAATTTGAATCTATAATGGGTAACGAAAACCCCATAGTGTTTACTTAAATTTTCACCATACTGTATTTTGGAAATATTAATTGAGATTAACACACCACAGGTTTAATGTTATAAATTCCGAGTTGTACCTACACAATCAAGTTATTTCTATTCAGATATAAAGACTTAGTGTCTGTAAACATTGTTCTATGAGTACCGGTTTAATTTGCTACGATCTTTTTTTTTAAATTTTATACACAATTTGCTTTTATTTTATTTATAACAGCCGATTCCAACAATGTTAATTTCCCTCATTAGATAAATAATTCTGGTAATTTTTCAGTTATGTAAAATATATTATATCCTGCAACGGGATTTTAATGACAAGCATAATAAAAGATAAAAGAAAAAAAAGTAGTACAACGTTAGGCGGAAGGTCATCAATAATAATTCTATTATCTATATAAAGAGAATTTTTATTTCTTTCGAAGAAATAAATGTATCTACGTTCCAGTAGTTGTTTGACAAGGTCTTGTGATCAGCGGCTGTCTTGAAGGGGACCTTTTGTTTACTTAAGTTTACTTAGTAGATCCAATTAAAAACGTAGAACATAATGAAAGAATGTAGAATACTTACAGTATCTTGTTTGAGTTTTATTATATTTCATATTTTTACTGATAAACAAAAATGATAGATACTCGTACCATCTCATTAAGAATACCTATAATTGGCAAGTAAAGGGTCTTATATAGTCGGGAAATTAATCCAGTAACAAAGAATAAAAGTTTTTCCAGAAAAATTAGAAAATCGTATTGATATTTAACAATTTTGAATACGTACATGGTAAGTTCTGGCCACGATAATATAAAAAGATATATTAAGCAGATTGATACTATACGTCACGTTGACGTATTGTAGCAAAAGGCGTAATTATGAAGACTAGGCGTAGTTTTAATGAAGTTGAGGTGTCGAATAATCAAAAACATCGCACGAAAATAAAGTTTAATCTGCTCATGGCCAATCAGATAATCATATTCCACACCACAATACGTCCTGCGTAAACTCAACGAGATTTCATCGGCTATGATTCATTTTTTGTATCATGAGTCCCTGGCAATAGAAAGTGAGAACTATTCTGCCTTCTCTGCCTTCTTGTAATCTAATTTCAGTAAGACTTTTGAGAAAGTAACCGACAATTTAATTGATTATGGGTTCATTAAGATTATCTTGTTCAAGTGTCTTGTTATTGTTTAATAGAAAACAGATTTAAGTTCATGGTTTCATATCTTATCTTTTTAGCCACTACAAGGGTAACCCAAGGCTCTCATCTAGGACCTTTATTACTATCTGCTTTATTAACGACATACAGGGCAACCGGTAATGCCTCGATCTTTAAAGATAACACTATATGGTTTATTAAAAATATGTTTCCACAAATAGATATATAACAGAAAAAGCAACAGTTTTAATTATACAAGTTCTCCAATAAAGTAATACATATCAGAGTTTGTTTTTTTTTTGGATATATATTATAAATATTTTGTATTATATTTAAATTTCCCTTGCTTTTCTCATTATAACAATACCAAATAGCATACAGGGTATTTTACACGCTATGACCGGTTTTATATGGAAATCGTATGGATTTCAATGACCTGTAGAGCAAAAGAAACAATTGAAAACAAGTTTTTTTGCAGTAAAAGGTTTACAATATTTCTGAAAATGTATGCCAATGCACTACTTTTTTTAATTAAAAACAAATGTGTACAGGGTAAGTCAAAGGTCAAATAGATCATTTTCTCAGTTTTTTTTTAATCACCCTTTGAAAGTACCTAATTAAAGTTTCATTTGCTATACCTAATGTTAATAATTTTAAGAGATTTTCACATTTAAATAAAAAAAAGATAATTCACAAAATACTACTCTAATTTTAACTGGTCGCTGGTTATTAGGAAATAGACTGTTTATTAATTAGTAATAAGAATTTAACTAGTTATAATTTATTTTTGATTGAATACGTTTTCGTCAATACCAAATGCGACTTTGACATTCAATAAAAAAAAATTAGCAACCGAAAACTTTACATAATACCTACTTTATTATAAGTTTAAGAGTTATTTTGACAGATTTTATTTAGGTATAAAAATTTATCTAAGTAGCCTTCAATAATATTTATGGAGATTTTAAGTTGGTTTTCAAAGGTCTAACTTACATTTCTAAGTATTTTTTTAAGTAACACTCGAAATATTTCTCTTATTCACGACTAAATGTCATATTAAAAAACTGGTTAGAATTTTTTAAAAATAAATATTCCAACAGTAATAATGCAACTAATAACGAACTATGAGTATTAATATTTTACAATCAACTTAAAAATATATTCATTTTAGAGTTATGTAGGTACCTATTAGAATAAAGTGAGTCTAGAATTGGTTGCTATTTATGTTTATTATTTATACTAAATTTTAGTTCTATAAGAAATTGTCAAAAACTTAATTATTCGATAATAAGTTACAACTAGTTAAATTCTAATCAAAAATTAAAAAAAACAGTCAACCAGTGCTTAGGTAAAATTAGACTATTTTGAGAATAATTTTGTTGTCATTTTAATTTAAAAATCTCCAAAAATTATTAACCTTAGGTATAGGTAATGCTTGACCCAAATGAAGCTTAACTTAAGGTACTTTTTGTTGGTGATATAAAATGGTCAATTAAAATAAGCTAAGAAAATTATGTAATTGAGTTTTGACTCACCCTGTACAAATTTGTTTCTAATTGGAAAAAGTAGTAATGGATATAGATTTTGATCAATATCAGAAACCTTTAAGCACAAAAAAAATAGTTTTGAATTGTTTTCTTTTTTGGACCATACTGGCTGTAGCGTGTGACGTACCCAGTATAATCTCATACTATTTGGTATTTTTAATTTCCTATCTGTGTGTGTGTGTGTGTGTGTGTGTGTGTGTGTGTGTGTGTGTGTGTGTGTGTGTGTGTGTGTGTGTGTGTGTGTGTGTGTGTGTGTGTGTGTGTGTGTGTGTGTGTGTGTGTGTGTGTGTGTGTGTGTGTGTGTGTGTGTGTGTGTGTGTGTGTGTGTGTGTGTGTGTGTGTGTGTGTGTGTGTGTGTGTGTGTGTGTGTGTGTGTGTGTGTGTGTGTGTGTGTGTGTGTGTGTGTGTGTGTGTGTGTGTGTGTGTGTGTGTGTGTGTGTGTGTGTGTGTGTGTGTGTGTGTGTGTGTGTGTGTGTGTGTGTGTGTGTGTGTGTGTGTGTGTGTGTGTGTGTGTGTGTGTGTGTGTGTGTGTGTGTGTGTGTGTGTGTGTGTGTGTGTGTGTGTGTGTGTGTGTGTGTGTGTGTGTGTGTGTGTGTGTGTGTGTGTGTGTGTGTGTGTGTGTGTGTGTGTGTGTGTGTGTGTGTGTGTGTGTGTGTGTGTGTGTGTGTGTGTGTGTGTGTGTGTGTGTGTGTGTGTGTGTGTGTGTGTGTGTGTGTGTGTGTGTGTGTGTGTGTGTGTGTGTGTGTGTGTGTGTGTGTGTGTGTGTGTGTGTGTGTGTGTGTGTGTGTGTGTGTGTGTGTGTGTGTGTGTGTGTGTGTGTGTGTGTGTGTGTGTGTGTGTGTGTGTGTGTGTGTGTGTGTGTGTGTGTGTGTGTGTGTGTGTGTGTGTGTGTGTGTGTGTGTGTGTGTGTGTGTGTGTGTGTGTGTGTGTGTGTGTGTGTGTGTGTGTGTGTGTGTGTGTGTGTGTGTGTGTGTGTGTGTGTGTGTGTGTGTGTGTGTGTGTGTGTGTGTGTGTGTGTGTGTGTGTGTGTGTGTGTGTGTGTGTGTGTGTGTGTGTGTGTGTGTGTGTGTGTGTGTGTGTGTGTGTGTGTGTGTGTGTGTGTGTGTGTGTGTGTGTGTGTGTGTGTGTGTGTGTGTGTGTGTGTGTGTGTGTGTGTGTGTGTGTGTGTGTGTGTGTGTGTGTGTGTGTGTGTGTGTGTGTGTGTGTGTGTGTGTGTGTGTGTGTGTGTGTGTGTGTGTGTGTGTGTGTGTGTGTGTGTGTGTGTGTGTGTGTGTGTGTGTGTGTGTGTGTGTGTGTGTGTGTGTGTGTGTGTGTGTGTGTGTGTGTGTGTGTGTGTGTGTGTGTGTGTGTGTGTGTGTGTGTGTGTGTGTGTGTGTGTGTGTGTGTGTGTGTGTGTGTGTGTGTGTGTGTGTGTGTGTGTGTGTGTGTGTGTGTGTGTGTGTGTGTGTGTGTGTGTGTGTGTGTGTGTGTGTGTGTGTGTGTGTGTGTGTGTGTGTGTGTGTGTGTGTGTGTGTGTGTGTGTGTGTGTGTGTGTGTGTGTGTGTGTGTGTGTGTGTGTGTGTGTGTGTGTGTGTGTGTGTGTGTGTGTGTGTGTGTGTGTGTGTGTGTGTGTGTGTGTGTGTGTGTGTGTGTGTGTGTGTGTGTGTGTGTGTGTGTGTGTGTGTGTGTGTGTGTGTGTGTGTGTGTGTGTGTGTGTGTGTGTGTGTGTGTGTGTGTGTGTGTGTGTGTGTGTGTGTGTGTGTGTGTGTGTGTGTGTGTGTGTGTGTGTGTGTGTGTGTGTGTGTGTGTGTGTGTGTGTGTGTGTGTGTGTGTGTGTGTGTGTGTGTGTGTGTGTGTGTGTGTGTGTGTGTGTGTGTGTGTGTGTGTGTGTGTGTGTGTGTGTGTGTGTGTGTGTGTGTGTGTGTGTGTGTGTGTGTGTGTGTGTGTGTGTGTGTGTGTGTGTGTGTGTGTGTGTGTGTGTGTGTGTGTGTGTGTGTGTGTGTGTGTGTGTGTGTGTGTGTGTGTGTGTGTGTGTGTGTGTGTGTGTGTGTGTGTGTGTGTGTGGGTCGCATAACTCATGAACCGATACACAGAAAAACACTAAATTTTAAACTTAAGCTTTATTGCAGCGTTTAATGAACTGATTAGATTTTGGGCAGAGTCGGAACATCTGGGGGGGTACTTTATGGGTGGTCATTTTTATATTTTATGAAATATATCTGTTATTTACGTTTGGAGAAGAAAAGTTACTTCTATAATAATTATCTATAATTTTTGTTTTATACAAAATATCCTAAAATGGTCCGTATTCGAGAAATTTGACAAAATGTAAAAAAAATATTTTTTTATAAAAATTGTTCAAATAAAAGTTGTTTGTAATATAATTCTTTATAATTTTTATTCTATACATAATTTCTCTAAAATGGACCGTATTCGAGATATTTGAGAAAATGTGTAAATTTAGAATTTTGAAGAAAACTCAAAAACGAATAAAGAAAATAACATTAAATTTTAAACTTAAGGTTTATTTCGGCCTGAAGTGAAATGATTAGATTTTGGACAAAGTCGGAACATCTAGGGGGGGGGGTACTTTATGGGAGGCCGTTTTTATATTTTATGGAATATATATGTTATTTATGTTTGGAGAAGAAAATTGTTCAAATAAAAGTTACTTATAATATTATTATCTATAATTTTTGTTTTATGTTAAAATTTCCTGAAATGGTCCGTATCCGAGAAATTTGACAAAATGTACCAAATTCTGATTTTTATGAAAAAAGTTGTTTGCGATATTGAACTCTATAATTTTTGTTTATACATGATTTTTCCAAAATGGACCGTAATGGGAAAGTGCTAAATTTAAATTTTTCATTATTTTCGTTTTCAATGAAAAATGTTTCGAGGTAGATGTATGTGGACAATGTATATATTTAGTTTATCCTCTAACAGATACTGCAATAGGTTGTACAAAATAACCGGAAAAAGCCTATAAAAACTAGATAGGAAAGTCATGTGTTGGACACATCAGATTTTTATAATGGACAAAGCGTGGGCAATTTAAATGTAAAATAAAATACCGGGTATTCCATTTAAAACACCTAACTTTGATACGTATCACTTTCTTTAAGAAACCTATATCATTGACATTTTTTTTAAATTGTTGTCTATTCTGATATACATCTTGGTTTGAAAACATATTTTAAAAAAATTAAATAGTTTTGGCTCCACAGACCTAGGCATTACCGGTGATCCAACCTCTATAAAAGTCATTTTTCTATTAGCTGTAGCGGTCATACCTACATGTATTCCTGTTTTGACTAATAGTTATGGTACATTTTTACAACAGTTTATTTAACATGCATATGATACACTCATAATAAAAATATTTACATTAAATACTTCAAATAATTTGAATGTTAATTATACAACTACTAAAAGTAATTATCGCTAAATATTCATAAAAAATTAAGAGTGAAGATTTTCTCATAGACCAAATTATCAGCTTTTGACCAAATTTATATGGGACCACCCCTGAAGTACCCCCTTTCCATCAAAAAAATCATTAAAATCGGGCACCGTGTTAAAGAATTATCGCAGAACATACATAGAAAAATATATATGGGTGATTCTCGTGTAACTGCCATTTTTATAACTTAAATTTTTCTAACATTAAAAATGTTTTAAAACGTTTGTTTTGCGCATTTTGTTTTTTATTTATGCACAAAAATAAGCCTGTGAACTGGTTCTACTACAGCTACAACAACGAAAACTGTGACAAAATTCCAGTTTAATGCCACGTACTGGCATTATTTCCACGGTACTGACATATAAATGATTATTTTTTTTACCAATCGAAAGATTGGTATAAAATTGCAATAAAATTCAATGCAGTTTGCATTAGATTGTAGTTATGAGGTATATTTTATAT
Source organism: Psylliodes chrysocephalus (assembly GCA_927349885.1). Classification (NCBI taxonomy): domain Eukaryota; kingdom Metazoa; phylum Arthropoda; class Insecta; order Coleoptera; family Chrysomelidae; genus Psylliodes; species Psylliodes chrysocephalus. The sequence continues at coordinate 31,679,037 of OV651816.1, forward strand.
TAAAAAATAAATTTTGATAAAAATTTATATATTTAATTTTAAAAATGAGAATCGGACATGCCACAGTACTGACATTTCGAGTATATTTAGGTGCAGCTTAAAAAAAAATTGCGGAGGTTTATGATCTAATTCATAATGTCAGTTGTAAAATACCTCTAAATTTAAAATATTAATAACTTTTTGATGAGGAAAACTTATGCTAAACAATAAATAAAATACTGGACATAAAAAATCACAGTTATGCAAGAATTACCCAGATACCGACGAATTAACCCTTAAAAGCCCTGCGTTACTTATATGTAACAGCTGCAGTGATTCATGAAGTAGGTTACTGTGTTTAGGTTTTTCATTTCGTGGATAGATGTTATTGCCTGTACTACTAAGAAATGCCATTTTATCTAGTGTGAACGTTAGTTGTCCTTATACTATCGTGTATGAGTGTTCTAGAGAGTGCAAAAAATCAAAGGCGAAAAAAGGAACGAAAAATGGAACCCAAATACGATTATTATAAAATATTAAAAGCTACATTATTATAACATTAAATTTTGTAAATGTAATCTAGTATAAGTGTATTTTAACCCTCTTAACTTAGAATTAGAAAAACGATTTTGTTTTTAGTCATAGCTTACCTAAAAGTTGTGCGTTACACATATTTAACGCTAGGACTTTCTGTTACCGTGTTTTAAAAATAAGCCATTATGTGTGAAGATAATATAGAAATGTGTGAATTTTGATAAATAAAGTATTTATGGCTTACAGAATACAATGGGGGCAAACTTTTTATTGTTGCTATTATGTTTGTTCTAGTATTTGGTAAAACTGGATCATTATCCCGCTTTTATTACTTATTTTATTTTTTCCAGAAAAGGGTTTACCCTACAAGAAGCCTAGGAAATGGTGAACAATGACGACTTGGATGTGGAAGCAATATACACTGAGCCTCCAGATGTTAACGTCCTTACTGACGAGGAGTCTGGAGATGAGGATACAGAGGGAGATTTGAATCACCTTCCACCTCGTCAGTTGCTAGCGGGTGCTGAAATTAGATTCAAAAATAACGCAGGAATTGATCAATCGGATGAACCATGTCAATGCTCCAGTGAAGATAACAGACCGATATTAGAAAAGGAAAACCATCCTGAAACCATCACTATGGAGAAAATTCAACACGATTGGATCAAGGGTGCCTTTCAGAATGTCGAAATAAATTTTGAAGTACCGGATTATTCAAAATTTAGTACTTTTTCGCCAGTTCAAATGTTTGAATTATTTTAGGACGATGACAACTTTGAATACTTACTACTTGAGACAACAAAATATGCCTTATTCAAAAACAGTCCAGACCCCAAATTTTCCATCGAAGAACTAAAATGTGGTATAACAGTACTAATTTTAAGTGGCTACAATGAAAGACTTGGTAAACGCATTTATTGGAATTCTCAGTCCGAATGGGACACCCATTAGTCAAAAATTGTATGAGAAGAAATCGCTTTTTTGATATCATGAGATTTCTACACTGTGCTGACAATACCCAGCCAAATGTACATGATAAAGGATGGAAAATTCGTCCAATAATGGATAAGTTGAAAGCAGCCTTTTTGAAATATTTTGTACCCGAACAAGACATCAATTACCACGAGTCGATGGTGAAATATTATGGAAAACACTCGTGTAAACAGTTTATCCGGGGAAAACCCATCCTGTTTGGATTCAAGATGTGGTGCTTGAATACCAAAGATTGCTACTTGATCAATTTTGATCTCTATCAGGGAAAAATTCCGAGGTCAAACGCGAAAGATGAACTCTTGTATGGGAAGTCCACAGCTCCTCTAAAAATGATGATGAAGGAAATGCCGGAAAATAAAAATAAAGTGCCATATAAAATATATATTGATAATCTTTTTACAAGTACGTATTTACTCAAGGATATGAGAGACGAAGGATACTGGTGCACAGGAACAATGCAGGAAAATCGCCTGCCAAAGGGCATACCTCTACCTACAAAAGCAACTCTTCAAAAATCAGCAAAACGTGGAGAATATTTCTTCATACTTGACCGAACCACCGGGATTGTATTTGCGAGATGGGTAGATAACAATGTCGTTACTGTCGCATCCACCTGTTATGGAGTTGAGCCAATTTCACAAGTAAGGAGATACTCGTCAAAAGAAAAGAGTCATAACGGTTCCACGACCAAATATGATTGGAAAATATAACGCATCAATGGGTGGAATCGATTTGATGGACGAAAATGTGGGACGATACCGTATATGTGTACGTTCCAAAAAATGGTGGTGGCCTCTATTTTCCTGGCTTATTGACGTCTCCATTCAAAATTTCTGGGTCTTATATAAAAAATCTGGGAAGTCTGTCACTCAACTACAGTTTAGGTGAGAAATAGTAAATACTTATCTTTTAAAATATGACACTGCTTCCAAAGGAGCTGGTAGGCCATCATCTTCGTTAACCAGTAGCCAAGGCAACAGAGTCAGTGATGCTATACGATATGACAGAATTGATCATCTGCTGGTTTATATACCGGACCAGAAAAGAAGGCGTTGTGCGATGGAACTTTGTAACACAAGTGCAAGAACCATGTGTAGAAAATGTAACATTGGCCTGTGTTTAACGTGTAATTTAGGTTTTCATACAAAATAAAAAATAGGTAGTAATAAAGCCTAGCGTTACATATATGTAACAGATTTTTTTTACTTGTAGCTAATAAAAAAATTTAAAATTTACTTCAGTACTTTTATTAAACCTATTTTAGTACAAAAAGCTCAAAAAAAAATAAATAAAACAAAAAAAAATAATTCGGGCTTTGAAGGGTTAAGAACCTCCTTCTTTTTTGAAGTCAGTTAAAAATAAATAAATAAATACACTGCTATTTGTTAATTTTTGTTTAAACATATGGTAAAATTATAAAATAAATAAAACTTAGTTATTATTATTATTATTTTTATTATTAACAAAGTATTTTATGATTATATACGTCAAAAAATTCCATTTTAATTTTTTCCAGGATACTCCAGTAGGAAAATCTAAGAATGTCATTTTGTATTTAAATATGTGTCACTAATCATAATTAAAAATAAGAAATTAATTGCCGCACTATAGCAAGTTTTAAAGACTTCTTGGCTTGTCAGAACTAAACAAAAAATTTGCTATGGCAGTTAACTTGTTAAACCACAATTGCTGTCACCTACCTATAGTTCCTTTCACGCACAAGCTCAGTTGGCTTTAGAGGTTAAAATTCAGTCATCAGGGCCGACTAGAAGGGGGGGGGGGGGGTAGCCGGGACTAATTCCCGGGGCCCGGGCTTAAATGGGGGCCCGGCAGCGCTGTAAGGGGGGCCCGACAACAGGGTTTTTGGTCTGCATGAGAAATTCGACACAAGATGAGAGAAGGAAGTTAAGTTTAAATTAAAATTAGTAGAGGAAAAGTTGAATTTTTTTTCGGCTGCGGAAAGTTTTTTTTTTTAGAATTAAAGTAGGGAGTATAGTTTTTTGATGTGAGGACCTTTTTTTTAGAAGAAGAAGTAATTAAAGTAAGGGAGTATAGTTTTTTGATGTGAGGACCTTTTTTTTTGTTTTAAAAAGTTCTATTTCAGAGGAACAGTTTTTGGTTAAAGATTTTTTATGTCACGGGGCCCGATCTAGAGAAGTGTCCTGGGGCCCGACCTGGCTCTCGGCGGCCCTGTCAGTCATAAGGGGGTGAATCTATTATCTCTGGGATGAATTATAGGGTGAGTATCTCTAGAATTATTTTCTCCCAATGTAAAACCAATACGCCCAGCACTGGTTATTATGAATGTTTGTTATATCAGTTCTGACCTTAAAACTGTTCTTTCTATAATAAATAATTGATTCGTTGGTTTGTTGGTAGTAAAATAAGGTGTTAATTAAATGTAATTTCCAGTAATTAGTTTGAAGAAGGAGGTCTGTCCAATCTAAGGTTAAATATTTTCTTTTCTGTAATGAGTTGAGTCACTTCGTTTTATTGTTATTTATGCCTAATTAAACCACCTTGTTTATCAACAAAAAGATTTAACCCTGATAAATTATTGGTTAATAAATTAGCTTATATAAAAATAATTAATAATTCTGATAGCGTATTCATCAAATGTATTATAACAAATGATTATTTATTCCAAATTAAGAAATATAATGTTTGATAGCTCAATCAATAACTAAAATACTATTGTTTTGAAAAATTTTATTTTAAAATTTTGTATTTGGAATAAAATCTTTATATTTTATTTAAAAGCTACGCCATTTTGCAGTTAAAATTAAAGATTACGATTATAAAAACAACTTAACTTGGGTTATTGCGTAGTTTGAAAAAAAAATGGGTATTTTTGCAGAAAATATCCCAAATTGAGGCAGTTTTAGATACAGTATGTGGCTAGATTTTAAATGATTTTCGAGCATCTCTAAGGATATTTCGGTTAGTGGCGGTATTTTAAATAAAAACTCAGTGATATTTTGCATTCGTATTTAACCAAATATGTCGTTTTCTTTGTTTTTTGATTTGTGGTGGTTTTTAATTGAGCCATCGGTATTATCACAGAAATGTAATAAAAATGGTTAAATTTTTAGGTTTATATACGTTATATCCAACACTTGTTAATATATAATCTACCTGTATTCAATTTCAATACAAAAGTGTGTCTTTAAGGCAATAATATGTAAGTATTTGTCTTTATTTATACATGATGATGGGCAAAATGGACATGTGTTAATCATAAATAAAGGCAACCGAGGTGCTTCTAATTATTATTATTGGTTTTATGGTCTTTTTTTTCCTCATTCATCACTTCATATAAGTGGAAAAAAATACATAATCCGATAGTTCGATCACTGATTTAATTTTCAATCACAAGAAAACAAAATAGGTTGGATATATTATCAAATAGTAAACTAGATCGTAGTAGGTTATATTTGCTAATTAAAAATTGTTTTTCTACAGTCACTATCCAAAATAGGCTTTTGTGCTTCGAAATCCAACCGCAAAGTTGACGTTTTCCACGGACTGATATTAAGTGACAGCTTTTTTGCTCGCCTAATTTAAATAAGCAATAATTTTTTATTTCTTTTTAATAAATGATTTTCAAGTTATTTGTACGTAGTTAAATGTTTTTTTGTTATAATATGATATGGACTTTGAATATCAACTGCTTTGTTAATGATTAACGTGGATATAGGCAACTCATTATACAGTACTTACGATAAATTTTTAGTTTTCATATCTATTTCTTAAAAAAATATAAACGTAAAAAAATCTTGTGTGCATTTTGAGCGAAAAATGTATTACTTTCCACAGATTGCCGCGCGGGCAACTTTGTGCCTCGAACGGCAAAGTATCAATTTTCGCTTTTAATACACAAATTGCTATTATTACGAAATTATTATTTTTTGGAGCTTTTTTAAATATACCTTTGTTTAGAGTTTAATTACCTACTCATTTTTATTTTTTTTTTTTTCGAGTGCCTACTCACTTAGCCATTTGCAAAATCAGGTATTAAAATACTCCAGGAATTTGCGATGATGTAGGTAATTTGGATTTCGAAAGGTCATAGATAAAATATGCCAATTGAATGCCCCTTTATGGATAGGTAAATTCGGTCCCTACAGCTATTGACTATCTGAACCTTTCTTTTCAAAAACTCTTATGTGCGAACTTGACACATCTTGTATCGAATGGAAAGATTTTACGTCTCGACACTCAACTCGACATTACAGAATCGCTGCTGGTTTTATAGTAGCTTTTTTCGGCTTACCTTTGACGACGGTTTCAAATCGTTATAATCATGCGCATTTAAATTTACGTGTTCGGATTTTTCCAAATCTAGTTCTATAATACTCTAGCATTGACTGTTTTGTGTTTTGGTTTTTTCAATAACTGTCATTAACAATCCTAGAACCGTTCTTAATGATTTCCAAGAAAACTTGCGAACTGATGAACGTTAGGTTTATTTGGTTCATTTTTGTTAGTTTGTTCTTGTTGTTGTCGGTTAGCGTTTAATTTAGATAGATGCTATTATGTATTTTGTTTATTCAAAAAAGTAACTATCAGAGTCCTCTGTTGGTTGAATACTAAGTTAAAATGGTGTTCGAGTTTAGTGAATTCGGGGTGATTTTAGGAGAGTACTAGAACCATAATTTAGTGCGCAACTAATTTCACGCAGTTCTGAAACATTTATAAAAATTGGTAAGCCGAACAAACCTTGTAAATAGTCTGTTGAGCGAAAGCGATAGCGTCTCGATATGTGACGTATCGAATAATGAGATTTTCATAACGAAGTGTTTTTATTTAATACTTAACTGCTATTTTCTGCTGCACCGATTACGTCCAGAATATATGTTCGTTCAATGTGAATTTATAAATTAATAAAAACATTTAATTAATATTATTGCCTGTTTTAATTTGTTGGCCCAAAGGGTCGCCGGGACCGAATTTACACATGTGCAATCAGACAAGATATAAATTACTTACATTACCTAAATTTACACGTTAGTTTGGAATATTTATTTGCTCAGTACAAAATTTACATGTATCCATTTGCGAAGACCTGGCTTATCTAGTCCTAAAGACAATCTGAGTCTTTAAACCAGTTGTCAAAACCCACATACTTCGATTTTCTCTTACTATACGGAGAATGATCCCACGGCGCAGCTTTCTGAGTGCCTTTTAAATGGAAATAGAAAACTTCGACATTTTAAACACTTATTACGTGTTGCCTACATCTTGGCGCAATAGTTTTAGTGGTTATGTTATAATTATGAAGACTTATCTAGAGTCTTCATAGTTATAATATTTACCCAAAGTCAGTCCCCAAAGATATTATTTACGAACCTACACTTTACAAAACCATTAACAAATAATGAATATCTTGAAAACCTTGCTTCACTTGGTAATTTTATGTTAAATCTTTTTGTAAGTAACAGTAACTAAATGCGTTTTATTTTTCAGGTCTCTTAGAAATTTCGAGCACTTAACTTAAACAGTGTTTACAAACCATTAATCAAATTATTTGGAAATTATTTTAAGCTAAACTCTGTTATATCTGTTCTCAGCATTTTGAGGAAAATGCTTACTGCTCTTATGTAAATTCTTTGTAGAAGGCAAATATCAAGAAAATTGAAGCAATAACTTCGATAGGAGCAGTATTGAAATCAAACGAAATAATATAAATAAACATGTAATTAAAATTGTTTACTTTTTGGAACATTTATATTTTAATAATTGTTGTTATTTATTACAGGTTTACTACCTGTGGCTCATCTACAAATCTGAAAGTAGAGGTAGCCCACAGCCTCACTAAGAAAATAGCCCCCACTGCTAAATAGTTTATCTGGAACAGTTAGAAAATTACTTGTAATATTTAATTTTTTTATTAGGTATCGCAAACTGTGTAACAATTTCGGATAAATGGAATTTTGTGAGTATCACTGATCCAGGTACATAAATTTTGTACGTTAAACATAAATACACAGGAATCATAAAAGTAACAAAAAACGTCTTTTAGAGCCACTATATGTCGACGGACTAAAAAAAGCATAGCTAGACCATCGGTTGCTATAGAAGCAGAAAGTATGGAGATATGCAAGAGTTTTAAAAATGTACACTGACAATCCAATGTTAATACAATTAACAAACTTGCGTAATCTTTGAAAACGAGAATATTGGTAGAGGTGGTGGCAGAATACCCACAGTGGTATTTTCTTAAATAGAAAATATACAGAAATTTCTTACTATGTAACAACTGAAAGAAGACTCATTTGTAGATGAAAAATACATCTGTTTTAGTTAAAAAGTTAAGAGCTACATATAACTAAAAAAAAAAAACTTATACAAATTCAACGTGTCTGTCTCAGATAAATTATAAGATAAAGCCCAACTATCTTTTGCAGCTTGCCTGCAAGAGTATATTCCTTTGGTAATATCTTTTAGTTAGAGATTCTTTAATCTCACATTTCTTTGTTTTTATTTTATAGTTTTGTACCATATTTACAGCGGACAAAATGCAAAATTTAATATTAGATTGTTTAGCCTCAAACATTTTTATTACATTACAAAAATAAAATGTTTGTTCATGAGCATGGATCTGGCGAAAAATATCACAATATTATGTTAAAATCGTATGCATAGCTTTAGAAATAATTTAAAACCACTCACCTCTATTTCAAGATGTACTCGCAATTATAACTTCACTTCAAAAACGTTTCTTGTATATTATTAAAAATAAATAAACGTTTCTTCTACATTTGTTGTTTTCATTTAAAATCTCAAAATACCAAGATGTATAGGGTACCAGTTTAACATTTTGGGAAAATGTGTTACCTAACCTAGTAGTAATTGCATCAAAATGACCGGGCCCTATGTTTGGCGTGTCGGACATCTCTCTTGCACCGTATAGTAATCAAAGTATGTGTCAAAACCGCATAACGATGATAATTCGGGGTTATTTTGTTATTTTTATTTTTGTTTTTAATAACCAGATTGCATAGGAAAACTTTTAAAATATATAATATAGGCAAAATTTAAAAATAATTTAATTTGAGAAATTAAGAGGAGAAAATAATAATTACAAGAAGATATAATTTAAAAGGTGCAGATTGGATCCAGAAAGAAGATGTTTACAGTTTTTATCTTTAAAGATATAAAAAGACTACAGTTCAGTAAAAGTGTGAAACCTCACATACCTAAAAATATTCCAATCTTCTTTAAAATACAACATGAGATTGTAATTTTCCAGCAAATTCTGATAATAACAAACAAATATTTTACCTAAAGAAGCATTTAAAAACACTAAATGGCTTAAATCATCTAACATGATTTAACTAAACATCTTCACTTACATAGAGAATTATAGTTACCAGAATTAAATGTCTCATTATTACTATTTAAAATTAAATAGTTATAGGACCGATTTTGTCACATTTAAAAAAAGAGTTTTATTATGCATTACACACGTACAGTAATTTAATCATTAATTCAAATATTTTTTACTTCGATTTAATGTATATATTATTGTCTTCTAATAAATGAGATTGTAATTATAAACTAAGCCATTGCATAAAAATATTATTTCAACTTACTTTAAAATTATTCTAGAAAGTATCCTTTAAATTATCCATTAAAGTATCCATCAAAGTATCCTTTAAAGTATTCTTTCAAGTATCCTTTAAATTCTTTTAAGTTACCTATACAGTATTCATTAAAAGTCGTTTAAAGTATCCTTTAAAATAACATTTAAAGTATTCTTTAATATATCCTTTAAAGTTCCCGAATAAGTATCCGGATACTTCACGGAAAAAAATGTGACTAGAAAATTTTACTACAATGTTGTAGTAGTAGACTTGTAGAAAAATACTTAACAATTTGTAAAAAATTTTACTATAATTTATAGTTAAAAACTATTAATTATTGTAGCAATTGAATTGTCGAATAAAATGCTACAACAATAGGAAAGAAGTCCACAATGTTTAGTATATTTTACTATTGTTTGTAGAAGTAGAAATTTATTACAATTATCGTAATTACTACTACTAACTTCTGTAAAAATTTGTACAAATATTAATAATTATCTCTACAAAAAATAGTAATTTTCTCTACAAAAAATAGTAATACTTTACATCCCTTCTTATGAAAAAAAATTCAATTTTGTTCAAAAATATTCTATAATATTGTAGAAATTCTAAGTCATGTGAACAAAACAGAATTCTGCTATTGGCCAACGTTTTCTGACGTCGATCATAAATGGCCAGACAGCAGTAGCCGTTCGCCATGTTCACATAACAAAGCGTGGTACATATACGAGTACCTATAACACATTATTATATTATAAGCACCAATGCGTTTGAGAAAATTTTGATAATAAATTCTATTGCTGGTAAGTACATTTATTATTGTTTCTGAATAATTTACCTTTAGATATCTAATTTAAATAACCTTAGTAGATTATTTTAAAAAAATAATTGTGGCCAACGATCGAATGTTGTGCCCAACGATCGAATTTTGTGCCAAGTTCAATGATGTTTTTTTGTCTTAATTGTGATATACCTACTTTCTCATTTTTGTTAGTTATCTGACTTAGTCATTTAATATCCAAATTAGTGTAAAGGTGATAAATATCCCCGTTTTAAGGGTATGAACAATTCAATTGGTATTAATTTTTATTTCATATTTTTCGGGTGCAGAAAAGCCAACTCAGACTGAGGGCGCTATTATTACTGTTATTTATTACATAATGTAATTAAGAATTTGTATCTTTTATATTAAAACAATAAATTGAATATTTTATTAAGGAACATTTTTTTCTAGGTTATAATTATAATAATTATGGAATTCTACTACAAATTTTATTAAAAATTACTACAATTTGTATGAATTTTTACTATTTATTGTGTAAAATTTTCGTATTTATTTTCATATAACGCAATACATTTTTAATATAAATTCATACAATGAATAGCAAAAATTATAACAATTTGTAGAACAATTATTCTTATGATGCATTTGGATCTTTTTACTAAATATTGTAGATAATTACTCTACAATACATTCTCCACAAATATTTGGAAATTTTTACTACAAATTGTCCCTGTCCCTATATGTACTATTTATTGTGGAGAAAAAATCTACAATTGTAGAAATTTGTTCTACAATTTTTTTTCCGTGTTGTATCCGAATATATTTTTATGCGAATGCATCCTTACTTTCCTAAAAAGTATCTGCATACATTGTCAGTATCCGTATCCGATAATTTTTCCTATATGCGACCTAACTGTGTGCTGCACCTAACCTAACAATAACAAATAATCAGAATTGCACGTTTATTATTTACGTAAAATAATTTTTCTCTTCATGTTACTTGTTTCTAGGTAAAGTTGTAAACGTATTGATTAATGTGACATTGCAAAAAAATCTAATTTAATCTAACCTTATTTATTGAAGCGGTTACCTAGAACCTCCGATTGCTCGGAGCCTAGAACCCTTTATACATAAGGCGTGCTATAAAGACCCGATTATGCACGCTTATGGGTTTGTTTATGACACTTTATGATACATGAATACTAAAAATAAATTTAACATCTTGGCTATCAGTCTTGTGAACACTTTTAAAATATGGAAACAAATTGTACGAGCCCTAACCACTATATTTTCGGCCTTTTCATAATTTAATTTCAAATATTTATTAGGAAACTTATGTTTATGTTTATATTTGTTCATGATCACACTTTCAAGAACTTAAAACGTCAAACCCATAGATATGATGGAGGGGAGATAGGAACTGTCATTTCAGAAAACGTTTACACAAGAAGAACCTGCCCAGGGTGCGGAGAGTCTGCGCAGTTGAGTGATTCCAGGATTGTACTCAGTTTTTTTACTAATTCAATAAAAATATACATATAATTTAATGTAAATTACTAATACTTTTTTTAATAAGAGGAATAAATAATTAAACCAGATTGTGTATTAGTTGAGATAATATAAGTATAGCTAGTTCGACGAGGGACTGCTAATTATTTGCGTTGGCATTAAGGGCATACATAAATTTATATTATTCTCTTTAGATCATCTTACGATGAGATGAGACAGGTTACAAAATTAGTTTTATATTAATAAATAACTGTATTTTATAAGGTTAGTTGAATACAACATAGGCATTCAAAAAAACATTCATCATATAGATAAATGAAATACAATGCTCACATATATGTACGTAAAAATAAATTGAAATATTAAAAATTATTTATAAATTCATCTAACGAGTAGTCTTCAATTAAAAGACCCTTCAGGTACTATTTAAATTTTTGTATTTATTTTTTTCTTTATAAGTACTAATGTAACAAGTGATATATATATATATACAGGGTGACACCGAAAACTTCTCAAACTAAATATCTTTCTTCTATTAAATAATGTGAAAAATCGCAAAAACCCGTCAATTTTATTTTCAAGGCGGACATCTATAATGAATAATTTTAACACTCGTGGCTTAATCTCCTAGGAGAGGTAGTTGTTACCCTTAAAATCTTAAATGGGAAAAGGGGTCAAGAGGCACATCATTTTAAAGGGCGTTTAATTATCTTTCCAGTGGTACCCTAATATATTAATTATTTATTAAACAAAAATTATTCTATCGAGTTGAATAACAGGCAGAATATCAAGTCTACACGTTTAACTTTTTATTTTTTTGGTAAGGTGACTTTTACAAAATAAATAACTTTTAATTTGAACAAGAAATTTTAAAAATAGAACACTATTTTAAAAATGTTGTCCATTGTACTGTAAACAGTAAGAAGTCTGTTTCCCAACTCCTCTCCAACATTTCGGAAAACTTTTACCGGAAATTGACCGGCATGCTCGTGTAATTTTCCTTTTAAGATCATCAATATCAGCAGGTTGTGTTTCATAAACAACGGATTTAAGATGTCCCCAAAGAAAAAAGTCTAAGGGAGTTAAATCAGGTGATCTTAGGGGCCATTCAATTGCTCTCCTTCTGCTAATCCAAGGGCCTGGAAATCTCTGTCAGACGAGAAGAAAAAATGAGGTGTAACAGCGCCTGGCAAGTTTCCTTCATTAAATAAAGAGACAATAATTGCGTATGCCCTTCTTGAATAATATGCTGGTGTTCGTCACTCCAGTACCAACATTTGTGTTTATTAACATTGTCATTTAGAAAAAAAAATGAAGATTTATCACTGAAACAGATATTTAGCATAAGATTAGGGTTGGCGTTGACTTGATCAGACATGATTTTACAAAACTCTATTCTTTCATCAACATCATCATCGTAGAGCTTTTGAAGTATCTGCATTTTATAGGAATGAAATTTATGCATTTTCAGTGCTCTTCTTACAGTCTCGCGTGATATTCCCGTCTGTTCTGCTACTATTCGTATGGAGCTATGTAACGGTTTTATTTTGCCACATTAGAAATATATTAGGGATGAGATTTTATCAGTCTTATATATCTTAAATAATTGTAAAAAATCAAATATCAGACCTTTTGGATTTAGAAATATGTGTGAATTGAGGCGTTATTTATAAAGGAGTTCTGTTATCATACCAGGAGGTTTATGTTTATTTTCATCTTCTTCTTTTTTGGATTTTTCAACTTTGTTCTAATTACCTTGTCACAATTCTTCTTTTCTGGCTCCCCTTCACAGAAGTTGGTAGACTACCTCAGCAACACCAAAAATCTGCTTACCAGTACCTACAATATTTTTAAAATTCAAAATCACTAGATTTTGGTGAGAAATTGAATGAGGAAAAAAAAAAAAAAAAAACTGATTCTCTTATCTTTGGACTTTTTGATGTGAATAGTCACATTGTCGCAATTTGCGGATATTTCCAAAAATCTTTGAATTTTTAAATATATTTTACTTCGGTTTGTCATACAAACGAAGAATCTCTTTATGAGGATGTTTGTTTAAAAATTTAAAAGATAAAAGATATTATTTCTCACCTTTTAAGGTCATCCACCAGCCAAGGTAGGTCAAACTAACAATTTCTGCTAATTTCTTTATTTAATATTCCTTATATTAGAGTGCTAACAATGTATTTTCTCTTTGTAGACCTTTTTTTTCTTTGGTTACGATTTGTACCTTTACTCGCTGAATATATCTACTCGGCTCCAAGCCTATGGTAAAAGGTATTTTGGACTCCTGCATGTACACCTGCTTTTATATATCCATCCCGCAGTACCCACCGCTTTAAGATCCTGAAGGATACTCCTGCATGTACACGAAGCTACTACCTACCTGCTTCGATCTGGGACCTACTCTGGCCACGTGAATGCAGAACTTCCAGGACCAAACACACACAGATAAGCTTGCATGCCTCTCATAAATATATAATCGTGTCTATTTTGCTATTCAATGATTAACTTAGGGATAGTAGGCTATATCTTCCTGTAGTCATATTAAAGGTTATCGAACAACTTTTTCAACCATGTCTTTGTTCTCTGGGGTTGGGACAAACAGATAAAGGGACAACACAAGTAAATTAACTCCTTTTTATGTATTAATTTGGTTGATACCCTCTGCTTTAAGCAATAATTTGCTTCCGGAAACAGGCCGGGAAAACTGTAAAAAGTTATAATTGTAAATATTAAGTATACATAATTTAATCGCATGACTTACGATATGATGTAAACCATACAGTATATATACTATATCGGTAAAATTTATAATATTCTTTAAATAAGTGCATTTCATTTTTTTTTTTATTTTTATTCATAGAACATAACCTATACATTCTTCTTTTTCTAAAATATTACAAAGTTAATTAATCATTGATATAAAATACACTGGACTGAGAAAATCTCTACCTCTTATATGATCTAATCTTAGCAAGTTATCAGCCACCGACCTTGTATATATATATTATTGAAAAAGGATTTGAAATTGGTTTCTTTTTTTTTTCTCTCTTGTACATAATTATCAACTCTTCATAAATAAAGGAATCCTATACAGCTGTACAATCAGATAATTATTGTTTTAATAGAACCCCGTAACTTCTTGGTAATAGATTCCCACTGGAAATCACCTCCAGCGAGGAATCTATGTAACAAAAATTGGCGCCCAACGTGTATATTATCTGCTTGTGCACTGTATAGTGTTCTCGTCCTTGAAGTGGTTAATACTTTACGGTCATTTAAGACGTTTACACATCGTTGCAACAACCTAACTTATTTATATAAAAAAAAAAATGGTGTATTATTGATACAGGGTACTTCGGTCTACTCTCTAGAGTGTGTTATATAGTGGGATAGCAATCTTTTGGGATTTGATCAGTATATAGGGTGATTCACAGAATTATCTGAATTTGTATGCAGGTGCTTGTAGATAGGCATTATTGGGAGATATATAGGAACTTTTGGGTGGATATTAATAAGTATCGGGTTTTGTAAATATAATATTGAATAAGTTTGTGAATATTAGATATAGTGCAGCTGATACTAGTTCGTTAGTAGGAGTTAGTACTGATTAGTAGAGGTTAGTACTGATTAGTAGAAATTGGTATTGATTCGATCGGTTAGTGTAAGTTTTCTGTACATATTATTTATAAGGGTTTCTAGGGTCTTAGGTATCTCTAGGTCTTTTTTTTTTCTTTTTTAAGTAAGGGTGGGGTTTCCACTCGTTCTCATTTAGCTCGATATGGAAGTTAATCGACTATTAGGGGACGAGTTAACTTATGAGTTAACTTGCCGAGCTTTACCCATTGGAGGAAGTGTGTCCGAAAAGAGAGAATCTTTACGAGAAGTACTGAGATTAGAGCGATTAGGGGAAAGGATACCTCCTATATCTGCTCCAATGTTGGAACCTGGTTATGAGTTGTCTACTTGTGAAGGCAAACTGAGTGATTTAGAGGAGAACCTACGTGAATTTAATCAGGAAAACAGGAAGAATGAATATAAGAAAATTAAATCACGGCTAATACATTTAACTTTACGGTTAGATCGTATTAATGGGGATGTGAATTCATTATTCAACTCACAACGTGATCGATTATTAACTTGGTGTTCTCAACTACAGACTGCATTGGAGACTTTATATATAAGTTCTAACCATACAAAGGAAACCAATCAGCGTGAAACAGTGGAAGTTTCATGTGAACAGGATAACCCTCATGTGACTCATCAATCACTGCTAGATGTACCAGTTGATTCATTTCCAGAGTATCTAGAGAAAGAGTCTCCGGAAAAGTCTCTCAGATTGGGGGAATTCTTTAATTTTCCACAAAATCAGTTAGATACACCAGTTCTTAAGGTGAATTCGGATCTTGCGAAAAGTCGAGTATCAAGTCTACGTCAAATTTTTGAAAGCGAACCTTCTCATGTTGCGTCTCGTCAACAGCACTACACTTTAGGTCAATTGAATAGACGACAAGTGAGTTTTCCTCAAACTTCTGCAAATGAGCTGAAGAATGATCATATAACGTCTAGTTCACCACACGTAAATTATCAGAAAACTGCTCTAAGTCAACAGACGGATCTCGTTAGAAATCAGGATCCTCAGTATCCTAGAAGTAATTATCCCAATAATTATTGTCATTCGGATGTTCGTGATAATGTAACTCGAATGCAAGATCTTCAGATCCCACAAGAAAATGATATTAATCCTATTGTCAATAGAGAACGAGAAAATTGGTACAGTGTGGATGTCAGTCGTTGGAGATTACAATTTGATGGAATTTCAAGCGTGACTAGTTTTCTAGAGCGAATCGAGGAACTTAGGCTCTCTAGAGGGGTCTCTAAAGAAAGGTTACTCCGATCTGCCCCAGAAGTATTTACAAAAGATGCACTTTTGTGGTATCGTATGGGAAATTTTGTATCATGGGATGATTTAGTGGAAAAGCTTCGAGCTGCTTTTCAACCCCATGACTACGAATATTCCTTATGGGAAGAAATTCGTAGGAGGACTCAAGGTTCCCATGAGCGTATCATCAACTATGTAGCGGTGATGGAGAATCTATTTAAAAAACTTTCAGTTCTACCTTCTGAGAGAGATCGAGTCCAAATTATGCGTAGAAATATGCTACCTAACATCCAGACTCAACTCTCTCTACAACCCTTGACATCTATCTCGGAACTAATTCAATTAGCTCGAACAATTGAGGAGACAGAGTTACGGATTCAAAAATTCGTTCCACCTCCATCTAATTTACGACATCTGGTCGAACCAGATTTGGCATATAAGAAGCCATCCGGTTCTAACGTTGCATCTGTCAAAATTGAGACAAAGAGTCAACCTTCTCAATCCTCTGACCAATACAATGGTAGTCAGCCTACGTGTTGGAATTGTAATCAGACTGGTCATAGGTTCAAAAAGTGTAAGGAGCCTAGGAAAATATTTTGTTTTAGGTGTGGACAATCCAATGTAATTGCCTCTACCTGTCCTAAATGTTCAAAAAACTTGGAACGGGCTCAACAGTAGGTCGGCTGTTGGTGCCTCCTTCAGGTGATAAGGCAATTAGACTGAAGGAGAATAAAGCCATTTTAGACTTTGTGTTTGCTCATGCTCGGGATGATGAAAGACCCTATTTGAATGTTAAAATTTTAGGACAAACTTTTAGGTGTTTGTTGGATAGTGGTGCTTCCAGAACAGTTCTTGGTGGACCTGGCTGGAGCATTCTTTGTAAATATTGTAAATTAGATAGATCTAAGTTGAAAGTATGTACAGTGGCAAATGGCCAATCATGTGAATGCATAGGTGCGATAATGGTTCCTATTCAGCTTCAGAATCGCGTTTGTATTTTGGAAATATTAGTTGTTCCGACACTTCCCCATCGATTGATTTTAGGAATCGACTTTTGGCTGAAAATGGAAATTGTACCTGATCTGTTTGCTGGTGAATGGAGTTTTAGGTCTGGAGATAAGGCTGAGGAGGTTGAGTTAAATGGTATTAAAGATTTCGAATCCTTGTCTGGCCAACAATGTCAACGATTGAGTTCTGTAATCGACGATGCATTTGCCTTAATGGGTAATGTATTAGGGTGCACGCATTTAGAACAGCACGTGATTAGGACTAATTCTCCGCCAATAAAGCAGAGGTACTACCCAATCTCACCAGCCTTACAAAAAATTGTAAATGAGGAACTAGATGATATGCTGGCAAAAGATATTATTGAGCCTAGTTCTTCTCCTTGGTCATCTCCAATCGTAATGGTGAAGAAGAGTGATGGCAAATGGCGATTTTGCGTTAACTATAAGAAGTTAAACGCAGTAAGCATTCCCGACGCGTACCCCATTCCATATGTTAGTGCGATTATAGACAAACTTAGGGATGCACGTTACCTGACTACGCTTGACATCAAGTCAGCGTATTGGCAAATACCAGTTGCCAGAGAGTCTCGCGAGTTGACAGCGTTTACTGTTCCCAATCGTGGCCTATTTCAATTTAAGAGAATGCCCTTTGGCTTACATTCTGCCCCAGCTACTTGGCAAAGGTTGATTGACCGAGTACTAGGTGTCGACTTGGAGGGTTATACTTTCGTCTACCTAGATGATGTCATAATCTGTACGTCAACTTTTGAAAAGCACTTAGAGGTCCTAAGTGAAGTTTTAAAACGTATTCGTGAGGCCGGTTTGACACTGAATCGCGAGAAATGTAACTTTTGCTGTTCTGAGTTACGATACTTGGGCTATATTGTGAATGAACACGGATTGGCAGTTGACCCAGGAAAGGTTGATGCAATCCTCAATATTCCTACACCTCGTACTGTTACGGACGTTAGGAGGATAGTTGGTCTCGCATCATGGTATCGACGATTTATCCCATCCTTTTCAACCGTAGTATCTCCAATGACTCAACTTACCCAAAAGAATAAACCGTTTATCTGGGATAACTTATGTGAGGAATCCTTAAACAAGATCAAGGAACATTTAGTTTCGGCTCCGATCTTGGCCTGTCCAGATTTTAGTCAACCCTTCATCGTCGAAACTGACGCCTCCGATTTTGGTTTGGGAGCGGTTCTGCTTCAACGGTTACCTGAAGGTGAAAAAGTAATATGTTACTTAAGCCGCTCACTAACAAAAAGTGAACGCAAGTTTTCCACCACGGAAAAAGAGTGCCTGGCGGTACTGTTTGCAGTAGAAAAACTCCGTCCATATTTAGAAGCTACCAAATTTACGGTAATAACAGACCATTACTCATTGAAATGGCTTTTCAGCATTAAGGATCCGGTAGGAAGAATCGCTCGATGGGCATTACGACTGCAGCAATATGATTTCGACATCATACACCGAAAAGGTAAGGATCATATTGTTCCAGATACCTTATCACGCTCGGTGCCTGTAATTGATTTCCTTGACGAATCCCATGCTACAGTCCAACCTGCTATCGATAAATGGTACACGAAAATGTGTGACTTAATTACAAAATTTCCTCGTAAATACCCTATATGGAGGTTACAGGATGGAAAACTCTTGCGAAAAACCAAATTACGATATCCTGAATTGTCAGATTCACAATGGCTCACAGTTGTTCCAAAGGAGCAAAGGAATGCAATCATTAGTAAACATCATGATCCCCCAACATGTGGTCATATGGGTATATCAAAAACTAGCGCTAGAATTTCAGAGGCTTACTATTGGCCTAAACTAAAATCGGACGTTACACGTTATGTCAAAAGGTGTCAGATATGTCTTCAAACGAAGCCAGAGCAAAAACCACCGATTGGACAAATGTTGTCTGCCCAAGTTGGGGCCTCGAGGCCGTGGGAATTAGTAAGTGTGGACCTAGTAGGCCCACTTCCACGTTCAACCAAGGGTTATACCTACATCCTCTCTGCTCTGGATTGCTTTAGCAAATTTATTTTATTGTTTCCTCTTAGAAATGCCACTGCAGCTTCCATAGTAAGTCACTTGGAAGCCCATGTTTTCCTTATATTTGGTGCCCCCAAGAAAATTATTGTCGATAATGGAACGCAATTCCGAAGCGACCTCTTCAAAGGGCTTATGAGGGAATATCAGGTAAGAATTGGGTATACGGCTAATTACCACCCTCAAGCCAACCCCGTGGAAAGAGTACATCGTGTAGTTAAGACTATGCTGGCTAGTTATGTTACAGACAATCACAAACAGTGGGATAAATATTTACCCAAAGTTGGTTTCGCGATTCGTTCTGCAAAGCATGATGTAACTCAAGTTACACCCAATTTAGTTGTCTTTGGTAGGGAGGTGAACATGAATGATAGTGAGAAGCTGTCGCCATCTAATACCCATAGCGATGCGGAGGTTAAAGAAAAAGCTCTGAATAAATTGTACCAAGACATCCAGGCCAGACTTAAAAAGGCATATGAACGATCAAGCAGACCCTATAATCTAAGGCATAGGAATGAGAAATTCTCTCTCAACCAGTATGTCTGGAAGCGAAATTATGTGCTGTCAGATGCCGCTAAGCAATTTACAGCTAAATTAGCTCCAAAATTTTGCGGTCCATACAAAATAATAAAAATTGTTTCTCCCTGGACCTATGAGCTAGAGGACAAAACTCATAAATCTCTTGGCATATGGAATGCGAAAGATCTAAAAGCTCATCCTCCGGATGACACTTCAGATGAGGATGCAGAAAGTGAACAGGAATAGATATTCCTTTATCTCTTTCCTTAATGCTTGTAAATATTTATGTACATATTTTTTTTTTTTTTTTTTTTTCCTTTTCTGCCTTGAAAACTTTTTATAGTTGCAAATTATTTTGTTTTCTTGGTGAAATACTTAAAAGTTTCCTTGAAACTTTTTTCAGGGAAGGGTGGTGTGTAACGGTTTTATTTTGCCACATTAGAAATATATTAGGGATGAGATTTTATCAGTCTTATATATCTTAAATAATTGTAAAAAATCAAATATCAGACCTTTTGGATTTAGAAATATGTGTGAATTGAGGCGTTATTTATAAAGGAGTTCTGTTATCATACCAGGAGGTTTATGTTTATTTTCATCTTCTTCTTTTTTGGATTTTTCAACTTTGTTCTAATTACCTTGTCACAATTCTTCTTTTCTGGCTCCCCTTCACAGAAGTTGGTAGACTACCTCAGCAACACCAAAAATCTGCTTACCAGTACCTACAATATTTTTAAAATTCAAAATCACTAGATTTTGGTGAGAAATTGAATGAGGAAAAAAAAAAAAAAAAAAACTGATTCTCTTATCTTTGGACTTTTTGATGTGAATAGTCACATTGTCGCAATTTGCGGATATTTCCAAAAATCTTTGAATTTTTAAATATATTTTACTTCGGTTTGTCATACAAACGAAGAATCTCTTTATGAGGATGTTTGTTTAAAAATTTAAAAGATAAAAGATATTATTTCTCACCTTTTAAGGTCATCCACCAGCCAAGGTAGGTCAAACTAACAATTTCTGCTAATTTCTTTATTTAATATTCCTTATATTAGAGTGCTAACAATGTATTTTCTCTTTGTAGACCTTTTTTTTCTTTGGTTACGATTTGTACCTTTACTCGCTGAATATATCTACTCGGCTCCAAGCCTATGGTAAAAGGTATTTTGGACTCCTGCATGTACACCTGCTTTTATATATCCATCCCGCAGTACCCACCGCTTTAAGATCCTGAAGGATACTCCTGCATGTACACGAAGCTACTACCTACCTGCTTCGATCTGGGACCTACTCTGGCCACGTGAATGCAGAACTTCCAGGACCAAACACACACAGATAAGCTTGCATGCCTCTCATAAATATATAATCGTGTCTATTTTGCTATTCAATGATTAACTTAGGGATAGTAGGCTATATCTTCCTGTAGTCATATTAAAGGTTATCGAACAACTTTTTCAACCATGTCTTTGTTCTCTGGGGTTGGGACAAACAGATAAAGGGACAACACAAGTAAATTAACTCCTTTTTATGTATTAATTTGGTTGATACCCTCTGCTTTAAGCAATAATTTGCTTCCGGAAACAGGCCGGGAAAACTGTAAAAAGTTATAATTGTAAATATTAAGTATACATAATTTAATCGCATGACTTACGATATGATGTAAACCATACAGTATATATACTATATCGGTAAAATTTATAATATTCTTTAAATAAGTGCATTTCATTTTTTTTTTTTATTTTTATTCATAGAACATAACCTATACATTCTTCTTTTTCTAAAATATTACAAAGTTAATTAATCATTGATATAAAATACACTGGACTGAGAAAATCTCTACCTCTTATATGATCTAATCTTAGCAAGTTATCAGCCACCGACCTTGTATATATATATTATTGAAAAAGGATTTGAAATTGGTTTCTTTTTTTTTTCTCTCTTGTACATAATTATCAACTCTTCATAAATAAAGGAATCCTATACAGCTGTACAATCAGATAATTATTGTTTTAATAGAACCCCGTAACTTCTTGGTAATAGATTCCCACTGGAAATCACCTCCAGCGAGGAATCTATGTAACAGCTAGTTGGCACGTCAATGAATGTTCCCAAAACCTCAATTAGAGCTTCTTCATTTAGTATTCGTCGGTTATTTCTTTTCGTATTTTTCACCGAACCAATTTCCAAAAACTTTGCTACCAAATCGAGAATATACCTATGACTTATATTACGATTAGGATGCCTTTCATTTAAATGCTGACCTTCGCGCGAATTTTCCAACCTCTTCATAAAGGATTATTATTTCGATTATTTCCTGTAGAGAGTAAACTATTTTAGCTATAGAATTACAACCAATGTTATCTACAGTCCACAAATAAATACCAGATGCTTACCGACTTTACTATCGAGTCGAATATTATTGTAGACAACGAGTGAAATATTTATTAAATTATTATACCTATCTTGGAAATAAAGGCAAATTTAAATTGAACTTTGAACTTTGTTAAACACATTGTAAGATATACCTTCTGTAATGAAAATTTCGTACCTGTCTAGTATCCTAAAGATTTTTTAATAATAAGTAGTTTTCTTTGAATTAAATGTTATATATTCTTTGTATTTGTTAATGTCCTGAAGATTTTATTTGAACAAAATAATATTCAATTCTTATAATTTGTACCCCTAATACTATTATTAAAATAACTACTTGCAATACCTCTATGTCTTTTTTTAGGGATTTTCAAATGTTAGGTAATTGTTAGGTATACAGATATACGGAAAGTATAGGAATCATGATTTTTTTCGACCTCCAGTTTTTGACAGATTTTTACGTTTTGGGGTCTCCTGAATCCGTTTTGACTATTTTCGGGATGATGTATGTCTCTCTCTCTCTCTCTCTCTCTCTCTCTCTGTCTGCATATGTGTGTGTGTGTGTGTGTGTGTGTGTGTGTGTGTGTGTGTGTGTGTGTGTGTGTGTGTGCGTGTGTGTGCGTGTGTGTGTGTGTGTGTGTGTGTTTGTGTGTGTGTGTGGGTGCGTGCGTGCATGCATGCATGCGTGTGTGTGTGTGTGTGTGTGTGTGTGTGTGTGTGTGTGTGTGTATGTGTGTGTGTGTGTGTATGTGTGTATGTGTGTATGTGTGTATGTGTGTGTGTTTTTGTATTCTGTAGCCACTTGCAAGATTTTCAAATAAAAGAAATAATTCAAATAATAAGTACCTAGTTTTGTTTTCTTCATTGGTTCCCAGCCTAAATTTAAATTTGCCTTTATTTCCAATAGGAACATGTAGATACCAAAGGGAGACCAATGTCAGAAAGCATCGATATGGTTTCAACTTATGCTCTCTCCACTACGAGTGACAGGAGTCTCTGCCTGATATGCGCAGGTTCCTAATTCAAATTGCTTTATTGTTGAAAAAATGCATCTTACTGACAAAGAAAGAAAACAAATATATACATATTTAAAATAAAAAAAAAATGTGTACATACATAATATAAATATATATCGTACCTCAGATACAAACAACCGATTGCAACAATATTCATTAAAATTTATAGGTACGATAAACTTTAACAGAGTTTGAGAATGCATCTTAATGATATGAACATCAAATTACGTTCAGTCTAATAAAATTATACGATCATTAGATATTGAAAAATTTATAAAAATGTTCTTCCAACTGGGTGTTAGTCAATTACAATATAGAATTACAAAATATATAAAAATATTATAATTATTTGTATGAATTGTATTTAATTTAAAACTGGCTGAATAGCTAAGGATCTATATATTTTTTTTATTATAAATAATTTATAGATACTGTAAAATAAAAGGTTAGATTTTTTATTTAAAATTATACAATATTTATTGTATTATCTAAATTGGACTTTTTTTCTTTATTTTGGACATATCAAGGGCCACAATGCAGGACCTTGTAACTAACATTTCCACTGAAAATTATATTTTATGATAATCTCGTTTAAAAGATTTCACTCCATCTACTGTATAAATGAAGTATTATAATTTTTGAACAAAATATGGTTAAATATTAGTCCCATTATAGAGTAAAATGGATTGTTCTATGCACTTGTGAATCTTTTTTTTTATTTCCTGAAAAATTTTGATTTTGCGACTTACGAGGTCTAGCCTTGTTACCTTCGATATGTTCTTTACAATCGTCAAAAGTAAATGTAAATGTGTATAAAAACATTTAGGTATAAATAAGTAAAATACATACAACTTAACTCTTGATCACTGTCTGATTAGAAATACGTCTTGTATTAGAAAAGTGTTAATTTTTTATAACCATTATACTGTCACGATTCGTATAAATTCATATTTTTCCTAATTTTAATTAATTACTTAAATAACATCCTGTACATAAAACTTTCTTTAATTATGTCAACAATTTGTTTTAAATAGCAATAATGTGCAAGGTTGGTTATTTAATAATTATTGAACATTAGTTTTAATAACAATAAACTATGAGAAAGATATAAAAGTAATGTCGAGGGGATGCGCAGGGCTTTTTCCACAGGGAACGGATCCTCCCCATAGGAGGTCCCCCTTGTAGGAGATTGCCTGTAGCAGCTCCAGCTCATAAACTTCATAGTTTAATTTAAAAGTCTTTATTTTGTATTTTGAATAATTGCATTTTTGAATAGTTAGCTAAGGGTTGTGACATGTGAACAAGTATTAGTGGAGTTGGTAAGTCTACGTTTTGTGTACTTATTATTATATTGAGCCTGTATTTGTCGAGTCATTTTATATAATCGATGTAATTACATTATACTTGTTTTGAGAACACTTACAGCCGTATGCATAGTCGATCGCCAACGACTGGCCAGAGATTCATTTCGGCGTATCGCCAGCGATTCGCTGGCGATCCGCCGGCGAAAGCCCAAAAAGGTGGCGACTCGCCGGAGATTGTCACCGGAATGTCATTTCACGCAAGTTTTCATTTTCTTTTATATGGATTATCACCGGTATCTCTCGCATTTTATTCATGATTCATTTCTTAAAACTCAAAAAATAATGAACGAATATCAAATTTTTCCCTATAAAAGAACATGAAAACTTGCGTGAAATGACATTCCGGTGACAATCTCCGGCGAGTCGCCAGCTTTTTGGGCTTTCGCCGGCGGATCGCCAGCGAATCGCTGGCGATACGCTAAAATGAATCTCTGGCGAGTCGCTGGCGATCGACTATGCATACGGCTGTGTGTTTTCTTTAGCCCTTGTTTAAAAACGTGTTAGGTTCTTACAGCAGGAGCAGAACCCTTATACAGTTAAGGGCTACAAAGCCAAGTTTAAGGCTAAATAGTGTTTATGTGATTGAGGCCCAAATTCATATATTTTGTTATTCAACCCCCGGGACATAGATAGTCCCATAATTATTTAAGAACACATTCATTGTGACACATTTAATTAATTATAAAAACACGCTTAACGTGACATTCTTTATAAAATCACGCATAACGTGACAGTACTTTATGAATTTTTTTATTGAACTAGAATATACCTTGGTCTACTAATTATAAGGTATACTTTCCCTTTTAAAAATTCCATAGCAGTATATGAAATACAAAACATACACAACATATTACAAGTAGGTATTTTGATAAGAGTATCAGGTGTACAAATTATAACAACTACATGCCATTTATTGACATTTAATTCTAAGAAAACTACCTATTTGAAAACATTCAGGACACAGTAAAAATGTTCCAGCATCAGAACTTATCATATTTCTTTTCTTTAACACAGGTAGAACTTGCTAAGGGGACGATTGTAACATTGCATCATTTATACGTCTGATGTTGTTTTTGATATCTGTACCGCACTTGGTTTGTTTAGATATCTGCATTTCTGTCTTCTTTACTGTATTTCTGCAATTAAAAAAAAAATCACTATTTTGCAGATATTTACATGGAAAGATTTAAGATGATTAAATTTGCATGCTTATAGTTGTGCTTGTTTATCATCATGGGATGCATATGATGAGATGTGACTTTTTATCACGTAATAGAAGATAAGGGTTAAATGTAGATGTAATAAAGAAACACTATAGACGTATTGGCCACGTGGTAAAAATGACAATGACAAGTTTTATACTTTTTGTGTTTGACCTTTGAGTCATTATAATATGAATACAAAAGTAGTTGTCTTTGTAATTTTTCTTCATATTATTTACTTTAAAACTTAGTGAATTAAAATACCTACTCTCTAGTTACTAACGGTTAGCGATACGTATATTATAGAAAGAAATCTAAATTTGAAAACTTAACAAAAATTGAACAAATAATCACTTTTATATTCATGAGCATATGGCTAGCATAAACAAAGGATTAATCGATAAATCTGTAACTGAACCTGGCATGGAACGATTCCAACAACAAAAAAATGTCAAGTTTGACAATCCTCAAAATATCATTTTAAATTAAGAAAATATAAACAAACGCAGATGTAGTAGATGTAAATAAACAATAATGCTCCAGAGGTAAAAAATGCATCAGATGTGCACATTCAAATGCAGCATATGAAACGAATAGTTCATGACATTCAATCAAGTCACTTAAACATAAGTATGAATTCTTTTGATTAGTTTTCAATAATTTCTTTTGGGAGATCATCTCCACTATCTAAATTGCTTAAAATCCTGTAAAACAGTGGCATAATATAAACTGCATAGGCATTCTGTTTAAATAAAGTAGAAATAAACCTACCTATGTAGCCTCCTTTGCATCATATTCTGTAGCATGTTCTCTTTTTTATTACTTGGCAAGATTAAGTAGGAGTAGAATTCCTTCTAATCACAGTTTTATCACTGACTAAAATTCAAAATGCTTCGAACATATATTAAAATTTTCTTTGTGTGATCTTCCAATACTTTTTTATCTAACCTAAAACAGATAAAAATTAATAACTATATTTTATAACTACATGCTGTTTCTGAAACACATTTAATCTGGTAACTTACACGTTAATGAATGATTTTGGTTAGTTTTCAATCATTTCTTTTGATAGATCTTCTCAAGTCAGCACTATCAGAACTGCTTAAAATTCTATTAAACAATGATTTTGAAAGTTTAATAAAAAAGAAGGCTTCATTATAAATAGTGTTAGCATGCATATAGGTATTACCTATATTTAAATGAAATAGAAATAAAGCTTACCTGGCCTCTTTTTGTAAAATTTTCTGTTCATGAGCTTCTGGAACATGTTCTTTTTTTATTACTTGGCCAAAATAAAGTAGGAGTGGCATTCTTTTTAATCACAGTTTTATCACTGACTAAAATTCAAAACAAGATTTCTCAAAATGCTTGAACGATTTTAAAATATTTCCTTGACATACATTTTCTTTATAGGGTCTTCCATTACATTAAGCACTTAAAAACAAATAAAAAACAAATAATTGTATATAACTACATAAAAAGTTTTTATTAGAACCCCAGTTAGATACTGGGCTAGAACAGTAATTAAATACCTAATTGATTTATCCAAAAATAATTGTTAAATACGGGTCTGCATTGGTGTTAAAAACTTACTTATGACAAGTTCTTCGGAATTATTTCATCGGTTTGGACAGAATAAAACTAAATATGTTTTAACCATTGTTTATAGAAGTCTTTAGGACGTCATTAGGGATCAAAATAACTTTCCAAAACTCACAAAAACTTTAAAAATCACACAAAAATTGCTAAAAATAACGACAATCACAAGACAACTAAATGTTAAATGTCACAATATTCTAACTAATGCACCGACTCAAATCTACCCGGACATTTACGCTATCGTAAAACGTTTTTCCTTGCCACCCGGGCTCCCATTTTCCTATCTCCCCCTCTTTATATCTATAGTCAAACCACAAAATAAGTTAGTGTTTATTATGTGCTTTAAACACGTAAAAAATTCTAATGTCAAAAATTCCAAAGCCTCCCAAACATTAAATTTAATAATTGCTTAGGATATTGTTCGAAAATTTAAATGGTTATTTATCATTTGATAAAATACTGTTTTTTAAAAAAATTAAGATCATGGTGCGTCATGCTCTCACAAATTGTAGAAACATCATGAACTATTAAATTTAAGTAATTTTTAAAAATAGATGTTCTTTTTCAACCTTAAGTTTCCTAATATATAACGGAAATAAAATTATAAAAAGGCCAAACTTATAGTGGTTAGGGCTCGTAGTTATACATAATGATTTAGCGTGGAGTGTATCAAACAGCGAAATATCTAAATAGTTGTTGGCAACTTCTCAATAAGGAAAAAAAATCGACAAAATTGGTATCTCGGTTGTAAATGGCCAAAGACATATGTGCAGGAGTTGTTAAAAATTACATCGGGTCATCTATCCACGGTTAACGTATGTCCTTTCTCAATGATTCACATTATTAAACAAATAAAATTTCGATAAACCTTATCGAAAATACTGTTTAATTTATTATGTAATAAAATGCTTTATTATCAAGCATTTTTTAAAGGCACAATGCAAAGTGCTCGAGTGCTCGATGACGCCTTAATTAGTAAAAAGGGAAAGGTTAAATATCTCACGAGAATTCGCTGTTTATCCAGCTATTAATTTAATAGAAATAAATCAAGTTAATGAATAATGTCAACTGAAAAATATTACTTATTAACTCACATTGCTTTATAATGCTATAATGTTTGCGGGTAAAGGGCAAACCGTTCATTAATGTCGATTTTTACTGAATTTTAAATTACTTGCTATATGGAGATATATTGTGAACTCAAGATTGTATCTATCGCTTAAAAAAATATAAGTTAGTATGAGGGAACAATTATTTATAAAGGAAACCTATCCGTCTAACTGACGTTTCAATTTTCATTAAAATCCTCACATTAGAAGAAAAGGAAAGCTAAGACCTCTAATTTTATTACCTGCATTTTCTGGAAGCACCTTGTATATAATCTGCAACGTCAACTAATAATTACGTGTGCATTTTAATTTTGATTAAAAATGCAAAATTTTCAATAAAAATCTGAAACAAAGTAGAAAAAGGCAACATACTTGACGTTGAAAACTTTTGTCCCCAATTCCCGAACTTAATTATGTTTCAATAAGCAGCAAAAATGCTGTTCATTGTAGATTGCAATAATTACATGTGCATATTGCCACTTGCGTTTCAATATTGTTTGAAATCCAGCCAGTTTTTTATGGCTTTCAAAAATGTTTGCAGGAATGTTCAGGAATATTGATGGGTTTTATTATCAGGACGACTTGTGGATATTACATTTTTTATAATTATCAAAAAAATATGGAATTCGAAGTAGTGTTTTACAATGTATTAATATACAGTATGGTTCAAATGAAAGGAATAAATTCATTATAATGGAAGTAGTTGGTTTTTCGAAAAAATGCTCGGACAGGTCAATTTTGTTTACTCAAAGCACAATTTTTTAAATAGAATTCAATTTTCCCCCACTTTCCATTTTTGGGCAGTGACGTCATTGACAATTTTTTTAAATAGTAACCCCAATTTTTTTTCTTGATTTTGTTAGATCTTGCAATTTCCTACTCGGAAACATAATATTTGTAATATCTGACATAACAATTTTTTTTGAATAAAAGTCATTTAAAGATCAGATACATAAATTTTATTTTATTATTTATGTCCAGGATCATTAATATCAGTAGTTTAATTACACAATATATTACTTTTATCTTTTCTCGTTTTTTCAATATTGATTTAAAATTTTATATTCTTATTTATTCTAATGCAAATAAATTTTTCTTATACTCTTTTAGATTTTGTTTCACAACGCGCTACTACCTTATGTTTAATTTCATTGTCAAATATCAATTTGAAATATCTCCCCATCCGTTTCCATGATAGTTATATGAGATTTGTTTAGGTTTGTGGGCAATGTGGCTTCCCCTACCTCGATCTATTCATATCCATTGTCGATATCCTTTTATCATTGGTGAAAGAACTTTGTCTGGTTTGATATTTTTTAAAACACTTCATAGATTAAGAAGTAAGTATCACTCTGGTGTGACTAATTTACCTTGGTTTTTCTTCTTCAATTACAAAGAATCTCAGTATTGATGGATCTTCGCAGTAGCATGACAGAATCACCACAAGGCCTTTTCTATCAGGCCAATAAGTCTACAATTTTCTGTTATTAGTCGTAATCCTAGTACTATAGTATTTTTTTTTTATTCTGACTTAGTAGATTCTCGGTGAGGTTTGGCGATGGTCCTTTTAAAAACTATCTGGCCTGTCTTTGTCCTGGTGATGTGTTTTCCGTTCTTGGGATATGCTTCGTCTATATTCGGATGGCTGTCCTCTGAACACTACAGAAAGCTAAGGCTATCCTGTTATGACTACCAAGCTGTGTTAGGAATTCCAAACAGTCCCATACAATCTTTAAGTGCACCTACATCGAACTAAGTGCTTTTAACATCGCTTGACTGTCTAAGTTTATGTCACCGGCTTTAAATTTACCTTAGGTCTTAGCGCTATTTCTGCATGGAATACTGTCTCTTGTTAACCTAAGCTCACTGAATTTCTTGTCTTTGGCTTGGCACTAAATATACTTACTCCTTGGCTTTGGAATTGTGTGTATATCAGGTGATTTCCACGTAAATGGGATGTCCTCTGTTCCATATTTCCGGTCTGGTATACTTAAAAGTTACTAATTGCCATTTATAATAAATATTTGATCAACAGTAATTTGTTAAATTATTACATATAATTTTTTATTAGCTATTTGTAATAGATTCACTTTATTCAAAATGATTCCTTTTATTGTTTGTCTCTTTATAGTATATTGTCGACCTATGCAATTTTTGTATAATGGTTCAATAAATTTATATTATTTATATACATAAATAATATTTCTACTTGACCTTTTCAATATTAATATTGTATGTACTTTTGCTGGTTTTCTGGTGGAAAGTGAATATGGTAGGTAATTTTTTAAATTTTTGATCTGTTCAATTATATTTCTTCTTTTGTTTTATCGATGTCTACATGTTAAACCAACTCACTATAATTTTTGCAATTTAATAATAATTGTTAGTTATTATTAATTGTTTTCGCTTAGTTTTAGTAATAATTTCCCAACTAACAAAGTAGCTTTATAATTTTTAGTTTACAAGACTATTATATTTTATTGATATTATATTGTTGTTTCTGGAATGCTAATTTATTGTACTACAGTTGCAGAAATCACTATTTTGTTCTCTAAAACTAAATAGTTATATAAATTAGTTTTTACAATATTCTTACAGCAAAATTATAAAATAGTTTTCACGATAACTATTAAATTGTTACATAAACATTTATACAACTGTTCTATACAATATTTTAGCTTATAAAATAAAATTGCTTTATAGTTATTCTATATTATTGTTCTGGATTACCTTTAGAACTTTTTGGTCATACAAATATAACTGTTTCTTAACCTCATAATAACGCTTTAAAAAATAGTTATATAAATATTAGTGTGAGATAATTCCGCATCAATAGCAATTTGCTTCTGATGAAAACTCTAAAATAACTGTAATATATTGTCGAAATACACTATTACAAATCAGAAAACTGTATAGCAATTATTTTAGTTAAGAATAGTATTATCCCTTTAAAAATATTTATAAAAAAATAAAGCAACTACATTTGGTAGTACCTACGCCATATTATTTTTGTATTTTATGTTTGTTCGACTACTTCCCATACCAATTGTATGTAAGTGTTTGGTCTGAAAATGTCAGATTTAAATAGTGAAGAAATATAAAAAATAAGTGGTACCTGCTTTTCAGAGAACAGTAAAAAATATTAGTAAAACATTTTGATGGTTTGTCTAGACACTCAAAAAAAAAACTATCATTTAGTCAGATAATAATTAGGTATGTTCTGAATAATCATGCCCCAATACTAAAAGAAAGCCATATTTTTGGCGATGTCCATGTTAAATTTGCTTATTCTCGTAATATTAAAAATTATGCTTGCTCTATAAAGCTGTAGAAACAAATCTAATCATTTCAATTCCCAAATACTTAAATCGGAAACGATTTAGTAAGGTTATGTTATATTTTGTCATATAGTGCAGCAATATGAAACTATTATACAACAAACCATGATGAACTTGTTTTGTAGAAATGAGTAGTACAACTTAATTATTGTATTACAGCTGTTTTTACTACAATAATATTTTATAATTATGATTCAGTCTTAAAATAACTTTCTAATACCTCTGAATAGCTGCCATATTTAACAAAAACCTAAGACGGTTTTAAAGCTAAATCTACTGTCGGTTTTACTAGTATTTAAGACAAAACCAATGTTAATTAAAGATTTTAATCATTAGTAATATTAGCATAATCTTATTACTAAAAAAATCAAATTTCATAAATTTAATTTTTGTTTCACACTGAAAAAGTATTAGAAATATGAATCAAACTCGAGGCGCTTAAAAATTTAGTATTGTATGTGCTATATAATTAACAGTAATTCTTGCTGCGCATCCAAAAACGACTTTATTGTAGGTCATACATTATGTCTAAACCGCGTTATTAATTTGTTTTCACCAGATACATTTAAAAAACTAAAATGTTACTGATTTTGATATGCAACCTAACCTCAAAATTGAAAATTTATAAAACAGTTATAAAAGTTTAAAAAAACATTTGTTTAAAGTGTGTGTAAATGTGTAGTAACTGTTCGGTAACTGCATTCAACAAATCTTATAGAATTTACAAAAGAACCAAATAGTTCTGTAATACTGCGCCCATTTTGTGTTTATTACTGTTGAAAGAATGTTCCGGAAATGTTCTTAGCTAATATTCTATTTTATAAATTTTGTTCTGTAAACATTTTTTCAGCTTTTATAAAATATCAAATTGTTACTTGGGTTATTAGTAGTTGGATAAGTAATATCAATAATTTTTAGTAAAAAATATTCTTTCAACTGGTTTTTTAAATTTTTTTCAATACTTCCCATTTATATTATCTTTATGTACTAAATGATGAAGTAATATATCTTAAAGCCGACCATATTTGAAATACAGGGTGATTCAAAATTGAGTGCAAAAATTTGAAGGGCGTATGTACCAGCCAGAAATAAGAAAACTTTTTTATATAATTGTATGTCCTAACTTGCTTCGTTTTCTAGATTCAGGGTGTCAAAGTTTTTAAAAAAATTTTTTTCAGGAATAACATTACCAACTGTCCCTTGGGCCACATTTCCGTATCAAAAAGTTTTGCAATCCCGATGTAGGCCAAGTGTCCAATTTCCGCCATCTAATGGGTAATAGAGAAAGGTTTTTTGTGCCACTATGAAATAAAATATAGGCAAAATGCTACCTAGTGTTGGACTACTGTTGGTCCTAACTCAATCATGCAAAATTCTCAGATGGGCCACTCTTCTTCTGAGCGACTTAAATCTAAAACACAATTCGTTCATTAACATACACATATCGACCAATCAAAATATTTTTTCATATTTTTTCATCTATACAGTAACCGGTAAAGAAAAGTATGCTACTCTTTTGATTTGCCTTGTATACAAACACTCGTGGTTTTTCATTAAAATATCTCTCTATATAGACGCATAAAGAGTAAATAAAAAAACGAACTTAAATGAACAACTGTTACTTTCAAAAAACACTTTTAGCGCTGCAACACTTTTACTAATGAAGAAAAAACAAATAAATTGAGTTCAATTAAGAGTTAAAAAGAGACCCGTCCTGTTTGGTAATGACGCTTTTCTGTAATTAAATAAGCACAAAACATGCAATTACCCACGTTCCGGTGCATTAAGAATCCAATTGGACATACAGAAGGAATTTTAACATTAATATTATTAATAACGCATATATATGTATAATTGAAAGTTAATGATATCAACCATCAGTCTGCAAGGACGGACACAAAGACATGCAGTGATGGATATCATGACTAAGTTTTTTTCTGCTTGATTATTTAATTTTTATGAATAAATTAGAAGCTCCATATATTTAATTTTGAATAGTTTTTAGACCGAAAAGTGTTTCTAGAAAATAAACGTCTTGTAATTCATTTTTAATTTGATTTTACCTACCCCTAAGAAATTTAATAACTTCCATTTTAAATGTGCGACCTAAAAACCACCTAGAAATATCATTTAAAAGTAAGGTTAAGATCATTTTAACACTGGCAAAGTCTTCGGACTTGATAATATCCCACCAAAAGTCCTTAAAGCATGTTGCTCCTGTTTTCACCTGCCTTTTTTCTACTTCCCGCTTTTTTAGTGTTGTGTCAAGTACCTAAAAAACTAGTCATATTCAACAGGAGAAACATTTGAAATTTTAATATTATAATTTACGAAGCTTATTTTTTCTACAACCACTTAGGAAAGTGACACATATCAAACTATTTGGTATTATGGAATGTGCCTTATATCCCGGAGTCATAAGAAGGCTGGAAAAAAAATTTCACCGTAAGCCTTAGAGCCGATTTTGAAAAAATCGACTTTTTTCAATAAAAAATGCAAAGATACAAAAATAGGTATTTTTGGACTTGGAACACGCTCAATTTGGTAAAAATGTGGTATCCAGAGACACCCTAATGGAAGATCAAAGACAGACAAACCTTTTCCTGGATCCACACCAAAAAAAAACTCTGCACGCACCTTTTGACGGGAAAAGGAATGACGAAAAATTAAAATTTTGATCTTTGAACTGATAATTTTAATAAAAAAAAAATGTTTAAATAATGATTGTACAAGAATCAATAGTTTTATTATTGTAAACTAATGTCTGAAGTAAAGAACAATAATACAGAAAACGAGATGTCAAGAATCTCTCTGGAGTTATCCGTGCATCTAGAAAGAACGGCCAAATTCGAGCAATTTTTGTAATTTTTTGCAAGGGACTTTTTGAAGTTGGCTTTTTCCCATTCTAAATAATTTTCCTGGCAGTTTTGTATAGTATTCCTCTCCCCACAAGTGTCCAAACTTTCTTTCGAGGCAAAACACCAAGTACAGGAAAACTGCCGGCAAAATCATTGATCTGTAAGAGAGACCATAACATTCTCACATTTTCATGGTTTTCTTGTGTACCTGCAATTATTGCCAGAACAAATAATTTTTTGACTCCGGAATCCTTGAATCTTTTAGCCCCTACGCCCTCTATATATTTTTGTCGACCGTCTATTATAGCAGAATCAGGTTCTCATTGTTTCGAGTTGCTTTTATACAATCGATTAAGACCGGAAAATCTGTACAAAATGCCAATATTTCTGTAAAGGTCGTTTCCTCGCAAGCTTTGGATGTTATTATGGGGCAACTTTTAAAATCAAAAAATTCATCTAGTCTGTGGCGGTGTGTAGAAAGTTTCGTCTTCAGATGTGCTTCAAACAGGTTTCTTTTTTTGGAGCCAACGCGTAAGTCTCTTGCAATGCCCTCAACTACATTGCTGGAGAGACCGTAATTTGTGGCTATTTTACAAACATCTTCCGCGGAAATCTGTTGCGGGCCTATAGTTTGATTTTTTAGTTTCGGGGTAATTTCAACGTTGAGTGGCTTTCCGTGGATCTGAGATAATGTAGTAGCGGTTTTATTACTCGAGCTGCGGGAATTTGTGTCTTCATTTAAAACTATGTCCTTTATTAAAGAACGCGCTAAATGTTCTCTCTGTTTTAAGGGAAGCGAGTTACTTACATGTTCTTTGAAACTCAAGAAGTCTTTTTCTGGGGTACAAAAAAGTTTTTTCCCTACCGAATAAGTTTTACTACATTTTTTTGCACTTGTTGCTCCTCTTCTTTATGTTCTTGTAATTTTTTTTTGGTGAAGTTATATGACCCTGGATCTCGTACCTATTCACACAATGTGCAATAATAATTAAACGTACGTTTGACGTAGTTGTCAATAGAGAATTCGAAATATGTGTACCTCTCACCAGTGCAGCCCCTAGCGGATCTTTTTTAAATCTTCCCTGGAAAAAGGCTAATTTAAAAGTATGCAGTATGCATTTTGTTTTGTTAATATATACATATTATTGATTATATAATTAATTTGACGTAAACCTTGATTGCCCAGATCGTTAGGTATTTAGTCCTTCATTATAAAAATTTAAATATATAATTAGTTGGAACTCTTATTATCTAAAATTTTAATTTATGTCTTCAGAAATGTCAAATCCCATCAAACCAACAATCCTAACTATAATCACTACTTTTTCTAAAAATTTGCAGTACACTGTACACAGTACACAAAATAAATAATAAATGCTCTACACCATCCCCTATACAAAAAAAAATATAAATAAAATCTGTAAGAAAATATACTGAACGATTACTTTTGCTTCCTTCTACTTTTTTCTTTGCAACATTTTAATTTCTTGCTAATTTTTTCCAGTATCTTCTTGTTTTAGGAAATAAGCTAGTTTAAGTCCATCACTTGAAAAATTTACGCGTTTACTTCTTACCAAGATATCAAAAGTGTTGCCGTTTGAAGAAATATCAGGACGTAGAGACAGTCATCGCGTTTAGAGGCGGCTCGTGGCCTGGTCTACGAGGACGATACGGAGGCTACTTTTGAAAGGCACATCCTATATATTTAACACAAAATATCTATTTTTATTAGAATAGAAAAATTAGAAATAATACATTGTATTCTAATAGAAATATAAGTTGTATTAAGTATATAGGGTGTGCCATCCTCGTCGAAGGCTAAGCCACTATCCGCCTTTGAACGTGATCATTTCTAGATAAAACGTTTTAGGTGTTATCTAAATCTGGATGATAAAAAACATTTAATTTTCCATGACGAGAAGTTTTGGTAAAAAGAATGATTTTAAAAATGTTCTTTAATAGTTTAAGATAGTCGAAAGAGCTCGAAAATATTTTTGGAGATTCGAAAAATTTTATTCTTCGGGTAGATAATCTTACTGATGAACCAAAAACAAGTTGTACGGAAGAAGCATCAAGATCCTTCTTGTAGGCATTTTTAATACTTAAAAGTAATACAGAAAGTTCATTTAACCAATTTTCCCTAACATGATTCAACTTTTAATCATGCCGTTTGACTATGGATGGTAAGCGGTTGTCATCGACTAGACTATTGCCTATATACTTGTTTTATGTTGTTAACTAGATTAATGATTATTTTTGATAGAATTCAGTGATTTTGATTAATGTCAGTTTTTGGGAAATAAAATACGTTTTACAGAAAGGAGCTTAATTTGATTTTAAATAGACTCAACAGAACATTTTGGTGACCCCGACGTACCTATAACGTATTCTGATGCATAGACCAAGAAGGAGTGGAGCCGGCGTTAACAAAAGTTTGTCCACCGATTTCGTCTGGCCGGATAATTTTGGCAGACAAGAAAATAGGACAACTCAGTCAATACCCGACCAACGACTAGAAAATGTCCATTCCAAAGCAGGTTCCTCATCATCTAGTATAAGTATTCAAAGAAAAAGGCTAGAACTAGATAAAGAGAAGAAAAAACAGGAACTTGAAAGACAAAAAATCGAAATAGAAAATAACATGAAATTATTAGATCTAGAACATGAACTGCAAGAAGCAGAACTTAAAGCTTCAAGTGAAAAAAGTCAAAGAGGTTCAAGAAAAACAACATCTAATGCTGAATTTCCTGAGATTCCTAGAGCCAACTCTACCTCTACAATTGCAGAGTGGCTGAAGGATAATGAAAAGATAGGCGCTAATATAGGCAATAGCGATGAACTGCCAGACAATGATATGAAAGTACTTTGCCAAACGCTTATAAATGCATTAAGCTCAAATCCAAGTGCAAACACTGAAAAATTTATTGCACGACAAACCATTGATAAAGACTTTCCTTACTTTGATGGAAAACCAGAGGAATGGCCACTTTTTTACTGCCAACTAAATAACATTATCTCACTAGGTAACTATAGTCAAGCAAAAATCATGACAAAATTACAAAAATGTCTAAAAGGCGAAGCAAAAGCGTCAGTCGCAGGGATGTTACTAACGGCTGAAAACGTCGAATTGGTGATAAATTCCTTAAAAATGCGATTTGGTAGGCCAGACCAAATAATTGAAGTTTTGATCTCCAAAATAAAAGTCATTCCCTTTATTAAAGAACACAATTTAGATAAATTAATACAATTTTCAAACGAAGTTAATAATCTAGTCGCCACTATGAGAACACTTAGGTCTGTAGGCCACATGAATAATCCTCAACTGCTAAAAGATCTTCTGACAAAACTTCCTGACATACTCAAGTTAAAATGGGGAGAAGAAGTGGCAATGAAAAGAGGTAATGTCGATTTACAAGACTTTAACGAGTGGGTAACTGGAATGGCAGTAGCGGCGAGCTATATCGGTGGGGGAGATAAATTTGTTGAGAAGAGTGGATACAAAACTCCATACCCTAAAACAAAGCTAGAAAGAGTCCTCAGCACTATCGATACATCCCAAAATAATATACAATGTAGATACTGTGATGGAAAGAATCATGAGGGAGACTGTCCGAAAATGATGGCTGACGATGTAGACACTAGATGGAAGGTGATAACAGAGAAAAAATTATGTTTCTGTTGTCTGAAAAAAAATCATCAAAAGACTAGATGCAAAAGTAAGAAACCGTGTGATGTTGACAACTGTAAACGACTTCACCATCCACTACTTCACAAGTATACAGCTAGACAGTACGAAAATGCCCCAGAGTGTTCTTCAAACAGTACGAGTAATGTATATACC
The DNA here is from genome assembly GCA_927349885.1 of Psylliodes chrysocephalus. Taxonomy (NCBI): domain Eukaryota; kingdom Metazoa; phylum Arthropoda; class Insecta; order Coleoptera; family Chrysomelidae; genus Psylliodes; species Psylliodes chrysocephalus. The sequence goes on from OV651816.1 coordinate 31,717,588, forward strand.
ACGAAGCATGACACAAAAAATGTACTACTAAGAATGTTACCTGTAAAACTCTATGGACCAGATGCTAATTTAAGAATATTGGCTCTTTGTGATGAAGCTTCTACAGTAACATTAATTGATTCTAAAATTATTAATAAGCTGAAACTCTATGGAAAGAAGCAGGAACTGTGCCTTCAATGGACAGGAGATATAACATCTAATCAAAAGAACTCAGAATGTTTGGATATGCAGATTTCGAATAATGGGCCAAAGACTAAATTGTATACTTTAAAAAACGTTCATACAGTAGAAAATTTATCTCTGCCCACACAAACGGTTGATTTGTCCAATCTTATACAGTATCCGCACCTAAAAGATATCCTACTAGAAGACATCTCCAACGAAAAACCGATGCTATTGATTGGCCAAGACAATATCAACCTGATTCTTACCGAACAAGTTCGTAGCGGGCCTGAAGATGCACCAGTAGCATCAAAATGTAAGTTGGGTTGGGCTTTGCATGGTCCAAACATTGCAAATGATACCAATCTTAGAAGCAGTTGTCTATTACACGTATGTAGTATGTCTAGTTTTTCAGAAGATAGAATAGAAACAATGCTAAAAGAAAGTTTTTCCATTGATAATTTTGGAATTGAAAAGTCTAAAATCCTTATGACATCCGACGAAAAACGAGCTCTGGAAATAATGAAGCAAACAGCTAGGCGAACAGAAGATAGATATGAGATAGGCCTATTATGGAAAGATGAGAATCCAGTCCTTCCAGCTAGTAAAGCTACAGCCCTCCAAAGACTTCGCTGTGTTGAAAGAAAATGTAAGAAAGACATCAGAATAGGCGAAGAGTATTCAAAGAGAATTCAAAGTTATATAGAAAAAGGGTATGCAGAGAAACTATCTCCCGAAGAAGCTTCTGTTGAAGGGCCTACTACTTGGTATCTTCCACATTTTCCGGTTGTAAATGTCAAAAAGAAAAAGCTCAGACTAGTCTTCGATGCGGCTGCAAAGTCTGATGGAAAAAGTTTAAATGATTACTTACTTGCGGGACCAGACTTATTATCCCCTCTTGTAGCTATCCTCTGGAAATTCAGACAAAGAAAAATAGCGTTCTGCGGGGATATACGTGAAATGTTTCACCAGGTTCAAGTAAGGAAAGCTGACAGATGTGCACAAAGATTTCTCTGGCGAGATTTGGAGAGCCACAAAAGTCCAGATATCTACCAAATGAAAGTTATGACCTTTGGAGCAACATGTTCTCCAGTATGTGCTCAATTTATAAAAAATTTAAACGCTCAAAAGATGGCAAAAGATCCCGAGATTTTAAAAGCAATAACCACCAAGTTCTATGTGGACGACTACTTAGATTCGAAAGACACTACCGAAATGGCCCTCCAAACGATCAACGAAGTACGAAAGGTACTGAAACTTGGCGGATTCGACTTAGTAAGTTGGATAACTAATTGTAAAGATATTAGAAAACTGCTTTCCTCCGATTTACAATCTACTTCCAAAAACCTAGATGAAGAAAACCTCCATAGAGTATTGGGCATGTGGTGGGACTCCAATAATGATACATTTCTCTTTAAATTGAATGAAAACAAAAAACTGATAGAAGAAAAACCGACAAAAAGAAATATCTTGAAATCCGTCATGGCATTATTTGATCCCCTGGGACTTATAACATGTTTCACCATCAGAGGAAAAATATTAATGCAAGATATATGGCGTTGCGGAAGTGGCTGGGATGAGGAAATACCTGAAAATCTGAAAGGGTTTTGGATAAAATGGGTCCAAGACCTTAAAGAAATAACGAAAATTACCATCCCGAGATGTTACTCAAAATACATACCGGAAGCTAAGAAAATTGAACTACATGTTTTCTGCGATAGTAGCGAAAAAGCCTACTCAGTAGTTGCATATCTTAGAGTAATCAGTTGCAGCAAAATAGATGTCTCCCTAGTCACAGCCAAATCTAGGGTAAGTCCTCTCAAACCCCTCTCGATCCCTCGTCTTGAGCTACAAGCAAGTGTGTTAGCTAGTCGTCTAGCGAGTACGCTTCTTGAAGAATTAGAAATTCCGATTCATCAAACTTTCTTCTGGACTGATTCTAAATGTGTACTTAATTGGATTCGCAATGATGGAAGAAAGTTCAAACAATTTGTAGCTCACAGAATAGGGGAAATACAAGAACTTACAAAAAAAGAAGATTGGAGGTGGGTTCCCACAGCCTTGAATGCCGCTGATTTAGCAACAAGAACCTCAGATTCGCAAACGGTAATATTTCCGAAAATGTGGTATCAAGGGCCCCCTTTTCTTAAAGAAACAGAAGAAAAGTGGCCAAGGGAAGAAGAAGAGAAAAGTGAGATAATGGAACAAAACGAAATAAAAAAAGAGTTTAAATATATGTTTACTACAATTACGAATCAAAAGGCTAATTTACTACCTGACTCACGACGTTTCTCAAGATGGTCACGATTAATAAGAGCTACTGCATGGGTAAAAAGATATATCGACAAGTTGAAAAAGAAGACCTGCCCACCATATCTAACTGTAGACGACTTAATTGAAGCAGAGAAAAAATGGATTCGATTTTCCCAAGAAGAATGCTTTCCAGATGAATTGCGATTAATGGAAATAGGAAAACCGATTTCCAAGAAAAGTCACATCCATCCCCTAACACCAGGTCTACAGAATGGACTCCTAGTTCTGAAAGGTAGGACAGACTTGGCAAAGAGTCTCAAAGAGGAAACTAAAAACCCAATTATCTTAAGCCCAAAGAGCAATTATACGAATCTTTTAATTAGCCATTATCATGAACAGTCTAGACATTTTGGAGTGGAACTAGTTCTAAATCAGCTGAGACAAAAATTTTGGATTATAAATGGAAGAGCAGCCGTAAAAAAAGCTTTCTTGAAATGCCAGCTTTGTAGAAATAACAAATCAAAGCCGAAGATTCCCTTAATGGGACAAATTCCTTTAGTTAGAATACTGGCATGGACTACTTCGGACCGGTTCTTGTAACTGTTGGCCGAAGAAAAGAAAAAAGATGGGGCGTAATCTTCACTTGTCTCGCCGTGCGAGCAATACATTTAGAAGTTGCACACACCTTGAACACTGATTCTACTCTTATGGCACTTAGAAGATTCATTGCACGAAGGGGGGCCCCAAAAACTATCGTTTGTGACAATGGAACCAATCTACAAGCTGCTGCAAAAGCATTAGGAACAGAGATTAATGAAAAACAAGTGCTTGACTCAATGACTAATAAGGGAATCGAGGTAAAATTTAACCCACCAGGAGGAGCACACTTCGGCGGTGCCTGGGAGAGACTTATTGGAACCATTAAGAAAGTGATAGGTAAAATTTTATATGATCAATCCATAAAGGATGAAGTTCTTTTAACGCTTTTGGCCGAAGCAGAGAATATTATAAACTCTAGACCACTAACCAAAGTATCAACGGACCCAGATGATCTAGAAGCACTTACCCCGAATCACTTTCTCTTGGGAGATAACAAAAACAGTTTATTCGACTCAAATCCCAATCCAAAATGCCTGCGTCAAGACTGGAAAAAATCTCAAATGCTATCAGATTTGTTCTGGAATCGCTGGGTTAAGGAATACCTTCCCTCACTTACCAAGAGAAGTAAGTGGACATCCGACAACAAACAAATAGAAGCAGGTGATGTAGTTACAATCGTCGATGACAATGCACCAAGGTACAATTGGAGACTAGGAAAAATTGAATCCGTATATCCCGGACCTGACGGAAGAATTCGGGTTGCGGACGTGAAAACATCGACAGGTCTCCTAAGAAGGCCAGTCAGTAAACTATGCAAGCTGGAATTCGAACAGTAGCAGCTGCAAGGGGCGGGAGGATGTCATCGACTAGACTATTGCCTATATACTTGTTTTATGTTGTTAACTAGATTAATGATTATTTTTGATAGAATTCAGTGATTTTGATTAATGTCAGTTTTTGGGAAATAAAATACGTTTTACAGAAAGGAGCTTAATTTGATTTTAAATAGACTCAACAGAACAGCGGTAGTTCTGTGACTTTCGATTCCAAGCAATTTAGAAAATCTTTTAAGTTCGATGATTGAAAATTGGAAACTTGATATGTAATTAGTCAAACAGGGGTTCCAAATCGAGCAATATAGCCAGTAAAAAATGTTTAGCTGTAGTTTCGGCTTTTTGATCCTTCAAAGGATAAACTTTCAACCATCTGGTAAATCAATCAATTCAGGTAAAAAGATAAGTCTGTCCTTTAGAAAGATAACTATCTAACAATATCTCTGTATACATGTGTAAAACGAAAAAAAGTTAGAAGTGAAGATTTTTTTGTGACTTAAAGTTTTTAAAGACTGGCAGCTGTTAGACATCCTAGCCCATTCTTTTATATCTTTTTTTTAAACATGGCCAATCAAAACATTCTGCAATTAGTCATGTTGTGACTTTAACACTAGGATCACTGACTTTGTTGAAATTCCTGAAAATTTCATAACGTAAAAATTTGGGAACAAACGGATAAACTCTATTAGTGGAACAACTAAAATATTTTCCAAAGATACATGCCGAAACTCAAGACTTGTGCTTTAAAATGTGGATATTACTTTAAAAGACTCTTTCGTCCTTCTGAGCTTCTGCCAATGCAGAAACGGAAACTGAACCCGTGACAACTGTGGCAATTCCCGAGTGTGCATCTGCGACGGCGTTCAACTCAGACATAATGGATTCTTTATTTTCAAATTGTGTGTTTGTAAATAGGATCTGAGATTTTTGGATCGACTTTAAGGGTGATTTTAATTGGTAAAAAGGTCTAAACGAATTGAGTGAGAAGCATTGTTATAGGGTCAACTAAACGTCTTCTTTGAATATCTACTGCTCTTAGAAATCAGTTATAGTAGAAACCAGAGAAAATATACGTCTTTAGCCATAATATAAAAAATATTGCCTAAATATAGTAATAGAACTATTGTTAAAAATTTAAATGGGATCTGTTGCGTTTTTTACAAGATATTGGTGGAAGAAGAGATAAATTCGCACCTGTGTCGATAAGAAAAAGTATTTCAGTTTGTCTATCCATGATAAGGCAGACATAATATGTTGACTTTTCATCTGCGCTAATGAATAGTTTTGAAGTTTTCCAAAGAGGAATTCGTTATTTTATAACCACAAGAACACGCTTTTCTGAGCTTTTATGATACCAGATGTTCCTCGATGCCGAAGGTTCTCTGGAATTAGTTGAAGAAAACTTACTGTTAGAACTAAGTCTTTCATGTTTCTTAAAATCAGCAACCTCTCTTGGTAATATTTAAATTCGTTTGGTAAATTAAGCCTTACAGTAGCGTTTATTGCGTTTCATGTTCTGTGACCGTTCAAGCCCAGCTTGTCATCCTAAGTAGTACGAGCCAAGGAAAAATAGTCAATCGTGTGTTTTTTGTTGGTCATCTGTCGTGGAAAAGTAAAGTGTTTATAGCATACTCACCTGAATAAGTCCATTATTTTTTTCATGAGAGTTTCAAAAAGTGCCATGAGTTTTTGAATATTCTCCTGCTTTTTCGTCTCCTTTTGGGTTTTGGTCATAATCGGGTTTTTACTCTAATTCGGGTTATTCGTCATAATCGGGTTTTGTTGTCGAAGCATAGCTTATTCCGGGAACAGTGTAAGCTATTCTGGTGATGGCTTTGGGCATTCATGGACATCCTCGGTAATTTGCTGGGTGCGGCCCTTGACAGTTTGCGCAAGTCGCGTTAGTCTCCATTTGTCTTGTACACTCTTTTGCTCGGTGATCTTCTGTGCATCTTACACCATAGATAAATTAATAAAGAAGATAGTCGGATCCCGTGTTAATTTTTGGAAACAAATAGTGCTGCGAATTAGTACAGAACAGATATTTTTAACTACACTGGCTGATTGACTTGCCAGTTAGAGGCTGAATAAGAAAGAGAAGAATAAAAAAATAAGAGCTTTAAGCAAACCGTGGTTCATTCAAATATAATTTATTATTTATTTACATTGTTTTGGCATATGTACAGTCTTATTGAAAAATTTATCTTATCAAATAATAATAAAATACAAATTTTTCTCTTTAGGACTTAAATTTCTGACTATACTTTTATTTATTTATTGTTTTTCTTCGTTTCAAGGGTCGTTAAAATTGTTCATCACTAATTATTAAGTTTGCAACTAATTTCTTGTTTTTATTATGCTTCTACATTTGTGCTTCAGCCTCAACTTATTCTAAAATCTAATTCTCAGATTGTATATTGGAACTGGATACTGGATGTACAATTATCTAACAGTTTACGTTTTGATGAAACCCTACTAAAAGACTCAGGCAAAAATGGTCTGCACAAAGATAGCGAGTATTATTATCTAAAGTTAAATTTAAAGTCTTAAACCAGTTCTGGCAAATTTTAATATTGGAAGGAAAATGAAAAGGTTTAATATTTGATTATCCAACTTTCTGAATTTTAGAATAATACTTATTTAAACAATTAGGAGCTGAAGAAGAATACTCTCGAGAATACTTAACTATACCCGGGCCAGACATTTTTTGTTTCAAATATAAAAACATAATTGAAAATCCATGAAATATGAAATTATATAAGGTTAAGAAAACAATGATAAACAAAGTCCTTAAATAAATCTACACAACTTTAATATTAAATTAAATTGCTAATACTTACTAAATATATCAAATCAACAATGTTTATCTTCTTAAAAATAACTTGCCGATCTTTAGAACTTTCATCATAATTCATAAAATAAGTTTCATCATTTCATTATAATATTTGGCCTTCCGCCATCACGGTTTTTCATTTTTACGAGGTTGGCAACTCCTTCTTTTAAAAATCCCAGCAATAGTATGGACATTGTATGGATGCTATGGTGCGCATGTAGATTGATAAAAATTAAATTAAGATGAATTTGAAATAACTCTCATCTCATGAAAGTTTACGGAAACCAGCAACATCGCTTTCATACTATTGCGATGGTGGCGCTAACTAATAGTATGCTGGGAACTACAACGTGTTGACAGTGGAGTGCATTTAAAAAATTCATCTTGTTTTATTAATTTATCTATGTCTTACACACCTGATGTTTAGTAGGCCACATGACGGCATGGTAGAATCCCTGACATCTATAGTATTGGGTAGATCCTATTGGTGCTCCTAATGGTTCTACTCGAACCACTTAAGGTAGATTTATACCATAGGTCCAGTCACGGTCAGATCACGGTCCGGTCGCGGTCAGGTTTTTTTATGAACTATTCACACTGTTGCGGTCGCTCATCAGTATTGTGTCAGTTAATTTAAAATAAGCAAAAGCAAAAGTTTTCAATAAGAGACCTGGTCATAATGGTTTACATCCTAAATGAGGAAGAGAGAAGCGAAAGCTCCAAACAAATAACTAATAGGGGTTTTTGGTTGCATCTTATCAAGATCAAGAGAAAAAGAGATGAAGAATTGTTCACGTTATATAGAGATCTTTTGGATTATGAAACCAATTTTTTTCAATATTTCCGAATGTCGAAGGAAAATTTTCAAACTATATTAAATAATATTGAAAAAGATATTAAAAAGAAGAACACAACTTTTCGAGTAGCTATTTCACCTATGGAGAAATTGGCAGTGTATTTGAGGTAAGCAAGTAAAATGCATAGATGTGTTTAAAAAATTTATTTAACGTATTGGATATATAAAAACTAATATATTGGTCGTTGATCATCATAATTCTCGGGTGAAAAAGCTTGTAAGAAAGACGCAGCTGAACCTGAAGATGATGGAACTGAAGGAGTGTATATATGTATGTATTGACGTTGCTGGGGTAAGAAAGGATGATATTCAGGGAGATGTTATTATAATAATAATAATTATAATACTCTCCCTAATTCACCCCCTTACGAGTGAATTTCAACCCCTGAAGTCGACTGAACGACTTGTGTAGGGGAAAGGACGGGTACTATTATTATTTGCCGTGGCGCTCCGGGGCGACTTAAAGATGATTGATGGTGCCATTTGACTTACAGGTGAGGAAAACCCGGAAAACCTCACCTACCATCATCTAGACGGTAATTCATGGCGATTTTTTAATCTGCATGTCATATTAACAGAAATTGAATTTCTATTAATACGGCACACATCAAATCCTAAACCGAACCATGCAATTTAATTAAAAATCCATGTGGTCTGGTCTGGGATTCGAAGACCAGCAGTCTCAGACTCATAAACTTGCCTATAAATGAATATAAGCGCGTTAGACCGCTACACTACCGACCCGAATGCTGAACGGACTGTAAAATGTTTTTAATGTTTAAGTTTTTGGACTCAATTTTTTTTTTGACTAAATGTATATCCTGAGAAGAAAAAGACGTAACATATTCTTTTATACCATCAAAAAATATTCCAATGGATGTTTTATTGATTGGGTTTGTTCAGCAGTCTTTCGCTCTAATATATACTTTATCAGAGTTGTTCCGGCTGTACCCACAGTTAAAGCATTCTTCTTATTTTTGGCAAAATCTGTCCTGTGCTTTTCCGTTTAAAAGATTTTGATGTTGTTTCCTGAAGGGGTTGTGAATGGGGTTCCTGAGGAGATTGTGAAGAAGTAGCTTCTGATATTTCAGAGCATTGGGTATTCTTGCCGACTTCATGATCTTCTGCTGTTCCTTCTGATTCGTCAGTTGACAAGTCTACTGAATTTATTCGTTGTTTATCTTTCATATGAGGCAGTAAAAAAGATAATTCTTCTTGAAGTTTCTATTTTTTATATTTTTGGCTACCTGACCTGTTGTCGTTTTCCTAAAGCGGCAAATTTTGCGAAACTGGGAGCGCAAAGATTCCCATCTTTTCTTGCAATAGCCTGGATTTGAAAACATCAAATGATATTTTTAGGACGTGATTCTTTTGTTTTATTTTAGGTTTCTAGCTACTGGGGATTCTTTAAAAACCATTGCATTCATTTATTGCATTGGCCATTTATCTGTGCAACAAGCAGTTACAGACGTGTGTTCAGCGATTATAATATCATTATAATATAACATGTTGTCAGAATGCATACCAGTTCCATCACAAGAAGGGTGGAAAGAAGTTACAAAGAAATATTGGAGTTTATAGAATTTCCTAACTGCATAGGTGCTTTGGACGGAAAGCATGTTGAAATCGTAGCACCTAATAACAGCGAGTCAAATTATTTTAATTATAAAAAAAAACATTTTCTGGTGTTCTGTTAGCCTTAGTAGATGCGAACTACAAGTTCATTGCTGTAGACAGGATCGTACGGTAAAAATAGCGATGGTGGCATGTTTGCCAATTCTAAATTAGGAAAAGGATTAGAGAATGGAAAGGTTGTAACATTTTAAAAGTCTAATTATAAAATGTTATTTTAAATGTGTGTAATCCGGTATAATTTAATTATCGCCAACACAAAATATTCTAAAGAAAGGTAAATTTCTTGAAGTGGGAGTACCACTAACCAAATGATCTCAAATTAGATTTGTAAATTTCATTTTATTATTACCTTTCGATTGTATCGGTGGTGCATTGGCTGTTAAAGTGGTAAGCATAAAAAGTATATAATGTCTTTATTAAATATCTCAGTAGAAATATTATTCAAACCTTTTGTTAATTATTAGTTTTTTAATAGTAAAGTTAAATATATTTTTATGATTCATTCTGGTTGCTAGAACGGCACAATATGTATAGTCACTAGTTTTTATTATCTGATTGGTTCATTCAAAAAAAAAGTAGATGTTTCAAATTTATATATCGTACAGAACCACGTGAAAAACAAAATCTATTTTTGTCTAGCAAACGAATGGAATCAGCCATAAGCCATAACATCATAAGCCATAACGCCATAAACCCATAAAATCATAATTCAACCGCTGTAATCTGAACGTTGGTTCCCGAGGATCAGAAATCTCTTGTGTAAAGTTAGTTGATTGGAAAAGCGACAGCTACAATTCGAAGCTTCATAAGAAGAAAGATTAACCGACAAAGGCGTTGGTTTCCGAGGAACAGAAATCTCAACTACCTATGGCTATCTAGAAGTAGTTAGCTAACAAAGTAAAATGTGGTAATTACTAGTGACTAGAATTATTTATGTACGAATCACAATTTGATACCTGATAACTGTGAATAATTTGTTTTCGAAAAGGTTTCTTTTTTTAACCCTTAACCCGCAATATCTAATTTTATCGGATATTAGTAATACGTGTCGCTCAGACACTGAATATGCAAAATGAATAAAAGACGACTTAGCAAAGAGAGAAATGGGTTATTTTTAATATAATAAGTGTGTAATATACAATATGCTTACAATATGTTAAATTATACATTCTCACAACAGCTGTTACACAATTTTTTTGAGCACTGAAGACAGATCGGCTTGCTACACTGAATACATTTGAAAGCAGTAACTCTATTTAGGGAGTAGGGACACATCCCACACTTCTTCCTTTTTTCCAGTTTATCGCTTCTTGGAACTGGTGGATTGTCAGATTCCTGATTTGGCTCGTTCAAGATATTTTGAATCAGTATCTTTAGGTCTGAGCAAATATTCGGCATTTGCAATCTACGTGCCAAATGAGGACTCATAAGTTCCATTGCTAAATTTTCTACGAACTTGAAACGAGTTATGGTTGTGAGCGTATCTTTGAAGCACAATTTAAGAATAAAGCTGTTTGCTGCTGAAATATTTACCATCATATAAAACACCGCCAAGGGTCATCGTCTACTTCTTCTATTTGAAGAGTAATTCGCACATTTTTGGTCCATTGAATCGACCCCTCCTTTAGTAGAGTTGTAAAAACAGACGATTTCAGGTTTATTCTTTTCTTCATTGAACATTTTCTCATGATGCATACTTGAGATAAGTAAGACTGACTTATTTTGTTTAGGAACATAACTAAGAAATGTTATATTGTCACGAAATCCGTAAAGTGAAGACCCGACTTCTCGCTTTCTATTAGCTAAAAATTCTCCTGGAATTTCTCCTTTATTTTTTCTTACTGTCCCTACAAATGTGAGCTTTCTTTTCTGCAGTTCTTTGACTAGTTCAAGAGAAGAAAACCAGTTGTCCGCAGTAATATTTCTGTTACTTCCTACAACTGGTGGAATCAATCTAAGTACAGATTGTGTAGGAATCAAGTTCGTTTTTTCTTCTTTACTTAGTCCTTTACTATCAGATCCTTTTCCTGTGTAGATATAAGCATTATAAAAATAAGATGTGCGTGCGTCGGTTAGTGTAAGTACTTTTATTCCGTATTTGTTAGGTTTTGCCGGCACGAAACTTGCACCTACCTCAAAAAGGAATGAGCATTTCATCAATGCAACAAAACTCGCCCAAACAATATAATCTTTGACAATTACTTATGAAACGTTCAAATATTTCCAAAATTGCAGCCGCTGGATCCAACTGTTTCCTTTCTTCTCTTGTGTTGGGGTCATCAAAGCGAAGAGCAACTAAAAGAATCTCAAATCGTTTTTGAGACATAATAGCACGAAAAACAGGTCGTCCAGTAGGTTTTGTAGAAAACAAAGATAACATATTTTCGTGATTTGATTTGTATATGGCAGTTAAAAGGAAGGCGCCTATTAGTGCTTTTATTTCTACTTTATCTGTATTCCTGTAGCTATTTTTTTGATTAACATTTAGTTTATCTCTAGTTGATGTAAGTTTTACATTTGTCCAAGTAACAATTTGTTCAATAATTTGGTCATCGATCAGAAGTGACCAGATATCCTCTGCCTTGGCAACAGGACCTAATGCCCTAACTTCATTTTTCATTCCAGGAACACATCTTATAATGTTATGCGAAGGCACTTTTGTTTTTGGATTTGGTTCTTTGGTACTCCATTTGAAACCCTTTTTTCCATAAAAATATTCAGGCAATTCAGGAACATCACACGTCACAGTTTCAAGGTTACTAGTGACACCTGTATCTGAAAAATTATTCGACTTTCGTCTTTGTGGCAAGGGAGAATCCTCATCGTCTGCCGAACTTTCAGAATGATACCTATCTTCATCCTCAGTAAGTTGCTCCGGCTCATAATCTGACCCGACATCTGAATCATCTATTACCTGGGCAAATGTGCTTTGATCGTCTTCTTCTTCAAGTTCTTGTAGACATTGTAGTACCTTCGCCTCATAACAAGGATCATCATAATGAAAAACTTCATTTCGACGCCTTTTTGGTTTGCTATAAGCCTTTGAACATGATGGCTCGGCATCCATGTTTCTAATCTGTAAGAATAATAAACAATACTGCGGCAACTTCAAGTGAGAATATTTTTAGAATAAAGCCTAAACACTAAATACATGTAATATTTATTTATATACATAAATAGACTCACGTAAACAGGATAATCTTATATACATAATACCAGTAAACCTAACTTAGATAATACGATATTAGTAATAGGTGCTTACCAGACACGCATTTTGCCCTTGCGGTATTCGTAATACGTGTATAACAGACACTGTGAGTTTTATATTCGATACTACTACGCATCAGCTTCTAAGCGGAACTAGTTGGTGACCTGGTCTACACTCAACTAGATATATTTTGGGAGGATACTTAGGTGGTGGGGTCAGCGGCTTGTTGCCCAGAGGATTGGAAGCCATATCAAAAGTAGTAGGTGTCTATGAGACACGTATTTCGAGTTAAGGGTTAAATAAAATCATTAATTTTTATAAGTATATATGTTGAATCTTATTTTTAAAGGTCACAAAAAATTCTCTTTCATTCACTAAATTCTGTATAATTTTTATTAACTTCTTTTTATTGATAAAGCTAGAATTTATAATTCTCACTAGCTTTTAAAAATAAAAAAGAGAATTATTGGTGCCCAACATTTCCTAGAAAGATTACTACCCTTAAAATTGTCTATTTGAAAAGCCGAATTCACGACAGAGAAAAGGATGTGCTCATTTTTGTTTTATTTTTTAAAGGTAAGTAACGTTTGATATTAAATTTCACTGAGCTAGTAAAAATCTCTATAAGTGTTTTGAAATTAACATTTATCAAAAAGGTAACAAATAATATTGCAAATTGTAGCCTAACGGGTCAATAGAATATTGCAAATTGGCGCCCAACGTGGGGCCTGAACCCACGACCCTGAGATTAAGAGTCTAATGCTCTGTTACAAGGTAGGTATTCCCAAAGATGAACAACTACCCGACACAAATGTATTTGCACCATATATGATTATATCAAATTGTGACGTGGAAAAAGATTTTAATTATCGCCTCTGTCGTAATCGGCGAGTTGTAGAAAATACTTTCGGAATATTGGGTCAAAAGTTCTGTTTCTATTTTAGACAATTAATCTCCCAACCCGGAAATGTTGAAAATATAATTTTAACAACTTGCGTTCTTCATAACTTTCTGAGCGACAACAGTGTGCCACGGCAATTAGGGGAATTAGAAGAAGAGTTGCTAGGAGAATGCATCTTAAGACCTTTGCTTCGACAAGGAGGAAATGCACAACAGGCTGCATTTGATGTGTGAGATGTATTTAAAACCTATTTTACTTCCGAGGTCGGAGAAGTACCTTGGCAAATGGATAGAATTTGAAGTTGAATATAAATAAAATTTATGCAAAAAAATCAGTCTTATTATTTTTCTGCCTCATCTCGGACCTATAGGTACATAAACGAATACAAATATTTCGTTATGACTTACCTTTTTGTAATACTTTGGCGATTTCCTTTCATAACTTGTTTTTATATAAGTTATCGGAATACTTTTTATCTACAAAATTATACAGTCCTTCGTGTTCTCTAACAAATTATATTTACCTCTCATCCATATTGATAAGCATACCAAAAATCAGAATTTAAGTGATTTGATACAAAACACTCGCTAATCTGATCTGTCTCTGCTCGCTACTTGTTTAGACATTACTCAAACGACACGGTCTCGGTAACTTCAAAATAATCGCAGAAAGAAAGAGCGCGGTCAATTGACTAGATCGTTACCTGACCGTGCAGAGTAATATGAAATTGCGTATTCTAATATTTGACTGGACCGCGACCGGACCGTGATCTGACCGTGATAGGACGTAAAGTATGAATCTACCTTTAGCCTTGACATCTCTTAAATTCATTGATAAGGTTCTTTTCTTGGGGTTTGATGTCAACGAGAAACATCAGGAGTTTCCTTTTGTTGCTCCTTGTACTTTCGTCGGATTTAGCCCAAAATTGGTGAGTTTTTTGAAGATTGCTTTTACCGGCGCCTATTCTTGTAAGCCTCGAATAACCGCTTTACCCGGTTTGTCTTCTTCTACTTTATTGCAGTAGAACTTACTAACTATCGTTTTTAAATAAGCATTGGTTTTTCTGTAGTCATTTGAGGTTATTAGACATATTTTTTCTTCGTTGTTTCTAAAAAGTGCCTTTCTAATTGTGATCTGCTGCGCTGTTAGTGCAGTCCTTAGTTCCGTCCAGCTCTTGGAGTCAAGTTGAATTGGTGGGATTTTATAAGCCTTTGTTTGGGTTATTTGTTAGGGTTTATCAGGTTGGCGTAGATTTTCGTCAGTTCTCTGCCGTTTAACATCTGTTTTTTTCTGCGATTTGCTTTGGAAAGCTTTTTCCTATTCTGTTTGTTAATCTTCTTATGCAGGTTTTTTGAAATAACTGGCTCGTAGTCATTTTCGTCATCGCATTCTTTCATTTCTTCTTCTTCCTCTTCTTTTTCAGTTTCGTCTACGCTTTCAAATGATGTTTCGTTTACCGAAAAATCCATGGCTTTAACCTTGGCTGCTGCTTGTTTTATTCTTTGATAGTCGCGTCGCAGGTTTGTAATACAAGATTTTATTTAGGTTGGTATCATCTTCATTGTCGCTGTCTTCTGATTCTGGTTTTTTCATCAAATGGATCTCACCTGTCAATGGTCTGTTTTCTGTAATCATCTCGGCTAATCTTGCCTCCACTCGTTCCATATCTTCTGTTAACGTCTTTATGCTTTTCTTTGTTTGCCTAGGCGGTGAGATGTGTTAAACACTAAATGAATCGCCAAGAATAGAAAATATAGAAAATATATAAAATATTAGCAAATCTAAATAGTATTTTAAAGCATCATTATTAAATAAATTTAATAATAACATTTAGCAATCTTGCTAATAGGCGCTGTTCCAGCTTTCGCCTATACAGGATGCTTGTCATGGTCGGGAGTGGTACTACAGTCTCAACCTGCCTACTATACAGTGAGCACCATAAGTCTTACCCCCCCTATCTAACTCGTTACTGGAGTCATGTTAGGAAAATCGCCGAGACACGTCGATTTTTGATTTCTACAATGTACATTTTTGTATGAATAGTTTACCCTTAATTTCATCCCTTTCTGGAGGGGAGCAACCCTTTCGAAAAATTTAAATGGCATGGGGTGTTGAGTGAACTCATTTGAAAGAGGGTTTTATTCTCTATTCAACCGTGTAAAAAAAATTTAAATTGGCTTCATTAATTCTCGACTAATTGTTGTTTCAGAATAACGGAAATTAACGTAGCGCACTCATCCTTAGAATTAAAATTCGGCCCTGCATGATTTCGGTTTTAATTCAGACGTAAAGTAAGACTTTTTGCCATTAGAAGGTCACTGTTAGTCTAGTTGCTTTCCTATTTTGTGAGGTTTTGTTATTTTTAAACATTATTAAATCAACACGTAATGAAGCAAATTTCAAAATTTTTTGCTCGGTTGAATAGAGAATAAAACCCCCTTTCAAATGAGCTATCACTCACCACCCCATGCCATTTAAATTTTTCTAAAGGCTTGCTACTTTCCAGTAAGGGATGAAATTAAGGGTAAACTTATTATGCAAAAATGTACATTGTAGAAATCAAAAATCGACCTGTCTCGGCGATTTTCCTAACAAGACCCCAGTAACGAGTTAGTTAGGGGGGGTAAGACTTATGATGCTCACTGTATAGTTCACTACTCGACTCGTTGCTCACGACCGTATTAAATAGCAACAGAACATCATTTGTAAAATACTTTAAAACCTATTTAATAAGACCGAGCCATATCTTAATTGAAACTTCATAGCCCCATATTTCCTGTTCTGCATTTTTCTGATTAAATAATTTTGTGATTGTAGGAAAAATATTGTATATCACTTGTGTAAAAGTAAATTTTTACACTCGTACTGTAATATGCTGTAGCAGCTGTATCGACGAAGTTATCCTATCGATGAAAAGACCGATAGAGACTTCAGCTTCATAACAATTCGTAGCAAAAATTATAATTCCAAACCCTTGACATTTTAATTAAATCCGTATTGCTCAATGTTTAGTCACTTCACTTCGGGAAAGTTTGTTAGTTTCGACAAAGGAACGAGAGAGAAAGAGCGCGCAATTGTTGCTGCAAGGGCTGGCACGGCTGCTTAATAATTATTAGTGACTACTATAGATTTTCATTTGAAACTTTTTATTCGTTCCAGAAATGAGTGGGCAAAAATGGAGAAGTAAGTAATAGAGGGTAAATCGATCAATATGATTTTCTGAATTTTTATTGTATTAGAATTTTTAGTAAATATTTGGCAAAAAAAGCAATTAATATAAAAGAAATTACTATAAATGAACCAAAGTTAGATCCTGAGATGGAAGATGTTTTACAATTGTTATGCATTAATTGTTTCTTTTTAAGCATTGGAGATAATGACAAAAATGTAATTTTTAGATTCATCATAATATAATAATGTTCCTTATTATCTGCAATTTATATTATTTTTTCTTTTAAAGGTAATACTTTAAAAGGAATTTAAAGACATTAATATGCTTCATTACAAGAATTTCTTTGTTGAGAAAAATATGAAGGAACAGTTAAAAAATAATGTTCTATATTTTCAAATTATACCATCTGTTTTATATACAGATGTTATAAATATAATATTATATTCTGTTTGTTTCTTTAATATTTTTTCTGTATAAATTATAGTAGGTATTTAAAACAATTTTAAAATTAATCTTGAATAATGGCATTTCAACTACTACAAGTTGCTTAGAGTTAATCGGAATTATGGTTTTCATTCTGTAATCGCAGTTTTAAAATGATCTTCTTTACGCAGCCAGTTGCATAATGCTGAACATTGTAAAGCTGGTTTTGAAAAATTGAAATAAAGTAATATTGGTTGCCTAAATGTCAGGAATGGTTAGCCAAAACACAAATTTAGTCAAAATTAGACAGAATATTGTATGTAACACGTTGCAGAATGCCGTTTTATGCAACTCGTTCGTGTAGAGGGACATCACTCTGCTCGTCCCGCAAATATTCGACGTTACATAAAATAAGGCATTTTACAACTGGTTTCATAAAGAGCTGTTATTATCAGATGTATTTCTCGTCCATGATATCTAAATTTTCTTAATTTTTTTTCCAAAGCACCAAAAAATAATTTCCAGAATAATTTATTCAGGCTATATCTCATAAACGAATAGAAATATTTGAGTTATAATTATATAAAAAGGATTTTTGTGGTGTCAAATCGATGAAAAATAATTTGCGTTATTTCCGATTATATTGGAAGTAATGCCAAATTTCTTTATTCTAAATGGAATACCCTATATATTTTTACATTTGTCATCCCATCGATGAACTGATTAAAATAATGTATCACATTTGATATCTATTATGTATAGATGATATCCCAGACTAATTCTGGTAGGGTATATCGTCCTACGCTATTTTAAAATTTCTTAGAAAACGGTATGAGATATTTAATAAAATAATTAAGTTTGGGACACCCTGTATACATAAAAGACATCAAGTGTGATACATTGTTGAAATCAGCTCATCGAGAGGATTATAAAATTGTAAAAATAAACAGAATGTTCTAATTAGAATAAAAAGTTTGGGGCAACTTCCAGTATAACCGGAAGTGACTGGACTCTTCAATACATTTTGTGTGTTCAGATGCAATCGAAAATCCTTTTTTGCTATAAATTTTCAATCAAATACTCTATTCGTTTATGAGATATAGCATGGATAAATTAATTTTGGATATAGTTCTCAATTATTTACCTATATTCCAGCCAGGATGAATTAGTTTGCTACAAATCTACAGGATGTTTCATTTAGAATAAAGAAATTAGGCGTTATTTCTGGTATAAATGGAACTAACTAGCTATCCAAAATATTTCGACAGGGCACCCCTAAAATCTTCAGCACTTAAAGTTCTTCCGCATATTTTCATTCGTTTATGAGATTTATTCTGAATTACTTAGTCTAAAACATCTTGTTTACAAATAATAGGAATAGCCATTCCAACAGTTTGAGGTCCAACAAAATATTTGTATTGACTATTTATATAGGTCCGTGAAGTTGCCCCAATGATATGTTTAAACAAAAAACTATTGCGCCAGAATGCACTAATAATGCACCAATATGCACCACTAATTTTTTTGCACCACCTTTCCTGAGAAACTACAGCTGTCTCTTTGAGGGGGGGGGTCAAATTAACGCTGCCCCCCTTCAGTGAAAATTTTAAGATTTACTGTAATTCAGCAGTTAGCCCTTGTCATGCACTCATACGCACCACTAATTAAACTTTTTGCACCCCAAAGATTATTTTACACAAAAAATATTGCACCAGTATGAACTCCTGATGCACTTATATGCACCATCAATTAAACTTTTTACACCCCTTCCTTCAGTAGTTACAACGATTTCTTTGTCGTGAATTTAGTCCCACGCAATATTTTCCCAAAAAAGTATTGCACCGATATGCATTCCTAATACACTAATAAGCACCATCTCTAAAACTTTTTGCATTCCTTCCCTTTGGTAGTCACAACAATTTCTTTACAACAATTTCTTTATTGTAAAGTTAAACTCTTGAAATGATATTTGTGCAAAAAAAACTATTGCACCCGATATGGATATACAGGGTGTCCCGAAATTAGGTCATATTTTAACAGCATAATCTACATCCTAAAATAGGAGTAAAAGTTCATATAAACATAGGTCCGAAAACGTTTCTTTGAGATACAGGATGTTAAAAGTGAAGTCCTGATGACACTCTTTTGTAAATATTTTCTAAACGTTTAAAGATAACTAAGTGAAATTTGGTACAAATGCTACCCTTTTTACGTTCTAATCTAATGGAGTAAACCTTAGTTTTTGATCATCTTCATAGGTGGGTAAATTAGGGGGGGCTCAGGGTAAAATTGCCCAAAGTTTTTTTTGTTGACAGTTTTTATCATTTGTGACTATAAAATTTGGAAAACCAATGTTTTCTTTATAATAAAGTTACTATGGTTGCATCTCGCTAGGACGCACCATTTAAAAAAAAAAGCATTTGAAAATTTCATGATAAGTTATTCGAGTGTAAACAATAATTAGTAGGCCTGGGAAATCAGAAATTTAATTTTTTTTTTAACTTTGGAAAATCGGTGACTAAAGAAATTTAAAAAAATATTTACAAAAATAGGCCATGAGGACTTTTCTTGTAACACCCTGTATCTCGAAAACGAAAAGTTTTCGGACCTATGTTTATATGAACTTTTATTCTTATTTTAGGATGTAGATCACGCTGTTAAAATATGACTGTCTAATTTACCGTCATTTTTAGTGCTAAATAGCGCTAAATATTTGTACCTATATATTTATATTTCGAGCACGAAGACTAACTATTTTATGTTTTTGGCTCTAAATAGTTTTCTTAAGAATTTTAAAACCATTCTTTGCTCTTTAATTAAGTACAAATTATGAAAATTTAAACAGTTTACAAAATTAGTCGATTAAATTAGTTTTAAACAAATTTGTTAACAAAAAAAGTGGCATTTCCTTTTTTCTTAAACATTCCTTTTGAAAGAAACTTATAAGTTTCTCTGCTTCACTTGCTGTTTTAGTATTTTAGTAGCAGATGAATATGGTTAGAAAGTAGTGACAGGATTGTTTATTATACTTCTCACGTCGAAATTTACTGAAATTGTATTTTTCTCTAATATTTTCCTCCCATGAGGTCTGCAATAAAAATCTTCATTAGCATAAAAGTTATTCAAGTGGTCACTTGTTAAATACCTAAATTTTGGAACAATCTTCTATCATATTAAGAAAAGGAAACCAATAAAAAAATAACAATAAACTTTACTAATACGTGATATTAAAGTTACAGGTTTAAATTTTCTTTATTTGTTATTAAGTAGTTAACCTTTACTATAATAATTATGAGACGGATAAAGACGAACTTTGCTTGGCTTTATTGCCTCTTAATTTTACTTTTTCCATAAGAAAATAAGAAAGTTTAATTGCAAATTAAAGGTAATTGCCTAATGCACCACCTCTGATAATTAGGTTGTATTTGTACTTACTTATGATATAATCTTGAAAAAGCATTTTTGACAGGTATTTTACACATAAAGCATGTTTTCACCATATTATTAGAGATAATAAATCTTAATATACATTTACAACGCTATATTTTTCATAAAATACAAATCAAAAATTAACATCTGTCAGAAAGTGTCAGAATTGGTGCTGTCAAACTTGGAAACGCTGATTAAATTACCCAATTACAGGAGAGGGATTTCCTTGTAACTGTTACTGAGAAGTTTCTAGAGACAGCCATTCTTCCAGCTCATCAAATTCTTGCGGGTTATCAACTCATTGGAAACCAGCTGGTTGTCGCTGATTGGTGTTCTAGAAGCACCATCTTTCTAGCTCAAAGTTCTGCAGGTTATCAACTTACCAAAAACGTGCTAATTGTCGCTATGTGTGTCTATCAAATACTTTGATTACTATACGGTGCAAGATAGAGGTCCGACACGCCCAACATAGGGTGCGGCCATTTTGGTTCCTATGCCACAGTTTATAGCTAAAGAATCAGATCGCTTACTCTCCGACGGCACTTTTGAGATCAATGTTCCGGTTTATACACTGCGCAACTCGGATAAGACAATATATGACAACCGCCTATAATAAAACAGCAGTCTTCTGCGTATCCTGCATTTGTATTCCTGGAGTGGATGTTACACGGAAATAAAATTGTAGAACAAATTTCTACAATTATAGATTTTTTTTCTACAATAAATAGTACATATAGGGACAGGGAAAATTTGTAGTAAAAATTTACAAATATTTGTGGATAATGTATTGTAGAGTTATTATCTACAATATTTAGTAAAAATATCCAAATGCATCATAAGAATTGTTCTACAAATTGTTATAATTTTTGCTATTCATTGTATGAATTTATACTAAAAATGTATTGCGTTTTATAAAAATAAATACAAAAATTTTACACAATAAATAGTAAAAATTCATACAAATTGTAGTAATTTTTAATAAAATTTGTAGTAGTATTCCATATTTATTATAATTATAACCTAGAAAAAATGTTCCATAATAAAATATTCAATTTATTGTTTTAATATATAAGATACAAAGTCTTAATTACATTATGTAATAAATAACAGTAATAATAGCGCCCTCAGTTTCAGTTGGCTTTTCTGCACCTAAAAAATATGAAATAAAAATTAATACCAATTGAACTGTTCATACCCTTAAAACGGGGATATTTATCACCACCTTTACACTGATTTGGATATTAAATGACTAAGTCAGATAACTAACAAAAATGAGAAAGTAGGTATGTCACAATTGAGACAAAAAAACATCATTGATCTTGGCACAAAATTCGATCGTTGGGCACAACATTCAATCGTTGGTCACAACTATTTTTTTAAATAATCTACTAAGGTTATTTAAATTAGTTATCTAAAATTATTCAGAAACAATAATAAATGTACTTACCACCAATAGAATTTATTATTAAAATTTTCTCAAACGCATCGGTGCTCATAATGTAATAATGTGTTATAGGTACTCGTATATGTACCATGCTTTGTTATGTGAACATGGCGAACGGCTACTGCTGTCTGGCCATTTATGATCGACGTCAGAAAACGTTGGCCAATAGCAGGATTCTGTTTTGTTTACATGACTTAGAATTTCTACAATATTATTGAATATTTTTAAACAAAATTGAATTTTTTTCATAAGAAGGGATGTAAAGTATTACTATTTTTTGTAGATAAAATTACTATTTTTTGTAGAGATAATTATTAATATTTGTACAAATTTTTACAGAAGTTACTAGTAGTAATTACGATAATTGTAATAAATTTCTACTTCTACAAACAATAGTAAAATATACTAAACATTGTGGACTTTTTTCCTATTGTAGCATTTTATTCGACAATTCAATTGCTACAATAATGAATAGTTTTTAACTATAAATTGTAGTAAAATTTTCTACAAAATGTTAAGTATTTTTCTACAAGTCTACTACTACAAAATTATAGTAAAATTTTCTAGTCACATTTTTTTCCGTGTATTTTGGAACTTTCAACTGGTCCGAGTGAGCTATCTGATTCTTTAGCAATAAACTGTGACTCCAAAAATAATATTCACTGACACTGACAGCAGCAAGCAAAATATCAGGTGCGTCTTAATCATCCGCTTCTGCTTCCGGAATTGTTGGTTTAGTCGTTTTAACTTGTCAGATTAAAACAATAAAACCGACAATTCCGAAGCAGAAGCTGATGATTAAAACGCACCCATTAAAAATATTGCGCCAAGATGTAGGCAACACGTAATAAGGGATCAAAATGGCGGATTTTTCTATCTCCTTTTAAAAGGCACTCAGAAAGCTGCGCAGTGCGGCCATTCTCCGTATAGTAGGAGAAAATCAAAGTTTGTGGTATCTATGGATAGCCTGTGGGTTAATAACATCGCCGAAAGGTGTCTCTAGATGTTCAATTTTCCCATCCACTGCATAGGGCAAAACACTAGTTGCATATTTTGGTTTATCAATAAATGAAACCAAATCCTCTATCTAACAATTTATTTCTATAAAACTAGATATAAATTCCTATCCGTCCTCGTACGTTGTAGATTTGGATTTGAATGTTAGTAGCTTAAAGAGATTAAAGCGAAAAAGCTTGGAAACGTTACAATAGCTCTTTTCATGTAAAATAAAATCCTTAACGTTCCTTCAAGTCCACCGAGGCGTCGAGCGTCCAGCTCTTAATTTCCTGAACAAAAACAATAGTGTATGAAAATCTGAATCCTGACTCCGTTCAGCAGGAACATCATTGCCGCTAGTCGTCTACACAGGCAGTACGCAAATTCAAATTTTACACAACTCGACTTGCCGCTAAGGACTAAATGAGTTTTTGTTCATTGTGCTTTAATTCTGCGGGGTTCTTTCCAGTGCCTGACGTGGCGAGAAAATAATCTCATAGTCTCAGATGACGACCGTGCCAACCGTGCCTTCAGGACAAGCTCTGTCCGCTTTAATAAAAGACATACGTGCAATGACTGTATAATTAGTGTTTCTATTTGAAATTTTTCACTGTCGAGGGCTTTTTGCAGCCGCTGAATATGAACTTGAAATGCGGAATTCGAATCAGCGTTTCGTGTAATTGTCTTTCTCAATACAGGGAGTTATTTCAAAATGAACAGCAAATTGTGAAGATTCCCAAGTCAATAAAGTACTCAGACAGGACTATTATACAAAGACAGTGTCTAATAAATATTTACCGTAGCAATAGCATTAAACTAACAACGTCTACAAAATGTGGAAAATGGAAACCATTGGGGTGTCTAATACCTACAGACTTCTGACAGAATCTGTATTTCTTAGCTTTTTTCATCATTCCAAAATATCTTTCCTGTGTTATTTTATTTTTCCGCTGACAATCAATAATCCATCAAGTTTCAAAACAAAAATCTGCCTCCCAACTACTATACCATTATAAAATTTTTTGTATCCCACCTTGATATTGCTATCTCCAATTTTATGACATCATTCAGAAATTTTCATATTAAACTCCCCAAATTGATTTTCATACTTATTATGTTATTTTTGCAAGAGATATATTGTGATCATTAATTTACTAATTTATTAAACTCATATAATTTTGACCTTCATATTTTTATTGATTAAACTGTTGGATTGCTAACATTTAACTTAAAAAACCTTAATCATAATTCTACAATTACACAATACTTCAGACACATAGAACTTTAACATTAATATAAATATAATTCTTGAATATTGAAAATCCCCCTTATTCTCTACAATCTCTACATATTTTGAGACATAACTATTCTCTTCATTCGCATTTTCAACAATATATGAATACTGAAACTTTGCACACACATTTATTTTCTTATTTGTCACTCTTAAATCCCTAACTATGACTAAATCACTCAATTCTTTAATATATTTTTTCCGTTTCTATCTAACCTCACATTCCTTCACTCTATCATATCTTCCTACCTTTGTTTATTTTTAATTACCCGTTTTCTTTCTGGATTCTGACCTATCATCACATATTGAATTTTCCTTCATAATTGTGCTTGGAATATTATTTAAAAACATTTATACTTCTTTAATGTGATTTATTCTTCTTTTGTGATAATTTCTTATTTATATTATCAGAAAATTATTTACTTCCGTAATTTTATTATTAAATACACTATTCTACAAGTAATACCCAATTACAGAATAGGAAAATATGACAAAAATATTTAGACGAAACGTACAAAAATGAAAAATATTACAGGAAATAAAGTACAATGATGGTTATCCTAAATAATGCCTTTTGATATCCTGAATACTAATGTGGAATATATCCAATTCTTGACTTATCTGATTATAATTATTACACATATTATACAACGCTGAGTTCATTAAAATATTAGTACGAGGTGTTGGTAAGTAAAATGAGTCAGTATATCTTGAGGCTAGACGTCAAACTTTTAAATTAAGCATATGTAATAGACATTCGCAGTTTATTTGATTGCTTATGACCTTATGCAGCATAATTACAGAAAAATATTTTCGCCTTATATCGAGACTTGAAAATCCATGTTTATTTAATAAGGCGTCCTGTGGGGTGCCAATGGGTGGATAAACTAGATCATGTCTAAAACTTAAGTATTTTAGGAATCGTCTCTGAATTCCTTCCAAACGACCAATGTTTACTTAATACAATGGACTCCATATAAGTGACGCGTATTCAAGCTTGGATCGAACAAAAGCATAATACAGACATTTTATGGTATCTACTTTCTTAAATTCACGACTGTTTCTGATTATGAATCCATATGTACGATTAGATGAGGATGCAATACTATCGACATGGTCAGTAAAAGAAAGTGCTGAATCAAATAGGACTCCTAAATCGGCGAAGTTTTTTGGTCTGTTTAAGGGAGTTTCATCAACAATATACTGGTAAAAAGTTGGATCTGACTTTAAGGAGTACGACATTACATTGCACTTGGCTGGGTTTAATTTTAAATTATTTCTATGGCATCATTCATTAACTCGTTTTAGATTTTCAGAAAGTCGCTTGCAGTCAGCAATACTATTTATGGAAGCATAAATTTTAAGGTCATCAGCATACAGTAGATAATTAACATTAATTACACTACCAATGTCATTTATAAAAATATTAAATAAGAGTGGGCCAAGATTCGACCCTTGAGGGACACCCGATGTGGCAAGGTACTTAACAGACTTGAACCCATTGAGCTGAATGTATTGTGATCGGTTACACGAATATGATTTTAGTATGTCAATAAGACTATCTGAGAGTCCAAAAGCAGACAGTTTTTTTACTAAAATTCCATGGTCAAGTCTGTCAAATGCTTTAGTCATATCTGTATAAATAACATCAGTCTGAATACGTTTATCGATATTTTCTGCTATATGCTGAGTAATGACTGAGAGATTCGTTACTGTTGATCGACCTTTTACAAATCCATGTTGTTGAGTGGATAACGCATTCCTTATATGTTGATAAATACTGCGTTCCAGTAATATTTCTAATACTTTACAAAAATTGCAAATAATAGAAATAGGTCGTTAGTTCTTAATGTCAGTTCGATTTCCATTTTTAAAAATCGGACATACTTTAGAGCTCTTCCACATGGACGGAATAGTACTAGAACGGATGCAAATATTGATCAGGATTGTCAGAGGATAAGCGAGTACTTGGGCACAATCTTTCAAAATGAATGGAGGAATATGGTCGGGTTCCGTAGTACGCTTAGGTTTTATAGATTTTAATGGGCATGGTATCCAGTGTATTATTTTCATAGGTCATGTTATTAGCAACTTTACTAGAACTTTTTCTACTGTTGACGTAGGCGCAAAACTTGTTAGAGTTAATAGATATATCATTCTCTGCTTTTAACAGATAATTTTCATGTGCTGTTTTAATTGCAATTTTAACTTCAGCTCTTATGCGCTTAAATTTTTCGAAAGCCCTGATATCATTGTCTTTTTTATATTGACGCCAAAATTTTGATTTTTCTCTTATTTTTTTAATGATACTGGGATTAAACCAAGGAGGATATGTTTTTTATTATGCGCTGAATAATTGGGTACGCAACGATCTAACACATTATACAACTTGTCATAAAAATATGTACATGCATCATCGGCACTATAAAAGCTTTCTAAAAAAGTCCAGTCAATATTTGATATCATAATATACATAAGTGGAAAATTTGCCTTACGAAAATTATAACAATTTGTATAAGAAGATTCTAGGTTATTTTTGTTGTCAAGTTTTTCCATTAATTCACAACTGATATCTAAAGCTGGATGACGGTTATCTTCGGTTACTAAGGGATCTAAGGATTTCTCAACAATACAGCGGCCGTTGTACTATACCAAATCTAAAAGTTTATTAAATTTATTGAAAACAAAATTATTTTGTATTAGATCTGTGACATCAACGAAATTATTTAAAACTGTTAGCTTATAGCTAGTTTGTGGGATAGAAAGAGATAAAACGTAATCGGCGATATTAAAATCACCAAGGATTAGAATTTTACCACCATACAAAAAGTTCAATGATTCCAGTGACTCAAAAAGGCTTTCGAATTCATCTCGAGGCGTTTTTGGTAGTATATATAAATTGCACAAATATATATGCGTAAACTTAAATTTAATTTTTATCAAAAGGCAGTCTACAAAGTTGAAAACGGGGAAAGAATATTCCTGAAGATTTATCATGGTAGAGACGTATTCTTCATGGATCGCAATCAGCACTCCACCACCCCTTGTTTTATCGCTTACTGAAAAAATTCTGTCAGATCTAAAAACATTAAATTCTGTACTAAATAATTCTGAGTTGATTATTGACGAATCCAGCCAAGTTTCAGTTAAGGCAAAAATTTTACAATTACTTTGAACAATAGAGTTAAAAACTTCTGTTGTTTTTGTTCTAAGGCCGAGAGTATTCTGATAAAGGATTGATAGTTGGTTTTCATTATCGTTAGAATCTGACTTGATCTGAAATGAGTTTACCGGGGTCAGTAGAAAATTAGTCTGTGGTTGCTATTCAAGTCCGAGGTTAGATTTAAGTTTATTCAGAGTATTGATATAAGCCGAACATTTGTCCCCATCCCATACAGTATGATCAGTCATTATAATTGGATTTTTTAATTTTACGAAATAGGAGCAATTTTTACTCTTAGATTTGCAGTCTTTTAAGTCGTGACCCTCACCACAAATTGGACAAGATACGAGTTTAGTGCATCTTTGTGCAGAGTGGTTAAACTCATTGCATTTGAAACACCTGTACACTTCAAGTGCATCATACACAATGCAGCTGTCATAAGCAACAAATAAATTTTCTGTTTTTAGTGCTCGATCATACACTGACTTATCTACCTGTACAATAGCTTGAAATATATTAGGATTTTTTTTAGTTGGAAAGATTTTTACAATTTTAACTTCAGAATTTTCAGAAATAATGTTTGTGTTACATGTAACAAGATAATTATAAAGATCTTCTGTTGAGTAGTTAACGGTCATGCCAACGATACGTATTTTTAGAAGAATACCACCGATTTCTCTGATACTGTATCCGCTTGACATTTTCTCTTAAACAATAGTCTTCAACTTTTCATTATCTGACTTGGTTTTGCAGGCAATCAAGATTCCTCCATCTTTAACCGTTTTAACTTTTGTAAGCTGCAGGTTATCTTCACATGGATTGACATGACATAGAATATCCGCCTTAGTTTGATTATGCGGCTGACTGGTGTTCTTTGGATGAATTAAGATGATTGGATGCGACTTATCTTTTAGAACATCGGAGTATTTTAGTTGGGATGAGGCTGTTTCAGATTCCGAAATTTTGTCAACATCTGATTTCACCGATTTTATTTGTTCCCTTCATTGAAGCTAGAGCATCGCACAATTTAGTTTCAATAATATTTTGCACGCCAGTAGGGTTGAGCAAAATACAGTTTTTAACGCAGTCGGAGCATTTCCAGGACAACCCCGGTATTGAAATTAATAACTGTACGATATCAGCCGTTTTTGTGACACAGATAGCATGGTAATCTTTTTTGCAACCTTCGCAAGTGTATTTTTCTGCTGGATTTGCAGCAGGATGCCTAATACTAATAATCTTACATACCATGTTATTTTTGATGCACAATTTATTTAATCTTTTATTTTTAAAATAAGTCTAATAATATACTTCTGGCTTTTCCAACTCTTTAAAACGAAACATTTATTTTTTCTTTTACTACATCATAATTCATACTTTTTATTGGATACAACCTCGCAAATTTAGAAAACACATCCAATACAATTATTAAAATATTTAAGTTACCTTTCTCACTTTTAATCAGATTACTTAAAAATCAATACCAACTACCTCTAAACACCTCCTGTCATACACGGTTTTAACCAAATTTTTCTTCTTTCCTAGCTGACATACATGACACCTCCTCATTATGTCATTTGCTATTTTCTGATCTCCTTTTTCTATATTGATTTCTCTAAATACCAACCACAATTTCTTATCTCCTATATGACAATTCTAAACATGTTATTCCTTCATAATCGTTTTACTCAACTCAGATGTCACTACAGATACTTCTGTTTCTTTCAAAGATTTTAACAACACATTCTCTATGTTTGTTGCTCTTCTTTTTTCCTTTTCCGATAGTTCTTTCTGATATGCTAATATTTGCTCTAACGAAAATGTACCTCTCGTATTTTTCGTCACATTTACTCTAACTTTCACCACCCTTTTCGTAACAACCTTGCTTCCATGCTCCTCTCTTTTTAATGCATCTGTCTCAAAATAAATAGAAATAGATCTAATTTTAAAGTTGTATTTTTGCAAAATTAAAATCCATCTATGTAATCTACGATTCCCAAAAATACATATAATGTTTTAACATTTGTGAGTCCTATATACTCCAAAGTTGTTTTACTCTCTTTTCATCCATTTCCATTTCTCTTTTATTAAGTTTAATACCTAAGAAAATCATCTTCTTCTTAAAAAACTAAGTTTTTCGATTTTAATCTTCAGTGCAGCCAAATTCAATTCTCTCAATACTGTATTCAGATTCTCTAGACGGTTCCTTTCATTCTTAAAAAAAAAATAAAATATCCACGTAGTGTAAACAAAATTTTAATATTTATTTAAAATCTGGTGTAGTGCTGTCACTAAAGCTGCACACGCACTTTGTATTCCAAAGGTACCATACAGAACATGTATGCTAGTGCATCTATCAAAAACCTTGTTTAATCTCTACTTTTTTTATCTAATGCAAATATCCAGAAACTGTAGTTTTAATCAATTATTATAAAATAACTCTGTGTCAGTCTTTCCAAGATTCCATCCACATTCATTGGCGACTGGTATTGAGATACTGAATATTTGTTAATATTCCTAGCATCCAAACAAAACCTTAATTCTCCATTGGACTTATATACCGAGTATCAATCCTCTCAATAATTATACCTTGATCTAACATTTTGTTAACCTCTTTACCTACATATGTTCTATATTTATACATCGTACATAAAATTATGCTTCACATCCTTGTTAGTGGAAATAAACATAACCATGTAGTATACCTATGTTACGCCGCTGACCTACATGTTTAGATTTAAAATTTTATGTCACTTTCTATCGCTGGCACTCTACATTACTCATTACCAATTGTTGTGTCGCCTAATTCACATCGAAAAACCGACCACATTCCAAAGATTATAAAAACATAGATAAAAGCTATCGAAAATCGTATTAGAAATACGATAAATTGAAAAAGAAATGAAGGAATTAAGAGCATAGGTAGGAGAATAATGTTTTTCTTTTTATTTAACTGATTTTTAGCTTGTAGAAGATACTACTTTATGCGTAAATTTCTGCATTTAGACGACAAATAAATATACAGAAAATAATACTTTATGTGTTAAAGGTGCAGTCATTCATAAAATCCGTCTGCAAAACGAAAAATGCTACTTAATGTGCTAAATCTGATCTCATACTTATAAACTGCAAACTCGGCTAACTGCAACTCGAAAAATTATACTTAATGTGTAAATTTTGTAAAACTTTGGTTGAGAAGATACTATTTTATGTGTAAGTTCTGCATTTAAGCCAAATAAATCTACAGAGAAGGGTACTTTATGTATTAGCTCTGATCTTATGCAAACTTTGCTAATTGCAACGCGAAAAATGCCTCTTAATGTGTAAAGTTTGTAAAACTTTGGCTCCAGCAGATACTATTTTATGTGTAAATTCTGCACTTAAGCCAAATAAATATACAGAAAAGGCTACTTTATGTGTTAACTCTGATCTTATACTTATAAACTGCAAACTCGGCTAACTGCACCATGGAAAATGCTACTTAATGTGTAAATTTTAATATGTAAATTCTGCATATTATTGCAAAATAAATGTACAGAGAAGGCTACTTTATGTATTAACTCTTACTTAGCCCAGCTAACCGCACCAGGAACAATTCTACTTAATGTGTAAATTTCGCAAAACTTTGGCCACAAGAGATAATATATCATATGAAAATTCTGCATTATAAACAAATAAATGCACAAAGGAGGCTGCTTTATGTGATAAATCTGATCTTATACTTATAAGATGCTAGCCCGGCTAACCGCAATGCGAAAAATGCTATTTAAAATGTAAACTTCAAAAAACTTTGGAAGCAGAATGTAGATACTATGTAAATTCTGCATTATAGACAAATAAATGTCTGATAACTCCGGTCTTATGCTTATAAAATGCAAGGACGCAAAAATACTAAGCAAAGTTTATTGATTATATTACTGTATGGGTAAATCCTGCACCTTAAAAAAATGCCCCTTTATGTGCACATGAATTAGCCATTGATTAAATATAGATTTAAATTGATTCAGAATCAGAATCTAAGAGGTATATATATTAAACTCGTCATCTTCACCAGAACAGACGTTAGAATAGTAAGGATCAATTTCAGTATCAGGATATTCTGGGAGCGGATACTAATAGCAACATCTTTCTCAGAAAACCAATCAACGAAGAAATGGTAAAAAATGGAAAATATTTGCAAGACGGTTTGGAGAATGGAAAAATATCAAAGTTTCTTTGCGAAATTAAAATGTGGAATACTTTCACTTGGGTCCTCTACCTTAAACTTCAAACCAAAAAGTTTAGTGACTAGTCACGTCATCAAATAAAACCTACAGCTATTAATATATGCTGCAAGACCAACTTGAAAGGTGATAGGAAGTTTAGCTGAACCTCTGTAAGCTAGGCTTGGAGGGAACAGAAATAGACGCATAAAAACAAATGCAAATGTAACAAAAGTATCATCAGACATCTACCATAGAATATATGCATCATAGGCACCTTATATACCCGTCTTTAAACACAAATGTGAAAAATATGATAGAAGAAGCAGATATCGATGGTTTTTTCATTTTCGAAAGAATCTTGTAGAGATATGGAAGTCAGACAAAGCATTTGAAAAAACTAGCATACATTTAATTTAAAGACACCAACTAAAAGCGAACAATAATTTTAATTAGTCTTTAAACTTCAGGCGCCTACTTTCAAATAGCGACTGAATAAAACCAGGCCAGAAAAAGCGCAGGAGAAATAAAATAAAAAAACCCAAAGGACGAACCAACAAGTATTCAGAAAAACAGAGAGGGGAGAAGGAGTTATTAGAAAAGGAAATAAATGTAAGAGAGATTGCTGGTAGACTGAATATATTTGTAAAACATGTGGGCTAACTTAACTAATGATAAGAAGGTCCTAAGATATGTTAAAGATTTTAAATTAATCTTTAAAACACAAAAGAGCTTTCACCAAAGGATGTTTTCTCTTAGAGAAAAAACTAACCTACACACTTCATTTAAAAAAAAAGAAAATAACTTACGAATTTGAGTGTCTTACATTTGGTTTGGCCATTTGCTCCATATGTTTTTGCAAACACTTTAAAACCGGTAGTGCACCAACTAAGGCTTTTGGAAAAAATAACCTTAATGATTTTCTAATTACATCTAAATCTAGGAATGTCTCAAACATTGTAATACAACGGTTAATTATTTACAATCTGTATGACTCATCATAAAAAAAAATATTTTTTTATTTAAAGTGTGCGAGAACTCGATTTCTTGTATAAGTACTAAAATAAGAAAGACCAAGCAAACCATCCCATGTTACAAAAAAAAAGAAAAAAAGAAAAAAAAAGCTTTTTACAGTACATGTCAACATTAAACCTAGTTATTCACTGCAGCAAACCTATATTTAGAACTCCTTATGACCAGAGTTCTGCCCTAGCTCTCATTATAAATAGTCCCTAACTTTTATCATAGAAATCCTGGATAATAAAAGAAAATGTATATTAGGAAATTTCTAAAAGGGTCATCTTATTTTGCCAAAATGTATTCAGAGATCAAAACACAGTTTTAAAATACTTCAGTAGTTTCTTTCACTTAAAAAACTTGAAACAGCTAAGAGCCAAACTTGTTATGCTTGCAGCCCAACCGGTATAGAGTTTCTCAAAAATTAAAGTTTAAAATGTCAAGGTGGAAGATAACAATATACAAATTTTAATTGACGAAATGCTAAAACTTCGACTCCACAACGAGCCCAGCCTTTATTAGTATTTTCATTCCCCCACAAATTACCTCAATTTATGCTCGGCAAAAACAATTTTTATTTTATGGGGAAAAAGAAAAAAAACAAAGTCTCACAGGTCTTCAGGACCTTTTATTCTAACCACTAACGCTCCAGTCAATCCAGTATCTCCCCAAACTTTTGAGTGGGTAGCCCAAGTACAGATACGTATGTAACTCGACCATCCTCATAATCTGCGTCTATATCGAAACCATTAGAAAAATTATAGGACAAAGAGATCAGTAGTGTTTAACAAGTTTTACAATTAAGACGTAAAACCAACGTTCGCAAAAGTATTAAAAAATTATAAAACTGGATTGTTAAAATTCAATATTATTTTTTGTTACGTTGGTTAATGATTAATTCATTAGTATTATTATTAATTATTATTGTTAACTTTGTGGAAAATTTATAGTCATATTTTTTTGCATATTCTATTGTATACATTTACGTAGAAAGCACAAATCTAGTTTTATTTTAAATAGAACATCCTCTAAACAACTACATGGTTATCTTTATTTCCACTAACAAGGATGTGAAGCATAATTAATGGATCAAACGACTTACCTGAAGGAAGTTTGATCCTAATTATGCGAGCATCCTTGTTAGTGGAAATAAAGTCCCACCTCCACCATATTTATATTATTTTTAACCCCAAACTCCTAGGCTCCACAACAGGTAATGAGTAATGTAGAGAGCGAGCGATAGAGAGTGACGTTAAATTTTAAATCTAAACATGTGGGTCGGCGGCGTAACATAGGTATACTACATGGTTATCTTTATTTTCACTAACAAGGATGCTCGCATAATTAGGATCGAAGTATGCACGATGCTTATACGGTATCAGGTATGTTTTTACCTTAAAATTTGCAATTCCATCTACCTCAGATTTATGAATATAATAATTCTTTGCCACTCTCATTTCTTTAATTATTACTTTTTTATGATTTTTTATTAAACGAATGACTTCAATTTTATATCTTTTTTATGACTCTTTAACAATATACGTGTTATACATTTACTTTCTATTGATTAATGCACGTGGTTACTCATACAGTGAGTTTTTATTTTATTACTCAATTATTTATTTCATTACTCAATTATTTTCAACAAAATTTGACCACAACTACAACCTACACGGAAAACCTGTTGACTTGTAGAAATATAACTATAACTGTTGATTTGGATTCAAAAGCTTTTGTTAATTTTCAAAACTAATCCAATTTAATATTTAATTTTGTAACAGATAAATGAAATAAAATAATGATTAAATCATTTCAATTATTTAATTTAATAGTCATAGAAAATTTATAATATTCTACTAGCGGTTATGGCTATTACTCACTCGGATAATTACAATACTCGCCTGCGGCTCGTAGTGCAAACTTCATCCTCGTAAGTAAGAGCCATCATTACCCTTTCGCTGAATGAAATACTATTCCTTACATAAAACTTCTACATTTTCAACTATATTGATTCTTTTCGTATCAATCTGACACTTAGATTCATTTTTCTTTCTCCAAACATAATTACTTCATCATCCATTACTACTGTCATATTTTTATAATTAATTTTCGAGTTTTGTTTACCTAACTTATTTGTTCCTATTACTACATCTACTTCTAAATTATCAAAGATAAAAAATTGAATTTTTATTATCTTGCTACTATTGAAACGAATTTTCCTTATTATTGACCTACTTACTACATAAAATATTTTTTTCCATTTGTACCTACCAAAATGACTTTCGTTACTCTTGTAATCTAATTTTTTCCTTATACTTACATTTTATTTATTAACGAAGCTTCTAACCCTTTATCAATTAAAATTTTGATCATTTTATCTCAAAATTTTCCTTCACGTACCCTAATCTATCTTCTTCTATTCCCTTTCAAAAATATTCCTTAAAATGTATGAATTCCCTAGGATGTTCATGTATACCCAATTTATTTTTTACTTTTGGAAGTGCTTGTTATTAAATTTTGTGCATTCTACTCATCATTTATAATTTCTGATTCCCCTATTGTTTCATTCTCTGATTTTATTATTCAGACATTGTTCACTATTCTTTTTCTTTCATTTCTCTCATGACTTTCCGGTTGCTTACCAAAACGTCTATCGTCGTGCCTTTCTCTTTCTCTATTTTCTCTCCCAACTCTTTCATCTTGATTGTTATTTGTATTTCCATGACGATAATTTCTATCACTTTCATTCCGATTTCTATAGTAACTATTCTGAACGTACCTATTTTGCTTTGAAAATTTTTGTCTATTTACTAAGTCATTGTTCCTAACACCTTCAAAACCCCTTCTCATTGTCTTTATATTTTGTAATGCAATAGTCTCCACTAATTCTAATTAAAAATGTCTTGCAATGTATCTCACTATATCCTCTTCTTTCATCGGTGGATCTAAATATTGCACTGTGCTATAAACCTGCAGAGCATAATAGCTGTATCTTGTTCCTCTTCTCTCATCAAATTTTCCTGGATATTTATTTTCTCTTATATTTGTCGGAGAATAATCTGCCCAATAATACTACATGAAAACACATTTCAAATTCTTAAAAAAAAAATTATTTCCGCCTCTCTGCTGGCAAACTTTACCAAAGCTTGATTGTCTAATGTTTCCCTTATACTTTTTTTTAGGTCTTCTATCAGTCTTGAAATTTAGGTTTTTCAACACCTTCACAAATACTTTTCAATCTAATTTGTTTATATTTCCGTCAAATTTATATTTTATTTTCCCACCTGTATATGCATTTACAGTTCTATTTATCCTATGATTTTCTATTTCCTTTAGTAACATTTATATTTCTCTTTTCTGTTGCTGCTTTAAACTTTCTATCTGTTCTTCCATGCTTGATAATTTTATTTGTGAAACCTGTTTTATTTCTTCGGTATTCTTTTCATTCTAATAATTTATGTTACCGATGTAGCTATTTTCTTTTCCACTTCTTGATTTTTATTCTATTTGTCTTTCATTTTGGCTATTTCTTTTTGAATTTCTTTTGCTAATATTTTATTGACCCTGTTCTCTTGTAAATTGTCCGCCTTCGTTATTCTGGCTCAATTCTAAATTCTAATATCATTTTTTGTTTCTTTAAACCTTTCATTTGTGCATGTTTTTAAATCTGTTACCTTTCGAACGATTTCTTCTTTATATTATCTCAATTCTTGGATTTCTTCTTTTATGTTATTCATCTTGTTACTCATTGGTTCCTTATTTTATTTATTCTGTTCCCCTATCTTCTTTTCCGATCCACCATTCGTTTTCTTCAATAATTCTTCCTTATCTTATTTTTTATTTTTGTCCAATTGCATCATTAATTCTTCCTTATCTTCCTTAATTCTTCCTTATCTTCCTTAATTCTTCCTTATCTTCTTTCCTATTCTTTATTAATTCTTCCTTATCTTTTTTACTATTTTTATTCATTTTTCTCATATTCTCATTCATTCCAATGAACGCTTGCATTAAGTCCTTCATTTTTATTTCTTCTATGACTGTGTATTCTAAAATATTCTCATCCTGTACATACATATCTTCTTGTCCTATTATTTCCTCTTATTCTCCCAGAAACCCAACTATTTTTCCCCTTCTTAAATGCATTTACTTTGTGTTATTACTATTAGTTCTGTTATTACAATTTCACATACATACAATATTTACACTATTTTATTGTCATCAAAATAAGAAAATCTTACTTACTATTGTTATTAAATTATTTATTCTATTAGTTATGATAATATATATATAATATTCCAAGTTTAGTTTTTAAATTTCACCCTGAATACTTAAATAACAGACACATATCAAATATAAACGGGATTTCTTTTGTAAACATTTTTAGCTTTATTTAAGTAAGTTTTCAACCATAAATTATTTTCCTACATATATTTCCCCTAGAAATATATTTTTCCCATCGTATTGGTAGCTTTTTTATTCCAGCATTGTAGAAACTCTCCTGACCTTCATGTAGCCATTGGAGCACAAATTCTTTCACCGCTTCGTTATCGTCGAAACGCTAGCCTTTCCAAGTGCTTCTTTAAGGGGTCCAAAAAGATGGAAGTCACAACTGAAAAAGTCCAGACCATAGCAAGGTTGTTCCAGTATTTTCCATCCAGATATTTCCAATTTTTCCCTCGTGACATTAGCCACATGTGGTTTGGCGTTGTCATGCAGAAGAATGACATTTCTGACTGATTGCTTCTTTCTTTTTCTTCGAAATGACAATTTTGCAACTTCCAGTAACTTAGCAATCGTGTGCGTTGATCGTGTTAAAATTCAACGTGAAAAACACCTAGCCGATCAAACAACACTGTTGCCATTACCTTTCCGGCTGACGATCGTGTCTTTGCTTTCACGGGTGCACCTTCTCAGGACCTCCAGAGAATTCTTGGTGCCATGCAAACACACGGGTTCTTGACAGAGTGTTATCCCCAAACTGTGCCTCGTGCAATCGTCGCAAAATTTTGATTGGTTTTGAGTTCTCCTTTGACAGAAACTTTTTATAATCCTTTGCTTCACGGAAACATTCACTTCTTTCTCACTCATGGTTTCTTTGCATACTAAAGAGACGCGAGCAAATTCTTCTCGGTTTTCTCCTCTCCCTAGAGGTAAAGGCTAACTGACCATCAATTCTTTCAAGATAAATAACCGCTCAGGAATTTGTAATCCAAACAGTCCCGTTTATATTTGATATACCCTCGTACTATACACAGTTACTGTTCTACTGACCCAATACAACACTTCCTGACTCAAAACAACAATTCAAAGCAATTAAAAATATACAGATTTTCCCAAATTATAAATTCGTATCTCCCAATATAATTTTAAAATGTTTTCCTTATGTTTTTTTTTTGTTGGCCCCACATTGCGCGCCACTTGATATGGAAACCTCCTTTGCTGTCTCTGATTTCCAATCAAAAATAAATCTCAATTTGTGGATTTAAAGATCTAAAATATTGTTTAAAATTAATAACAAAAATAAAAAAATATTTCTTGTGTTTTAGTTTACCTGACTCTACTGAGTTTGCCTGTCTTTGTTGTCTCTACATGTCTGCTTGTCTCTACCTGTCTGCTTGTCTATACCTGTCTGCTTGTCTCTACCTGTCTGCTTGTCTCTACCAGTCTGTATCTCTATCTACCACTATCAGCTCTGGCGCTGTTCACTCTGTCTCTACTTTTCCGTGGTTCTTTTTGACTTTTTAAATTAAAATTTCTTTACCTTTTCAATCTTATTTTCTTTATTTAACTTTAATAGTACAATTCTTCAACTTCCTATTCTATCCAATCTCTATATCTTAGCTTTATTTCAACATTTCAAAATATTCCCTCTCAGACATTTTACTTTTCGGTCGACAATCAACTATCGGTCAATTTTCAAAAAAAAAACTCCATCCCAACTACTATTACATTCCAAAATTTGCTGTACTCCATCCCGATTTTTTTTTATTTCGATATATGGCCTAGGTTTATAAACCTAATATGCCTCTCTCAGTTTGTGTATAAATTCTCAATCATGTGTGTTCTGTGTAGGCTTTGTTACCATTTCCCAGAGCCACTTCAGGAACAGCACTGTTAATTAAAACCCAACAGTAAATGGTCGAGTGGGGAATTCTACCTTGGTCAAGGCATCAGAATTAATTTTAAACAATTAAATTAAATGAAGAAATACCGGCCAACGGTGGGATTCGAATCTGGGACCCTTGGATCCGCAAGCAGAGACTACCACTGAGCCGCCCACCCCCCTCACCCTGAAATTGATATTTCCAATTTTATGAAGAAATTTCCATATTAATATTAGAGATTCATGCATTGAAGTATGTGAAGTATGTGAGAAAGATTAAACTTTTGACATATTATTACTTTATTTTACTTTACTTTTTTTTAGTGTGATAAAGCATAAAAAGTGCACCAGAACAACAAACCAAACCTTATTTCTTAATCAACATTGGCATGTGAAATAACGAAATGAGTTAACAGGAATTTCGATATCGCCGTCCAACTACTTCATAGTGTTACACAACGTTCACACATTGAACAACGACTAAAAACCTCGATCGGACTTGTTTCGACTACTTATTTCTTTGTTTTCAGTTGTCATTAATGCAGTTTGCCCAACATCTACAGTCATGATTCTGAAATAATACGATCAATTTTGCATAAAACAACTGCATTGTCAAATCGACTTGCAACCGGCATAAACAAGATGCATAAAACACTTAAAGAAGTTGGTAGGCCAGTGGCGTGACCATTTTAAGTTATTGCATACAAAAAAGTAATTAGAAAACTCCCCTGCTTGCGTGATTATTATCGGATAACTACGCCTGTCTTTCTAATTTTCAATATTCAGCAAAATACCAGAAAATAAGTATTTGTTGCTGATATAGCAACAGTATTTATTATGCTTTATTATCGTCTAAATTATTTAATCTAGTACAAAATATTTTTAAAACTTAGGTGTATTTTAGATTATAGCCTTATTTTTACTTCCAATCTCATGAGGTATTTACTTTAATTCATTACAATATAAATAACTCAAAAATTAAAAAAAATTGCAGTTTCACGACAAATAAAAAAAATAAATAAAAAAAATAGTTCCTAAATTAAATGTCTATGTGTATTTTTTGTGTGTGTCATCGGCTTCAACTGCTAAGGTTATTTCCAGTCGTGTTTTGTGTAGGCTTTGTTACCTAGCGCCACTTTAGGAACAGCACTGTTAATTAGAACCCAACAGTGAATGGTGGGGTATCCTACCATGGCATCAGAATTAATTTTAAACAATTAAATTAAATCAAAAAATTGCGGACAACGGTGGGATTCGAACCTGTGACCCTTGGATCCGCAGGCATAGACTCTGCCACTGAGCCACCCACTCCCTAAATATCAGTATTATTAATATATCTATATATAATTCACAAAGACACCGCCAATGTTCAGACTTAAAAAACACAGTAGTCAAACTGCAAAAATGAAGTGAAGCATTCAATTCCATTACAGCTGTGTACCTGTGTACGTTTAGCGCATAGTACCCTTCGAGCAAATATAATCGGAGCTATTATGTCATAAATATTTTATGCCTGGCATTGCTGTACGACTAGCCCGGCCGGTGGTCGATTATTGTGTATAGCTTAATTTTAGCGTCTTCTAATTGGCTGAATCGAGCCTTTCTCACATTTGTATTTGTAATAGACTACCATAGCTCGTAAGAAACGCCGGTCTACATGGTCTGGGATATCCAATCGTAAGTCTGTAATTTTGTTCAACTTATGTTCTAATTGGTTATTCGGCACGCTTCTATGAGTCATCGCCGTGTTGAGTGAGCACATATCGACCATGTTTGTTTATCCAGTGTTGTATTCACATTACTGTTTGCAATTTTGATTAAAAAAAAATGTTTTTTAGAAGCCTTCTGAAAGTGATGAAAATAATGTAATTCCTGAAGGTATGTATATAATTATAATTCTGATTGACTATTTTTTAACTAAATAGGATCAGTTGCACCTTAAAAACAACAAAAGTTATATTTAAATACCCACATAAATTTTAAGATTAAAACAGGTCGAAGTCGGCTTACCTATACAAAATAATTCACAAAGAAAAAGTTATATTTTACCTGCACATTCTATACTGGAAATTGTTAATTTTTGCTTAATAACTGGGGATAAAATAATAATACATACTGATAAAATGTAAAAACCATACTAGAACACTTTATTAAAAAAAGTGACAAGCTGAACAAATTTAAATTAATTACTAGTAAATAAATAAGACTTTATTAAGATTACCATTTCAAAGTTTATGGTACAAATAAATGAAACAAACAATTGGCATTTATATGTATCATAAATTTTAGTAATATATTTTTTAAATTTTTGTTTTTCCCGTAAA
This sequence comes from Psylliodes chrysocephalus, assembly GCA_927349885.1. Classification (NCBI taxonomy): domain Eukaryota; kingdom Metazoa; phylum Arthropoda; class Insecta; order Coleoptera; family Chrysomelidae; genus Psylliodes; species Psylliodes chrysocephalus. The sequence goes on from OV651816.1 coordinate 31,758,433, forward strand.
CATAGGGTAAATGCATTTTGACATACTAAAATTGAATTTTTTTGTGTTATTATTTAGAATATTGTTATTTAGATTTTTATTAATACATTTACCATAAACAACGCGCTTTTACCCCAAGTGACCCTACATAATTGGAGGGGAAGGAGGAATAGGAGAAAATTGAGGAGAAGGGGGATGACATTAACCAAAGATTTGGTATGTGGATGTCACCCTCAACTCAGAAAAATATTCGAAACATGTACTACTAATTAAAATTGGAAAATAATGGATCTAATTACGGTGTCATAGAAAGAATACACATTTGACAAAAATTTTAAAACGTTCTCCAAGAAAAAAGCAAAATCAAAGATCTCTAGTTAGTCTAGATCGCTGCATGATGGAGAATATTAGAAGAAATGTTTGTAATTTTTATTTTAATAATATCGTGCCGTATATTCAAATGATTAAAAATAATTTAAAGTTGGGTCCTGGTTTCCCTTACAAATCTGACAAAACCACTAGAAAAGGCTTTATTCTTTGGATTTTAGATATCCTATCTTAACCCTTTCAATACAGCGGGGATCTTTTGGCCCCGCAGAACAAATCTTGCTTACTGGTTGGTTTTAAAAGCCCCGAAATAACATGTAAATGACTGTTATCAGTAGTTTATAGGTCAGATAGGTAGGCAACATTATTTGCACATAAACAGGTGGTTTTGGATAAACTAAAAATACGGTATTTGTTGTGTTTACTAGTGAAGCATACGCTTATCGCTTATTTTAGTGAAAAATAGTAAAATTTATTAGCCTGCACTGATCCAAAACTTACTACTAAGTGTACATAAAGTCAATTGTTGAAATTTTTACCGATGTTGGTAAGTAATTTTCCACGGGACTTTTTCGTCCCATCAGTGTTTTTTTCTGGGTACAAAAGATCCCATCAGTATTATAAGTCTTTCCTTACAGTCATGAGTCGCCGTTTTCTTTCCGATGCAGAACTTCAAAAAGAAGCCTTTGGAAGTGATGAAGAAAGTGATCCATTTCAGGGATCCGATGAATCTGATTATGAACCTTCCGACAGCGGAGAAAGCAGTGATGAAGAAAAAAACCGTTCATCTACTTCGAAAAAAAAAAGGATAGACATCAAGATGCCCAACACTCGAAATTGCTGTCAGAATCTAAGGAAGAACCTGAAAAATCCGAGGAAGAACCTGAAGCTACTCAGCCAGATGATGAATATGTGCCTAGCATTTTCAACTGGCAGACAATCACCGATAATTTTCGTTTAAGATTCAAACCACTAGAAGAAGACAATGGCATTGTTCTTTTGGATGTTGCGAGAGACTCTTCAGAGCTTGATGTCTTTCTAAAGATATTCCCTAGAAGCATGTTTATGAATACTGCTGATTGCACCAATAAAAGGATAGATCTGTTGGAACAAGGCCAATATTTAAAACAAAATACCCAGCACACTGATATGTATGAAATTATGATCGTCCTTGGCTGTTCATTAGTAATGTCTTATAATAGAGTACCATCGTTTGTACATTATTGGTTAAATAATGACTGCCTTGGCAACCGTGTTATAAGAGAGGCAATTGGACGAGATAGGTGCATATTTCTAGTGTCAAAACTGTATTTCGCTTATCCTGAAAAACCTGCGGATTGTTCCAAAACATATTATATTGACGATGTTGTAGAGTGTCTAAAGAAGACTTTCCTCAAAGCAAGAACTGAGAGTTCTCACCAATTAATAGACGAAACGATGGTCAAATTCAAAGGCCGTTCATCTTTGAAACAATATATGCCGTTAAAACCTACGAAAAGAGGAATTAAAATATGGCAATGATGCGACTTTATGACGGGGTACATATATGACTTTAACATTCACTGCAGAAAAAAAGTCGTTGCAACAGAAGGTACTCTTGAAGAACGTGTTGTCAGAAAGCTCTGTAGTACAATTCGGAAGCCTGGCATATGTTTGTGTTTTGATCGTTTCTTCACAAGTCTCGAACAAATGAATACACTTGACTTTCCTTGCGTTGGAACTTCTATGTGTAATCGGAAAAATGTTGCAAAATATAAAAAGAAACAGTTGATCAGAGAAGATGCCGACTTTTTTATCCTAAATAATGAAGGTACAATGGCAGTGAAATGGAAAGATACAAATGATGTTTTGGTAATGTCAAATTGCCACTCGACCACCATGGGAGTAACTAGAAGGAGGCTAAAGAGTGGATAAAAAATGAAGTTCATTGTCCCGATGCAATAATTTTTTACACTAAATATATGGGGAGTGTTGATCTAGCTGATCAGAAGATATCAACATACGATTTAGATAGAAAATCTGCAAAGTGGTGGAAGAAGGTATTCTTCAAATTACTCATGGCTGCAGTTATAAATTCATGGATAATTTTTTGTGAAGCTACGAATAAAGAAATTCCTCTAGTATAATACCTTGTTCCTCTAGCTGAACAATTAATTTCCTTGGGAAAGAGTAATGCGACATTCAAACGTTGTGCTGGTGGACGATCTGGCAGAGCCACAAACAGACAAAAGATGATGGTAAATGTTGGAGATCATCTTCCAACTCAGATGCCAAAAAGACGAAGATGTCGCAGTTGTTCGGCGCAAAAAAAAAGAAAGCCGAACGATGACCATGTGCATTGGTTGTAATTTGCCCTTATGCAAAAAATGTTTTATACCGTTCCATTCATAATTTATTTGTTTTTACAAACTTTCAATAAATGTTTTGATTTTTTGTGCTATTAATTTTAAGTACTGATGGGGCTTTTTTTTTTTTTCAACGAAAAATACTGATGGGTCAAAAAGGCCCAATGTCCTTAAAAATTTTTTGCTCAATTTCTTATAAAGTGACACTAAGTGAGCTACCCTTAACTTAAATGTTTCATAAAATATTTTTATTCTTGAAAAAACATATTCCGTATTGAAAGGGTTCAATAGAAGCTATCATATTAGGGAATCTTAAAGAATTATGATTGTAGGTTTTAAATACCTAACTAGAATCTCGTCACTAGAAGCTCGTTACTAGAAGCTCGCCTGCAAGATAGATTTATAGTGTATCTTGATGAAACTTGGCACCATACTCATAATATTGTCAAAAAGGATGGAGTGATCAATTTGCTAAATGTTCTGTGAATGTTCCTCCAAATGAAGAAAAACGTATTATAATATTACATATTCCTGTAATGAAAAGAATTTTGTGCCAAATTGCTTGCTATTATCAGCAAAGAATATTTTGAGTTATTCAGCAGATTATCAGCAAAATAATGACATCTATCTTGTTGGAGAAATGGTTTGGTGGACAATTAATTCCTAATTTTCCACCAAATGCTGTGAAAATAATGGATAATGTCCCTTACCACTCTCGTCAAACGAGTGAAATTTCAAAAGCAAAATCTAGAAAAAAGGTAATTTCCGCGTTTTTGTGCAAAATAGGTTATCATATCCACCTACAGCTTAAAAAAAAGATTCTTTTGTAATATCGAAAGGCTTACATCTCAAACCTAGCTATGTTGTGGATGAGATAGCTACAACATTCAGTCATACCGTAATACGCTTACCACCGTAATATTTTACATTTAATGCAATAGAATTAATTTGGAGTGCAGAAAAAAATGTTAATCCTGCGTTGTCTGAAAATGTTTTAGAAAAGTTGTTGGAGGTATATCTCAAGAATTATGGTCCAATTGTGTTATCCAGGTTACCAAAATTAAAAATAACCATCGAGTATGTCCAGCTCATTCTTGCATTATAAATCTGAATGACACATAATGTAAAGATTATAGTTCTAATGAGATTTCATTTTTCTATTTGGTTATATTTTTACTTTATTAAGACGGTTTTCCACTAAACGGACAGTTGAGTTTATGTTTTGTTTGTGTTTTCTGGAACTTGTAAAACAAAAACAAAACTAGGACAAACTCAAAACTCTTGTTTCCATCAAGCGGAACACATTTTGTTCCAGTTTTGTTTTTGGTTGGTAGGTTGGTTGGTTTTTTCCACTGGTTGTCGTGAGAAAGTCAGAACATATTTTTTCAATATTTTATTTACATTTATAATACCTATTTATTTTATAAGATAGGTCCAATTTGAAAATATATATAAAAGTAGTTTAAAAGATGTATGTGACATATTGTGACATCATAAAAACCTAAAATGTACAATATTTGCACTTAACCTAGTCTGGCTCTGACATACGGATATATAATCTACTAATAAACAGACTTATTTAAATTTATCCAGCATTTAAAAATAAATTGCTTATTACTAATTACTAATCTATAAAAAATACGTTGTTAACCTACATGTAGGTACCAATTTTGTACAAAATTTAGACTACACAACACGACTGTTTCCAGTTAACAGACTCGAGTTTCAAAACACGGGACTCGAGAAACAAAACTCCAACTGTCCTAAAACACGCCAGTATTTAAAAAGTTTGCGAAATGTTGCAGTTTTGTTTTTTTCGACACGAGTTTGTGTTTTGTTCTTGTTTTGTCCGATTAATGGAAAACCGCCATTAGACGTAACCCCGTATCTGTGAGTTCGAACTATTTTGGAAAGGATCATAATATTGTTCCTGTTTTGCTTTTCTAGGAATGTAACCTTGTTATGGTGAGAAGGCTTGTGTGCTTTAGTTACTTTAGAAATTAAAGCTAGACTAATCCATTCCAAAATCATTTAAATTTTTTATAATAAAAGGATACAAATAACAGTTCTTCAAGCATTTTTCGTAACATCCTACATTGATTTTAAATATGCAATGTAATATTTAAATACTTTAATTAAATCAAATAAATAGTAGATGAAAATAATATAGTTTCATGGCAATTTTGAATACAAGTAACATTTATGCGAATAATGTGATAATTTTAAAATGCGTATATTTTCACTTGAAATATTTAATAATCTTAAATTAAGGCACAACATATGACTAATTAGATCCGTCCCTGGACTTCGGTTCTGGATGTCTATATATGAATCCCTTTGTTGTGCCGGAAGAGAAAGAAGATATTTACCTCCTACTATAGTGTAAGGATATTAAAACAATATTTTATTTATTAATCGATGTACTTTAAATATTCTAGCTAAGAAGAGCAATATAAAAAAAGAGAGACCGGTCCTGGAATTTTTTTAAATTAAATTATGGCTTTGATTAACCTAAGTGAGTGTAACTTTTGTACAAAATATCTCTAGCATTTCAAACAAAATGGCTGACTTTAGTTTCGGCAAAAGATCATAAAACGAGTAGGATTATAGGGTAACTATGGAGATTTTTTTAAACTCAGCTAAGTATGTCTGTTTAAATCTAAAACACCCTGTATAACAAAAACATGTAAGTAAGTACAAATAACTTGAACAAAAATCATTAATTAAAAAGAATAGTATATTCTTCAACGAGCATAGAATGACTCGATATCGCTCGTGTTGGAATAATTCTCGTGAATAATAGCCATATTCTATGCGAGTTAAAGACTATACTTTCTTCACGACTATTATAGACTGTTATACATGGTGATCTCAAAATCTAAAAAAATTATATAGTTGAAGCAAGAGTCGGGATTTTGGTAAAGAATAACAAATAAAAGATCTATTAACTAAGTAAGCGTAGTGTTTTAACACATTCACCGCCAAGCCAATTTTCATAAAACTTCCCAGCACGCCACCCATAAGAGCGACTCAGCGGACACCGGTGTCCGCTCTGGCGCCATGCCTAAAAAAAGCATTTTTCCCTCGCATCACGCCAGGGCGGACAAAATTTTTCCGATTTTACCACGCCACAGCGGACACAATAGCGGACACAAATATCTCAGCGGGCACGTCGTAACAGGTCTGTTTGCCGAAGCGGATCGCGCGCCAAATGTCTTGCTAAGCTCAGTATTGCATAAATTAGCGTAGTAGACACTTGTCAGTGGTTTTTCGTCAAAAGTTTTTTCTATTTTGTTTTTTTATAAAGTGACAATAAGCAGCAGATCGAGATATATTATGTCCCTTATGGAAAAGAATGCTAACCAGGACTTGGATAGTGATTGTGATAGAATGGTAATGATTTATTTATTTTATTTAATTTGATTATTATGTTATTTCCTCCATAAAATGGTGGTATAAGATAACGTACATATTTGGTACATATACTATAGAATGTTAAAATGTTTTTTTCAATAAAACAATAAAATTTTAGTAGTTAAAAGTAGTTTACATTTCCATTGAAAATGTGTCCGCTCTGGCGCCTAGAGTTTAGCTGCTATTAAAACTTTTTTACACGCCACAGTGGACACAATAGCGGACACAGTCCATAAAATTTAAACAAAACTCTTCTTCAAAAAACTACGGTCGGTAGGCCATTCTAGAGGCCTAAAAAGAATAAGTTATAATAAAACATTTACAAAATTCAGAGTTTTCGAGGAAATATCAACCTCTAAACCTGGCGGATACCGGTGTCCGCCCTGGCGTGATGAGCCGACCACGCAGCGGACACCAGTGTCCGCCCTGGCGGTGAATGTGTTAAAGACATTTTTATTGTTAAATATTGTAGTTAACTACATTGAAACAGAGGTAGGTACTTAAAAAACTATGAAAATTAAAGTTAAGTAACGATATTTCTTGTATTTATGAACAATTCATGTAAACTTAAATATTCTAAATGTGGACAATATATACAGTTTTAACGCTTATATTAAATTTTTATATGAACCAATATTTATTGTTAAATTAAAAAAATTCGTGAAATTTAGCGGTGTTGCCTTGCAATCAAGGTTTATATTTTTATTCACGGATTTAACCGATGCAGAGGATTATGTAGAGGCTGATGCTGGTAAGAGGTTACTTCAGCTTATTGGCTGAATGGAGTCTACAATTTTATTGGCTGTATTCATTTTATTTCTAAATGAATTTTCTATGTATCTTTTTGCCACAGCGCTTTTTCAACCCTCCTGCCTTTTTAATGCTGTAATATCTCCACCAGTATCAATCAGTAAAGTGGCACATGATCTTTGGAAACTATGACCGGTATATCTCTCCGGGTTTGGCAATTCCAAAAAAGTAGCTATTTTGTTTGCCCATTGCTGCAAATTTAATTATTCCAATTCTTTGAATGGTGCATTTTCCTTTTTGGTAATTCAAGAAAAAATATGATATTGTAACATGTGACGGGCGAAGTTCTGCATATTTCTTATAAATTTGGTAAGTTTTAAAAATTGTAACTAATATAGTAAACCCAAGGTCTTGAATATCTTTAACATTCATTGAGTGCATTTCATTTACCCGACAAGCAACCATTCAGTCCATAATCAATTAACCTTAAAAATTCATGTTTTTGGTAATAATTAGTTAATAGTAGAATATACTCGTATTATCAATGGTTATAAAGGTATAGGTATTGTTGTTTGATAAACCAAAATCTTAAAACACAGCTTTACAGTAGCTAGAGTAACATTTTTCGTGAAAATTTAAAGATATTGGCCTAGTTTGTCTCAATTTCCTCTGATCCGAGACTTGTTCCCGACTCAGGATTCATGTGCAGTGTCCAGTCCTAACATCATTAAATAAGGTTTATATTATATTATTATTTGTTGTTTACTCTAATATTTATTGTATACTTTAATGAAGTTATATTTTTGTTATATTTACACTTTTTATACTTACATTTTTTATTTTTATCCTAAATGTATATTTAAAATTGATAATTTTTAGATAATTGTATTTTTGTAAATAAATTTATTTATTGGTGTTATGTGACATGCTTTCTTTAATCTCTTTGATGGAAAAATAACATGCATTCAGCATTTTTAACGGTAATTGATTTATATACTTGTTCCGTAATACATTTTCACAACCTAAAATGAATGTTTATGCAATAAAAAAATCAGAAAAGAAAAAAAAAAACTATAACTTTTAAATATATGTACGATTGTTATAATTTTGTTTCTTGATTTAAATTTTCAATTTGTTATTTCATTGTGCCTTGCTGTTAAATAAATTGAAATCCCTTGGAATTCCGCCAATGTTCAAAAGCTTTCATGTAGGAGAAAGTGAGATATCAGATTGTTTCGAACACGACTCCGGTGGTAATTGCTAAGATTGTAAAATCGCTTTGCTTTGTACTTCAAACATTTATTCCCTCTAAGAGGTGTTAGAACGTAATGAATCAAGTCTGATTGCGTCATCGCCGGCTTAATTGACAGGCCGATTAGCGGATTAACGTGGTTTGTTTACTAGTTTAACTATTGGCGTTAGGAATTTGTCAATAAATGTGGGTTTATAGATGGTAGATTTTCATTGCTTTATTATACGAAAATAAGTAAATATCGCCTAATATAAATAACATAAGTACAACATCCGAATACTGCACTCTGTAGTATGTAGGTATGTGGTAGGGCATACATGAAACCACATATTCTGGGGTCAAAAATAACTTGATTGAACATAACCTACCTTATTGTAAATGTGCACAAAAAAAAGTAAGAGAATCATTTTCACATAAAACTACGAAATCTGTACAGCCCATTAAAATTTTAGGGGAGTTTTAAACCCCCAAACTTTTTTATGTCTTACAATTAAATTTGTATTGTGACAGCATTGATTTAAAACATAATTTTTTCAATTTTTTTGCTTCTTGGCACTTTTTTAAAAAGCCAGTTTTTATCGAAATACCGCCTCTTTTTCATTATCTTTCAAAAAATTTGAAGTTGGCTGTTCAACACTTTAACAATTACAAACTGTCAATTAAAGCTTTAGATTATTGTGCATTTTAAAACACAATAAGCCATTATTAGTATTATATGCTCTTAAAACCGACTATCGCGTACTTGATTCAATGTTATAAAAGGATTCGATTCAAATCATTTAAATTTCAGAACAAGAATTAAACAATTCGAATCAAAAACCTATGTACTTCACAAAAAATTAGCGAATACCAATTCACTGCACGGTGTTACCAGCTCTAACTTATTTTAAAATTCAACCACTGCACTGGTAACGGTAGATATATGACTTGTACATGTTGAGATGTGATACTTATTATTCGGAAGACAAAGACACAACGCATTAATAGAGAATCTGGCAAATTGGCATTAGCACGTATTCATCCTATTTTCCATTTTCTAACAAGTTTGCATCGTATCGTAAGGTTGCGTTCTACTTTTTGTTAGAAATTATTTGTGATTCATTTAATATGTGTATGAATAAACTAAATTGAAATTGAAGATTTGTTAGATGGATAGAGCCTTAGCGACCTGATACCAATATTTAATTGTAAATACATTTATTTCACTTCTTGTTAGGTATATTATATTCTGTATAAGTAAATTTATAATCATAAGAACACGAAACAAACTAGAATAGAAGTAAAAAAAAGTACGATGCTGGATGACGACTTTTTGGAAAGACGACGGGCTTGCTAAATTGCGATTTCAAGTTTGTTACAAATTTAATAAGCTTACATTTTATTATGACACAAAATAATAAAGGCCTATTTGCATTAGAAAATATTTACTATAATAATAAGAAAAGGTTAGTAAAATATACAAAACTTTTTTACGAAATCTAAAAGGACGTAATTATCTACCTACCCATATTTACTAAAAATATTTATTTTGTAGATACGACCTCTTAACAGGACAAACTTTTGTGTTCCATTTAGGTTTTGTAGTTATAAAATTATTATTTTTTTTTTTAATTATAGGTGGGACACCTCAAATGACAGAGGAATTTGGTACATTAACCAAAAACAATTTTGAAAAATGTTTTTCGGTGTATAGGTACCAGTGAGAACCCTATTAAAAAGCAAATATAGCCTGTTCTTATTTTAATATTATTAATTTCTTCAATAAAACTATCCTATAATTCAACCAAAATCAATATATTTATGTCAAAGTCAATATTAACATTTCTTGAACAGTTCATATTATTATTGTAACAAATTTAGTTGTATTGGATTTAAGAACAAGTTATAATTGAATATAAATAAAGTATATTTAAAAAAAGTGTAAGTCTGTTTCATTTAAGATGTATACGGAGTGGCCCAAAAGTCTGGAAACGGCCAATTATCTCATAAATTGCTAGTCCTAATTGTACAAAATTTGGGGTACACCTATTTTGGGATACGGAAATTCCAGATTTGATATTTGCAATGTTGCCAGATTTTCCGTTTCTCTTATATTATTAGTCACTTTGGTTTTTAAAATTGATCACCCTGTATATTAAGTCATTATTGGAATCTCCCATTCAATACGAGTTCAACCATATACAACACTTATGATTTTATGTAGTCTGGAAGGTCTTAAATAAATAAAACAATCTTTTAGAAATGTGGTAAATACACTCTATCATCGATTAGGGTACTGACAAATGAAGCACATTTTGAACACTTGATAAAGTAACCAGTATGTTAAAAACGGTGTAATCTCTCAATTGTTACGTTTTAATGTAGTTGAAAAGTTTGTATTAAAAAAATTATGAGACAATTAGGCGTTGCCAGACTTCTGTTTTATTTATTTAAGACCTTCTAGGCTACATAAAATCATAAGTGTTACATATGGTTGAACTTGTATTGAATAGGAGATTCCAATAGTGACTGAATATACATGGTGATGGATTTGAAAAACCAAAGTGAGTAATATTATAAGAGAAACGGCAAATCTGGCAATATTGCAAATATCAAATCTGGAATCTCCGTATCCCAAAATAGGTGTACCCCAAATTTTGTATACTTAGGACGAGCAATTTACGAGATAATTGGCCGTTTCCAGACTTTTGGGCCACTCTGTATAATACTGCAATTGAGCAATAGATACTCTTCATTTAATTAGAGGTAGTTTAGTTAAATTCTATAAAAATGGTTGAAGTAATAGGAAGCTGTCACTTATAAAAATTTAAATAAATCGGGAATGAGCATATACGAAGAATGCGATAGATAATGTAGTAGATATAGTTAAAAGAACATAGTATTATTGTATGTATACCCTAGAAGGCTGGACTCAAATGGATGATTTAAGGGAGTCTTGTTTCCCAATTTTCTTAAATCGTCACTCAATCACACCTCCCTTTCCTAGCCAATGTCTCCAATCCTATATTTCTTTAAATAATAACTGACATGTTGTTTTCATTATGGCCTGTAAAACTCCAGTTTGGCATCTTAAATATATTTGTTATGTTCCTTTGAATTTTTTGTCTTGTAGCTTTATGTTAAGTTCTTTCCGTTTTAACCGTTTTGAAATTTGCTTCCGTTAGAGCCAAAATTTAAAAGTCTTCTATTAAATTTTGAAAAATGTATTGATATACGAGTATATATTGTGACAAAACTAAACTATTATTTTTGTATTTTGTATGTTATTTATTAGCCACCTTACGCTAATTTTTATGTTTATTATTAGTTTTCCTAAGCGCGAATTAATTTGTATTTAATTTTCTGTATTCTGCTTCCATATTTGTTTTGGAAATATCCTCTAGGTATGCAGTATTCCAAAGAACTAATTGTTTCAATATTAATGACTTAGGTAGGTACATTATTCTCTCTGCAGCATGGAGTAGGTACGCCGAACTCCTGATTAGTAAACACACACAAACACAAACTGCATAATATTTGCTTTCTTATTCTCTATGTTCGTTTATTGTTTGTGGATAAAGTTTTGACTGATGTATTAATTCCTAGCAGTATTTTGATTGCGTTCGGATGTGGTTCAGCCAACGAATTCTTGATTTAGTCTGTTAACAGGATGTATGTTTGTTTTGCCAGTGAATGTGGAAGTTTCGAAAGTCATATACGAGAGAGTTTCGTTTATGGAAGATGTGCTTATTTTTATTCAGAGTGCATTTTATCGTTTGCAACTTGGATATGTTGATGTTGCGGTTGTTCAGGAATTTAATTAGAGAATTTACAAGGATATTTACGCATTGTGAATAAGTAAATTTGAGTTAGTAATAATTGAAAGCAAATACAAGAAATGCTTTTATTTCTTTTTTAATAAGTATAATTTTGTCTAGATACTGTTTAGGTAGTTTAGGTAAACACATCGACTGATAATGAAGCCATTTTAAAATATCTACTTTTTTCATCTTGTTGTAGGTAATGACTACTTTAATCTATTGTGATAGGATGCATTATCCAAAACAATAACGGAGTTGGTTGTATTTTTTTATATTGTACTGAAACCAATTTTTAAACATAGTCCATTTCTTTATGGTAGTTTTTGTTTTCTTTGACTCGAACATTAATACACTATCTGGCAAAAATCCATCGGTGTTTCTAATGTGGGTTATTAATGAAAGATTTTATTTTCCTGTTGAGTTTTTTAATTCACAAGGTACCTTTTCCATAATGACTTGTTTTTTAGTTTTGATAAAAGTATTTTGCTAAATTTTTGTTACCGTATGTCCGGCATTAACCCAGGTGTTATATAAATAAAATAGCTGTTTATGCTAATTCTTTGCTTCCGCTATATCCTTTAAATAATCATATCTCCACGCAATAATTTTGTATTTCTCTGTTTAAAAGCTGTTGCTGTCACGTTTTTTGTAACGAAAATATAATTCATGTGTAATATTTGTTGTAGATGAAAATATGATATATTTGGTTGAGTCGGGCTATTTTTTATTTCTTAGTGTAATTTTTTAAGTGTAAGAATTTCATTTCGAAAGAAAAAAGAATGTATCATTTGCCTTATTACATTATTTACCCAAGTTTCAACAAAGGTCTTGTTTCTTCCTGGGGGGGGAGAGGGCTTTTTCGGATGTGTGACTTCTCCATTAACGGTATCTTCTTTAATAATATTATACATTGTTCGCTTAGATACTCCAGTATATGTCTCACATTTAGTGGCTATTTAATCTACAGAAAGTGAAACAAAGTCTCTTCGAAGATTATTAAATACATAATAATAATTACATATTAAATACATACAAGTACGACATTTTTTTCTTTTAAACATAATGCTTTGTGTCCACTAGGTTTACGCGTACTTGTGCTTGCAATATTTTATCATGCACTCGGTATTCTGATATAATTGTATAATTATAATATATACTAATACAAAATTCCGAATCAATTAAAATACATACGATACGGATATGAATAAATAAAGTCTAACTTGTCTGTCAAAAGAAAAGGTTTATTACAATAAAAATTCATGGAAACATGATTAAATCTAAACAAAAACTTTTATTAGACCGATCAGATGTATTAAAATTTTTATTTTAACTACAAATAAGCATTGAAGGATGAAGTATAGGGGAAAGTTGCCTATATGGGACCGAAAATTGAAATTGGTGTCTTTATTACCAACATATTAGTATTTAAATAAATATCAAAATGCTTTTCAAGGTATAGTCTGCTAAAATATTTTTAAAGTATATCGTGCAAACAGTCCAACATAGGCAATTGGTTTTTTAATTTAGACCAAGTGGTTCCTAATTTGGACCTATTAATGAATAATTGCTTAAGACAGAAAAATAACTTTATTCAGAAATACAAAATTTAATAAAAACATTAGATAAAGAAAAACAGGTATTTTTACATATTTATTTTTAAAAAATATTAGCGAATCTGGAAAATAAATTCTTTTTCAAACGTAATATAGGACTGATTGACCTTGTTGCTGGAGACTTGGTAATTTTATTTTAATACCACAGTCATATACAATGTAAATATCAGACACAGCAGAAAAAATTAAAACATTAGTAACCTTAACTGACCTTCTCATAAGAGAAATTTTCAGTGGGCCTCCAGGTGTTTTGGGTTGCAGAATCTGTGAAATGTAATAAACGTCTTTATTTTTTCTTTGTCTTTTAGACAGATCACAACATAATCACCTATTTTTAGTTTATTTCTGTCAAACTCTTTAAAATCATTGATTCCAGTAACATTCTCTAATGATTTAAAATTATCACCATCTGAAGATGAACCACTTAGTTCGAAATCTTCCTCGGTATCGTCACTGTCTGATAATTTGTTATTTTCAAATATTTTCCACTTATTTTTATGAATAGGCTTTTCTGAGTGTTTCTTAGTATCATTAATAATGAATTCCATTTTTTGCTTTTTGCAAGTTAGCGATTTACCTTTATAGGCTAGAACATTACGTTTTAATTTACTTTTTGTTTTTTCTTCAGCTTTTAGCTTCTGTTTTTCTAATTTTTTTTTATACGGACTACTGGTAATAATCTCAGCATCTTGTTGCTTCCTTTGCTTTGAAATGCTTGAGGCAAAGGAGAAATTTAATGTAAAGTTACGGAAAAACTTTCTGTATTCATTGGAGGATCAATTAAATTGGCAGTTGGCATTTCTTTTAAAGCTCCCGAAGCAGTAAAATGATTATCTTTAGGTTAGGTTGAAAATGAGTGGGATGATCTCATCGCCTTCCACTGCGACCCAGATGGATCTATTGTGGCTCATAACTAACTTCACCGTACAAGCCACACCTTTTGATAAAGGTCATGGTTGAATTGGGTGAGACTTCTTTGAAGTCAGTAGGCTCCAGTCGGGTAAATCCGAAGATCTGGAACCTGGTTCTTTCCAGAGTGGAGCAGGTACTTAAAATGTGCTCTGCGGACTCGTCCTCCATGCTGCAGAATCGATAGTCCGATGTTTGTTGCAGACCTATCCTTCTCATGTGGTTGCCCAGACGGCAGTGTCCTGTCATCAGTCCAGTAGATCTTTCCTACTCCATTCTCGGATCTGAGCAGAAGCGTTCATAGAAGGGTTGGTTATAAGCGCCTTCCAATGGGTTAGCCCTGGGGTATCTCTTCAGTTCGTGAATGTTGCACCCTCGTCCATTTTGAGATAATTCCTTTGGCAGTGCTGTTTGCAATGCCCAGGAATGGTTCTGGTACTATGAGCACAGATTCGGTTCCTCTTTTAGCAAGTGCGTCGGCTTTTTCGTTGCCCTCCACACCGCTGTGTCCCGGAACCCAGATCAAAGTAACTTTGTTCCGGGCACCGAGACATTCTAGGGTATTTATATAGTTCCAAACCAGCTTTGAGTCAACTCGAATGGAGCTCAGGGCCTTAAGAGCTGCCTGGCTATCTAAAAAGATCTTTATAGTCTTGTTTGCTTGGAGAAAATTAATTAACTCTCTCGCTCTCAATTCTAAAGCAAACATTTCTGCTTAGAAGATCGTGGCCAGAGAGCCTAGGTTTATTGATATGTCAACTCTAGGCCTCTGGCCGAAAACTGCCGCTCCTACTCCTTTTTTAGTTTTGGAGCCGTCCGTGTACAACGCATAGTCTGCCTGGGAGGGGATTTTTTTCACCTGTGCTCCATGCGTATATCTCTGGAATGAGGACGCTGTATGGCTTTTCTATGTGCTGTCGGGGAACTAGCGAGTCCGAAACCATGCCGAGGATGGGGTGATTATTAATTTCACTTATCAGCACCGTCTTGTCCCATCGCAGTTCTTCGAAGCATTGACTACCCGCTTTCAGGAGCCTGTAAGAGACCATTCTGGCCTCCGTTTCCAGCAGAATGTGGAGATGGGTTAGGTCCAGCATGGTATCCATGGCTCCCGTAGGTGTAGTTGACATTGCTAAAGTTATGGCGAGGCACGCAAGCCGCTGTATTCCAGCCAGTTTTGCTCTGGCCGTCGTTTGAAGTCCTTTGTCCCACCAGACGACAGAGCCGTACGTAAAGATAGGTTTTACCACTGTTTGGTAGATCCAGTTGATCACTTGAGGACTAATCCTCCATGCTTTGCCGCATATCCTTCTGAGGGTCCAGAGGGATAATCTGGCTTTGTTTATGGTTTTATACAATTGGGGTTCCAGGTGAGTTTCTTATCTAGGATGATTCCCAGATATTTCACCCTCTTCGCAAAAGGAATGGTTTTCCCAGCCAAGGTAGGTTGTCGAAGCTTGTCGAGCTTTCTTCTCTTGGTAAAGGGGACAATGAGAATTTTGCGGGGATTAAGAGACATCTGCTTTTTCTCGCACCATCTGTTGATATTAAGGGCTTGTTGAAGGATGTTGGAGATCACCTCTTCGAACTTTTCGCTAATTATGATAACTAGATCGTCCGCATAGCATTGTAAATCCACCCCCTGTCGGGAGAGATCGTCTAGCAGGTTATCCACCAAAATAGTCCACAGTAGGGGTGAAAGAACGCCGCCTTGTGGACATCCTCTTGCAGGCCTAAAAGTGACAGTCTCTCCCTGCAGTGATAAAGTGATGTTCCGGTTTGCCAGCATGCTTTTGATCCAATTACAAGTTAATTTGTCGATTCCTCTTCTTTCAATAGAGGAGAACAAAGACTTGTTGAACGCGCCTTTTATATCTAGGAAGGCACCTAGTGCAATCTCCCGTGATTTAGGGAATGGCCGATTTTGCCTACTAGATTGTGCAGGGCATGGTCTGTCGATTTGCCTGCTTGGTAGGCATATTGAGAGGAGTTTAACGGGTTTGCCCGAAGGCCACCTTCTCTAATATGCCTATCTAGAATCCTCTCTAGTGTTTTTAGAAGAAAGGATGTCAGGTAGATTGGACGATAAGAGTTTGGTAGGGAGGTATCTACTCTACCAGCCTTGTGTATATTTACGACTTTCACCAACGTCCTTCCTAGTGGGATATAGCTCCACAACCTCACAAGGAGGGGCTGCAGGAGTTCCTGCCCTTTTTGTAAAAGGGCCGGAAAATGCCATCCTCTCCGGGCGATCTGAAGGGGGAGAATGAATTCATCGCCCATTTTACGGCGTTTGGAGAGACAATTTGTGCAACAGAGTTCGAGTCCTCCTTTTTGGGTCATATAGTCGATTCCGTTAAAGGAAGGGGTACATGTTGCCTGTCCTCCAGGATTCGACTGCCTGGGAAGTGTTTCTGTAAAAAAATCTCTAAAGTTTCCTTACTAGAGTCCGTATAGGTGTTGTTGGGTCTTTTTATCGAGCCGACTTCCTGTCTCAAATCTTTGGCGAATATCTTATGAAGTCTGGTACTTGCAGGTAAATCTGATATACTCTGACAGAACTTCCCTTACGATTTTAGTTTGGCCTTTCTGATAGCCTTGTTGTATTTCGTTATAGATTTGCGGTATTTTTCCCAGCAGCCAAATTCTTTAGCTCGATTGAAGAGATGTCGAACTTATTTTATTTTTTGGTCGAGGCTTCTGCTCCACCATGGAGTACCCCTCTGGTCTCTTCTCTACTTTAGTGGGCAGTTGTCCTGATAGGCAGTAATAAGGGCATTTTGAATTTGATCATTCGTCACTTCAATCTCTGCGCAATTCTTAATAGTTTTAATTACGTTTCCAAGCCCTTCCTGGAGGGACTTTTCGTATCCAATCCAGTTTGTGCTTTTAGGGTCACGGAATTGGAAAGTAGGTATCTGATCCGTCCTCATGTCAAATCTGATGTGACTGTGATCTGAGCATGAGGGTTCGGTGGATACCCTCCAGTTAACAATATTGGAACTCACAAACGACGTACTGATTGTTATGTCTAGAACTTCCGCACGATTTTTTGTCACGAAAGTTGGTTCCGAACCTACATTGTTAACAATAAGCCCTTCACCGATTATTTAATTATAACGTTGCTCACCTCGTGTATTGATATCGGTACTTCCCCAGTCCCTGTGTCGTTAGCGTCGCACCCAATGACGAGCTGCCTATTGTTCCTTTTGCAATAGGCAACTACTAAATCCTTGCTGTTGTTCTCCACCGGGTCAAGACCTGGGCTGCAACCACTGTTAACATAAATTTTTTTATATAATTTCTGATAAGAAGGCACGCTCTTGGTTTGTCCGGAGAGTTACTGGCTACCAACTTACCCGAACAGTTTCCAAGGCGGCTTATCCGACCGTTGCTGGAAATCCAGGGTTTCTGGATAAAAGCGATGTCTAGTTTCTCCTTGGCAAACCTCCTTCCAAGGACGTATGAAGCCGCTTGGGCGTGGTATAGATTTGCCTGGAGAAAGAGCATCGGCTGCACGAGTGACATTTTCACGTCCTACGTCCTTGGCGACCCTACTCGAGGTTTCCGAGACAAACAGCATCGGTTGAGAGTCTGCTGTTGAGAGTCTGCTGTTGGGACTCTCTCCGCAGCGCCTCTGCGGTCTCGGAGCCGGAATTACACCAGTCCGAAGTCAAAGTAGGGCCGGAAGTTCATCCGTTTCAACTCTCTCATCGAGACATAGTCGATGAAAAGCGTTAAAGTGTGACCCAGCTTGCCTAAGGCTACCCGGTGTAGACAGATCCACTCCTGGGTTCTCAGGCCTAGGTTCATTATCATGAACCGCTTTGTTACCTGCTCTCATGGTAATCCGGTGGATCCTACATCGTAAGAGATGTACACCTCGCAGATGAACGGCTTTGGTATTTCCTTACCTTGCACCAACTTTAGACGAGTGTCATTCCATTGGCGAAGTTTGTTTATGGCTCCCTCTAGCCACCGAGCTATTGTAGCGTCAGCACAGTCCAGAAAGAGATGACTTGGTCTGAGGGTTCAGCCCTGGAAACGGATTTGGGGTCCGTCCACAGGTTGTCTTTCTACAGTTCTCATGATTAAGAGCTGTATAGCTTGCAGCTGTTCATTCGAAAGCTGGACGTCAGGGTGTTCTGGATAAAAAATCCCCACTCGAACACTCTTCGCCGCGGTCTTGAATGATCGTTTCGGCTCGACGACGCCATCCCTACGGAGTTTTTTAAGTTCCGTTTTAGGAGTGCTGTCGTCGGAGCGTTGACGTTTGGTTCTAGACTCCTTTGGTGGGATTTGTTCCCTCATCGGTTTTCTAGATTGTTTAGGGCGGATTGATAGTCAATGCCGTGCTAAAGCATCATTTTGATGCGCTCTCTAGTCGCTCCGGCGAACCTTTTAGCGTGCCTCTCGGGTTTATTTAAGAAGGTTGGTGCCTCCTCTTTCTCCACCTGAGTTTCATTTCCGTTGGAGTTGGGTGAAGCAAGTAAAGCATCCTCCATCTCCTCCGGAATGACGTTGTTTGATGGGGTTCATCGCCAGATTCCAGGCGATCGAGAGGAATGTCCCCGTCGTCGTTGTTTTTTGTCCGTTTTCCATACAAATCCCACGAGTAGCTAGGGAAAGGATGGTCAACCATGGCAGAGCCCCGCATGTCGCAGCAAGGCTAGTTACTGCCGGGAGGTCACCTGGTTTCCCGGAGGCTCCGTTCACAGTGGCGCTCCCCCGCCACCATGATTATCTTTAAATACATGTCTATTAACGGGCCAAATGCAAGAAGTTTTAAAAAGCATTTTCAACTGTGCCAATTGTTGCTATTCTGCCATAGGATTTGCAAGTAAAGCGACAACATCGTAGGGTGTTATTGGCTTTTCTACATTTTGTCGTAAAAATGTTTCCTGTGTTTGTACATAGTAAATTCCGAGAGGGCAAAAAAAGGCAACATCTAATGGTTGCATACGATGAGTTGTATGACTCGGCAACTGAAGCATTATGATTCCATTCTCCCGTGCAAACAAAAGTTTTGACTATGTGTAGAATACCCATCTAAGAGGATCAACACCGGTTCTTCTTTTGAACAAACAAAACTGTTTTTGAAGTGACGGAGTCATGTAGCAAACATTTTACTGGTGATGTAACCCGAGTCGGAAATCGTTACTGTACTCCCAACTGGAGTTCTTTTTCCTAACTCTGGTGCAAATCGCTTTCTTTTGAAGATAAACATAGGCGGGATGTAGGAGCCTGCATCGTTAACGCAACATACAACAATGATTTTTACTCCTCTCTGGCCACTACTTGCTGCCCCTATTTGATGTTTACCTTTGAGAACAATATTTTTTTGTAGTTTCTTTTGCACAGTTGTGAAACTACTTTTCTGTAGACTATAGAAAGGATTGCGAGATTTAAAATAATATGTCTTTATATAATGAACTTACTTATGATGTAAATGGAGTAATGAATATTTGTGTTTCCATCAGTAATTTAGTAATGACATTTTACCCATTACTGAATTACATAAAAAATAAGTCTAAAGTTAACATTTTTTATATTTTACTAGGTAATGTTTTCTCAGAGAATTCCAATGTAAAGAACAACTTAAGTTTTGATCTGGATGGACTTACTGTATATTTCTCACATTGTGGAAGAGTAGCTATGTTACGCCAAGCCTTAAAAATGGCAATTAATCGTATATTAAGAATCACTGACTGATCAGTAAACTTTATGTTATTCCTAAACTGTTTGAACTACTAATAACAAACAAAATTTCAAGGTTCTAAAAAACAATAATTAAATATAAACAAATCAGAATGTCATCACTAAAAACTAGGTTATCAAGTATACATTATTTTTGCTGATTTCAGTAAAGCTTTTGACACAATAATTCACAAATTAAAAAATAATGCACTTATTAACCTGGGAGAATTGAAAAATATACTTGTATTAGATTTCAAATGTAGTAGCTCCACAGAAATCATATTTGGTACCGCTGCTATTTAACATCTTTGCTAATGATAGGTTCAATTTTCAAATCTATAGCAAATTTTACTGTTCGTTGATGAATTGAAAATATACTTAATAATTACTAATCCTGATCTTAAATACTGTTATAAACTGGAAACCCTACGCTCGGACCTTCCACAGTCCCAGCCAATCAAAGTAGAGTCAAATAAAATGGACATTTCTATCAGGTATTTTTTTACATATACTTCAACTTACTTGCTCTTCTTTGCAGCTGACTATATGGTCTTCCCACGATTTTTCCTCAAATATATAATGAGAAGTTACTTCTTCCCAACCCTAAATTCCTTCCCCCTCCTTTTATTTCAAGTCTGACGTGAGGAGTATTATGTTGATGTAATAAGAAGTAATAAGTACCCATTTACAAAAAAAAATATTTCTCCAATTATTATATTTAGAGTTCTAAATTCATACTTTTTTCTTGAAATTACCGGCAACAAATATACTTTTTTAGCTTTTACCATATCTCTGGCGGAGTATTATAAAATTCGTCACTATTGTCAGTATCCATAATATTTATTATAAATTGGCATGTCTTATTAAAATATTATTAAAAGGAAATTTCAATTTTTATTAAA
Source organism: Psylliodes chrysocephalus (assembly GCA_927349885.1). NCBI lineage: Eukaryota > Metazoa > Arthropoda > Insecta > Coleoptera > Chrysomelidae > Psylliodes > Psylliodes chrysocephalus. Next base: position 31,779,421 of record OV651816.1, read on the forward strand.
GTACTAATGAGAACTAATTTTAAAATTTAAAAAACTATAATAATCTGACAGTTGTGACAACAATTTAAAGTTGAACAGCAGCCAACTAAGTTTTTGTCGATTTTTGTTGATTCTCCATATAAATGTATGTGGTGTGGGCAATGTGCCGTGAAAAAAAAATATTTCTCAGTATGAGCAATACATGGTTTTGAAATTAAGTAAGCTATGAGAAATACGCTACTTTAAATAGCAGTTGTATAAAAAAATATTTTCCTTTCAAATACAGATGGTATACTCTCTTATGTGAAAAATGATTTTGGGATCTAGTCCAGCGATAAATTAAATCAATTAGGTGTACCCGTTTGTCTTTTTATGATGCATGATGAACCAATGAAGTTTTTCTCCAAATTTTCAACGTAGCACCAAAATTATTGCAAAACATAATAGTAAATAGAGAAACAAAACATCACAAATTTGCAAATAACTAACAAGGCACTATAAACAAAAACCAAAGCCAAAGCCAACAAAAAAACCACTAAAATCAGACGAAAAAATGGAATACAATAACATAAATATACGTCATAATCTTTGGATTCTTTGGTTAAGTTTTACCCATAAAAAAAATCGAGGAAGAAAACACAATTTCACCAGTAGCTCCATCTAGAGTTTCGAGCAAATAGCATAAAAAATGTCAGTTGTCGGTTTTGACCTTGGTTATTCACGTGGAACCTCTATGTGCTTTGTGATATGGACTATCGAACTTTTCCAATATGCTTTGCACAAGTCAGCCATCTGATAACTGCATTATTGCAAGCAGGAAGTAAATATTATCAGTGCTGTCTGTTTATATAGCCCGGACAACGTTACAACATGGTCGGGCCGTATAAACATCAATGCAAAACATAATTGAATGACACAAGAACATATAATTGTAGAATTCAAACGAAGAATACAAACTTTATCGTGTAATCAACCAAAGTAAAAAAAATATGCTACGCATTAAATTTCAAATATAATTAGCTTTCAAATGAAGTGACAAACTTTACAATAACTAATAGTTTTGTATGCTGCTATCGAGCGTTAAAATCAAAAGAAATCCAATAGATGGTTATATTGCCGAATTCTCCTTAAAATTATCTTTTCAATGACGTGTCATACTTGGCACTTTCCCTATTTAACTTGCATTGGTTAGAGTAACGGAGTGTAGGGGAAATACGTATGACAGTTAATGATAAAAAGATGTCCTCCTTCAAACTAAAATCGATCTGTCCGAGCGTTTTTTAATTTCCATGATATTAATACCCAAAACCCCCATCAAGTTTTCGTTGTGTCAAAGAGAAAGTATTTATATTAAAGAAAATTAACTTATAAATAAATACCTTTAAACAAAATATAAATTAAATGGATCGATCCCATATTATTACAGAAAAATACTAAATAAATAGTTTTGAATAAACTATTAAAACCCGTTGTGAAGTTTGAAACGAATAAATTGGTAATGAAATTGATATTTTTGTATTTGATTGTATGATACTCTTTCCACTTCCTGAAAAAGATTCCCCATAAAACAAGAAAAAGTAAACAGTTTATAATAATATCCATTATTTGCTACTTATATATTGTACCAATTACCAAGTCCTGTTCTGTTTATTTTCAAATAAACAAATATGGCCGTCGATAGAGTCTTTAAAAACTAAATAACTCACCGAAATAAATGTAAATTTTCTTTATCACCGTCACACTTCGTACTTTTAATATAAATAAAGCTTTTTACAACACATCTCGGCATTTTCAACGTTCATTTTCAAGATTTAAGTCACTAAAATACCAAATTAATTCTCATTGATACATTAAATTTGGACAAACAACGCTCTTACATGTGATGTCCACAACTGTGATTGGTGGGTGTGAATATTTTCGAATTGGGATTATGCGCAGAGTCTTATGTTCCATCTAAGGTTTGTATAATCTAAGGTGAAGACCAATAACACGTTTACGTTGAAAGTGGTGGTCCAAAAACCGTCACGGCTCGCGCTTTTATTTCGCGCATACATATTACCAACTGTCTTTCTTGTGCCTAATAATTATTATCGATTTTAAATTCGTGTATTTCTTTTGAAAATTAACCTCGTTAGTTATTTTTATTTTGTTGGATTTGCCAACCTTGTCCTAAATTGATTCTTAGATGTTAGAGATACCATATATCGGGTCTAGAAAAACACACGGTCTTCCGAACAATTTTATAATTAACAATTACCACTAAATATGAATACTTATTTAAATTCAAATACACAACAATATGCCAAAAATATCTACAAGTCACACCATATATGTATGAATCTTCCTTTGTTCCTTATCGGCTATATGAATAATCGATCACGCAATCTATTAATTCGACAGTATACGGGGTGTCGCTAAGCCACTTATTTAATAGTCGGCCATCCTGGATACACATTGTCCTCAATGTGAGAGTATCTGAAATAAAAATTATCTATTTACTGTTAATGGTTTCATGTATCTTAGTGCAGTCTGGGTGCTCCTTCGAAACACCCAACCAGTCCTCTTTTACTGCGTCTATGTGTCCTAGTGCAATCTGAGTGCTCTTTTAGCTCTCAGTAGGCATACATAACCACTCTTTCTTTTTCCCTTACTGCGTCTATGTATCCTAGTGCAATCTGAGTGCTCTTTCAGCTCTCAGTAGGCATACATAACCAGTCTTTCTTTTTTTCTTACTGCGTCTATGTAACCTAGTGCAATCTGATTGCTCTTTTAGCTCTCAGTAGGCATACGTAACCAGTCTTTCTTTTTCCCTTACTGCGTCTATGTAACCTAGTGCAATCTGATTGCTCTTTTAGCTCTCAGTAGGCATACATAACCAGTCTTTCTTTTTCTTTCACTTAAACTTACCATATGTCATCATTCCTAGCAATGAAAGGTTTCATATGCTCTGCTGCCACAAGTGCATCATAACGTCTGGATGTTTTGCATCGTTCATTTCCTAGCTCATCCTTTACTCGGTATCGATCCTTTCCAACAACTTCTGTTACCATGAAACCGTCGTTTCCAAAGCTCGTTACTTTCACCAGAACCTTGTCACCCACATGATATTCTGGTGCTCCAATTCTTTTGCTGTTATTATAATGGTCCTGATTTCTTCTATTGTCTTTGTTCAACCTCATTTCTCAGTTTTGTTATGTCAATCGGCGGGTTTTCCATTACATGGTTTACAAATTTGTCGCCAGCTACATTTAACTTAATGCCAAACATGACTTCTGCGGGCGTAGTTTTAGTAGTTTGGTTGATGGTGCTATTTATACCCAGTTGTACATTATCAATATTACAATCCCAATCATCGGCTTCTAAATTGGCTCCACTTGTACACACTGCATCTAGTATTGTTCTATTGTATCGCTCAACTTGCCCGTTCGCTCTTGGCATAGCTACAGCAGTCTGATAGTGGCGTATTCCATGATTTACGCAGAAAGTTTTAAATTTTGAAGACGTGAATGCTGTTCCAGCATCTGATATCAGACGTTTCGGCGCTCCAAAGATGCTGATAAGTTGTTTCATTTTCTTAATTACAGGTTTAGTCTTTGTGTTTGGTACTGCTTCTATGAATGTAAACTTAGTGAACGAATCTACTACAACTATCAAATATTTATTACCTATTTTACTTTCTACAAATAGTCCCAAATGATCAATGTGTAGTGTATGGAATGGCCGTGCAAATTTTGCAATTAAGAATAAGAACCCAGGTTTTTTTCCCGCAGGTGTTTTATAATATTGGCAATTAATATGAGATTTAATGTATTTATTTACGAATCTTCGCATTTTTGGGAACCAATAACGATCCTTTACCTTTTGAAAAGTCTTCTCTACAGAAAAGTGTCCCAGATCATCGTGATTCGCTTGTATTATTTGCCAACGACAATTTTTAGGAACCACCCATCTGCGACCATTTTCAGTCTAAATATTTTACCTGCTCTGAGATCATATTTATTAAATATATCCTTTTCTACACTTTGATCCCCTGATTCTAATATCTCTTTAATATGACTAATTTCGGGATCCGCGTTTTGAACAGTAGCTAACTAATCCCCGTCCGTTATTAACATTACCGACTCAGTTATTATATTTTGTTTATTATTTTCTACGGGATTGCGACTCAATGCATACGCATGACGCATTTGTTGTCCTGGTCTATGCTCAACCGAATATGAAAATTCTTGCAACTCTAATACCCACCGACTTATGCGTAAATTAATACCTTTCTTTTTCAAAGTGTTTTTAACTGCATTGCAGTCTGTTCTAATAATGAAGTTAATACCCAATAAATAATGTCTGAATTTTACTACGCTCGCAACAATTGCTAAAAGTTCAAGTTCAAAGGAGTGATACTTTTTCTCTTGAGTCGTTGTTTGTCTACTAAAATAGGCCACAGGTTTTTCTCCCTGACCGTAAGTTGAATCAATATTCAACTTAATCCATCGCGACTTGCATCCGTATACAATAAAGTTTTCAACTTCGGATCAAAGATAATTAAGATCGGACTGGTTATCAGAATATGTTTTAGATTCTGTACCACCGAACTATGTTCATCAGTCCATACCCATTTTGCTTCTTTTTGTAACAACTTAGTCAATAAACTAGATTTTTCTGCAAAGTTGTAGATACATTTGCGAAAATAACCTATTAATCCTAAAAATTGTCGAAGCTGATGAACATTTTTCGGTAGTGGAAACTGTCGAACTGCCTCTACTTTGCCACTGTCTGGTAAAATGCCCTGACTGTTTATTTGATAGCCTAGAAAGTTTATATTTTCTTTTAAAAAATAACATTTTGATAGATTTAATGTTACATTGTTCTGTTTTAAAATATCAAATACTACTCTTAAAGTCTTTAAGTTATCTTCTGGTGTTTTAGAGACAATCAATACATCATCAAGGTATATTATGACATTTTCGTATGCCAAATTACCAAAAAGTTTGTACATCACTATCTGAAACACGGCAGGTGCATTAACTAAACCGAATGGCATACGAAGATACTCAAAATGTCCATTAGGGGTTACAAAAGCTGTTTTAGCAATAGATTCAGGATGCATTGCAATCTGATGATAACCAGCCCTGAAATCTAAACTACTAAAATATTTACAGTTTCTTAATCTATCTATTAAATCTTCAATTCGAGGTAAAGGGAACTTTTCTTTAATAGTTAGAGCATTAAGTGCTCGGAAATCTACACAAAGTCTTTTGTCAATACAATTCTTTTTACTGACTAAAAGGACAGGACTAGCATATGGCGAACGACTCTCACGAATTATATTGGCTTGTAACAATTCAGAAATTATTTCATTTAATTTTTGTTTTTCAGCCTCGGCCATCCTATATGGATTTCGGGCTACCGGCTTATCTGTACTTAGTTCAATTTTCATTGGCTCGCATACGATTTGGCCAAGATTTTCAATGCTAGTCGAAATAATACAACGATATTCTTGTAATAATTTACCCAATATCACGTTATCAACTGTAGCCATAGCCTCGTTAATTTTGGTGACATTTTGATGCGCATAAGAAAATATTAAATCATTTCCGATTCTGTAATAATTTATTCCTTTGTCTTCTGTAAAATTCCGACCAATTATAATATTTGAATCTAAAGTTTTGGTAATGACATAGTTTCAATTTCATTTTGACATCTCCTATTTTAATAAATGCTTCAGTAAATTGCTCAACGTCTATTCCGTAGCCTAAGAATCCTGACAATGCAATCGGTTTTTCTAATGGTAATATTTTTAATTTTATACGTTCAGCAATTTGTTTTTTAATTATCGAGCAATCACTACCAAAGTCAATAAAGGCTTGAATTATTACATCATTCACAATAATATCCCTAAAAAAATTATTTTTAGAGTCTGAAATTAATTTAATATTAAAATGTTTTTGTTCTAATTTAGGTTCATTTTCCTGTTTGGAATTTTTCTTTTTTATACATGCGGCCTCTAGATGTCCTAGGTTATTACAATAATGACATCTTTTTGATTTTAAGGTATCACGCATTTTACATTCCCTTTGTAAATGGCCAATTTTCCCACATATATAACAATTAACCTTAGTTTTACTTACCGGCCTTAAATATTTATTTCACTGTGGTATGAAAGCGTTACTACTTCTACTAGTGCCCGGAATCTCATGAGTTCGATCTTTTAAATAATTTGAAAGCATATTTACATTATTATTCCCACTTGCTTTTACAGCCGAAGAAATTGTTTCATCATTGATAGCCCCTAATATAAGAGAAACTTTGTCAGCATCAGAAAAATTAACGTTCAACCTATTTATTCTAGCTAAATGATCAAAGTAATGAATCATCGATCACGCAATCTATTAATTCGACAGTATACGGGGTGTCGCTAAGCTATTTATTTAATATAAGTTAATTCCACAGGGGCGACCTGAATCATTTCCCTGATTCTAATACGTATTTTAAAGGTATTTTTAACAGTATTCACATCAATACTAAATAACGGATATCAAATGTTGAAGTAATTCAAAGTATCTATAAAAAAAAATTTAATTTATTTCGGTGGTTTATATTCACTGGTATGTTCGTTACTTCAATAAAAATAGTTTATTATGTCCATACTGCTAATTTTACAATAATAGTTCATCGCGAATAATTAGAAACGAATGAAAACAATTATATGTAAATTGAAAATATGATTTTAATAGTGTTTAAACTGGTTTCGGTTTAATTCCAATACAAACGAAGTAAGGCACGTAATTACAACAAACATTGATAAAATTTCATTAATGTGACAATATATGCAAAACATTTATGGGCTATTGATTCATTCTCTGAATATATATCACGGGAATATTTAGCAAAAAATGGGTTAAGTTAGGGTTGCCATTTCTAAAATGTAAACACTGGTAGAGCTCGATTTTTTTGTGAAGAGCATATTTCGTGATAGCTATGCCACAGTTCGCGCAGTACGTCATAACTTTGTGGAGCTTTAGTTGATGGCGCTGGGCTGAAATCTGCTGCGGTAGGGGTACCTGATAGCAGTGGCGTGTGTACATTAATAAAATATTTTAAATCGAACATATTAATAAGTTAATGTTAAATTTTAACTATTCATTAGTTAAATTGCTGATGAACTGTCTTCTAACCCATTGGAAAAAAATTATTCCAGTTCATTTCATCAAGATAATCTCCTGTCTTTTTCCCTGAAAAAAAGTAAAAATAATTTATTATCTATAATGCAAGTATATTTCTTATAATTATTTTTGTATGATACTTAAACTTACAAAAAAAACTCTTTTAAATGAAATAATTGCTTAGTTAAGCAAAAATTATTAGGAATTTTAAATCACAAAAATAATCTGTTTTTAGAAGAAATATTTCTTCAAGATGATAAGACTTACTATAATAATCCTAAGAAAAACTTATTTCTAAAAACTTTACCTTGTATAACAATAAAGGATTAGGTACAGGTAAAGATCTTCTAACTAAACTGAAGATAATAAAATAAACGACTACATTAAGTACTTAAATTACTTGTTAATTAGATACTTTAACAGTTTAAATTAAATTTAAGCTTATCATAACTTTCGATTGTTAAGCATCATGGATTTTTATGAAGTAGGTAAAGATGCAAATAATAAATAATTTTCTGTAAAACATAGATTATTACCTGAAGTAAATATCAACAGTCCATTTTCTACAAAACCATCCTTACTCCCTGCATGCAATATTATGAGCCTTTTCCCCTTGCTCATTGGAGTTTTGAATTTGCCTTTGTCATCGGTCCATCCTTTCGAATGTGTATGACTACTATGTAAATAGGTTTCATAACAATAATAAATAGTTCTGCCCTCTTGCCGATAATGTATTAAGGATTTTAAATAATTTGTCCTCTTATTCCTAATGTCGTAGGATTCCAGCAGAACAGATCTGTTGTCTTCATTTTTTTTCCACCTGAAAAAATAGACATTTCAATTTTATACGTACAAAAATTGACTATGAGAAATTAATTATTTTGGTATTATTATATTTTGATTTTTTTAGATAATGTTATTTATACTTACTTAAAATCCATGTTTAATAATATTTTCCTTAGTGATGAGATGCTGCCCCGGAATTCAAAACAACAATCCTTCATTTTTTGTAATATACCTAAAATAATATTTTATTAAATACGTTGCCATTATAATCAAAATTGTAACTTACAATTTAGAGTTGGTAGTCTTTCCTCAATAATATAAAAATCATGGATTATACCTCTGAGTTTTTCCAGCACTTCAGGCCTTATAGATTCTACAACTGTACTTCTTTTTGTATATCTTTTTTGTGAAAATGAAGTACTAACTCCACTTGCTACTTCCTAGCCATCTTCTTAATTCTAGAATAACTCTAAGTCGCCCCGGAGCACCACGGCAAATAATAATAATGTCCGTCCCTTACCCGCACAAGCTCAGCTTTTGGGGTTAAAATTCACTCGTAAGGGGGTAAATTAGGGAGAGTATTATTATTATTATTAATATTATTATTATTATTATTATTATTATTATTATTATTATTATTATTATTATTATTATTATTATTATTATTATTAATATTATTATTATTATTATTATTATTATTATTATTATTATTATTATTATTATTATTATTATTATTATTATTATTATTATTATTATTATTATTATTATTATTATTATTATTATTATTATTATTATTATTATTATTATTATTATTATTATTATTATTATTATTATTATTATTATTATTATTATTATTATTATTATTATTATTATTATTATTATTATTATTATTATTATTATTATTATTATTATTATTATTATTATTATTATTATTATTATTATTATTATTATTATTATTATTATTATTATTATTATTATTATTATTATTATTATTATTATTATTATTATTATTATTATTATTATTATTATTTTTTTTTTTTTTTTTTTTTTTTGTGTTTAAGGCATCGATTACTAGATCATTAGCCTTTATTTAAACTATCTCAGAACTTATTATTTTCAGATTTGCTATTTTTGGAATATTAGGAGTTTTGATCAAACAGTAATATTCATGTAGGTATACAATATGAAAACCGTAATAGGATTAGTATAATGGAAGTTATAGAGAGATTGTAAGACAAGTTAATTTATATTTTGTTATTATTATTATTATTATTATTATTATTATTATTATTATTATTATTATTATTATTATTATTATTATTATTATTATTATTATTATTATTATTATTATTATTATTATTATTATTATTATTATTATTATTATTATTATTATTATTATTATTATTATTATTATTATTATTATTATTATTATTATTATTATTATTATTATTATTATTATTATTATTATTATTATTATTATTATTATTATTATTATTATTATTATTATTATTATTATTATTATTATTATTATTATTATTATTATTATTATTATTATTATTATTATTATTATTATTATTATTATTATTATTATTATTATTATTATTATTATTATTAATATTAATATTATTATTATTATTATTATTATTATTATTATTGTTTAGTTTCACAGTGTTTATGTTGTAAGGGTACACTGGTTTTTTATTAGGTTTGGACCGAAAATACACCGTATTCCTTGGGTCGCACCTATCCTAACACTCTGCGAATGATGTGTGCGCTTCCTAGTATTGCATTGGTTTGGAGCTGTATAATATTATGGTTTCCCCTAATTTTATTCAAATTACGCTCTAGTCTATTAGTAATTGCACCGGTAGCGCCAATGACAACAGGTATAATCTGGGTTTTGATGTTCCACATCCTAGATATTTCTATGGCCAGACTATATTTTAGATATTTTTCTGCCTCTTTTTGAATTGCGTTGCTATCGGCTGGAATTGCAATATCTATTATTGTACACAAGTTGTTTTGTCTATCTTTAATTATTATATCAGGTTTATTTGCTGTTATGTGCCTGTCTGTTTGTATTTGTTGGTTCCATAGGACCGTTACGTTTTCATTGTCAATCACTTGTTCAGGGCAGTGATGGTACCAATTCTTGGTCACTTCAGCTCCAATGTCCTTGCTTATGCTGTAGTGTACTAACTTTGCTACATTATCATGTCTCTTAATGTATTCATTTTTGGCCAATATTGGGCAGTTAGACAGAATATGACTAATTGTTTCGTCCTTGGCGTTGCATATTCGACATTTGGGATCTACTGTCTGTTTGAGTACGTTTTTTGCGAAGTACCTTGTGTTAATAGCTTGATCTTGAGCTGCTATCAGTAAACTTTCTGTTTCCCCTTTTATGTTTCCTTTAGTTAACCAGCTGAATGTATGGGTCTTGTTTATTTCTGGTTGTTCTTCATTTTGCCTTATATATTGTCCGTGCATGACTTTTTCTTTCCAACTAGTTGTTATTGCTGCGCTTAGTTTAGCTTTTATTTTACGTTTACTTTTTTCCACACTTTCTATCTGGTTATACTCTAGCTCTAAAGATGTTCTGAGTTCTGCTGCTAGTTTAGTAATTGATCTAATTTTTGGTAATTCTTTATCATATTCTTTGATGACATTTATAAACCGATTTGTATTATTTTTCAACAAATATTCACTCATATTGAGCATGGTTGCTTTGAATGCTGCTTCTATCTGTTGCAAACCTCGACCTCCTTCTCTTCTAGATACATATAAGCGGTCTACATCAGCTCTAGGATGCTGCATTTTATGCATAGTAAGAAGTTTTCTTGTTCCTCTGTCTAGACTTTTAGTTTCTTCCAGTCTCCAATTTATTACACCAAAACTATATTGTAGAACTGGTAGGGCCATTTGATTTATTGCTTTTATTTTATTTTTGCTATTTAGTTCTGTGTTTAAGATCATACGTACTCGTTTTCTGTATTCTTTTCTTAGTTGATCTTTGATTTTTTTGTGATCTATCCTCTCTCCTTCCTCTATGCCTAAGTACTTATAGTTTTCTTGTTCTTCTAACTGGCGGAATTGAAACTCACTTTCAACGATGTTACTTTTCTTTTGTAGTTTACCTCTTTTAAATATTGCTTTTGCACATTTCTCTATCCCGAACTCCATTTGTATATCATCGCTGACCTTTTTGACTGTTACCAGCTGTTCTTCTAAATCCGTTTCAGTTTTTCCGACTACCTTCAGGTCATCCATATATAGCAGGTGGTTAATTTTTGTGCCATTTAGTTCGAAGCCGGCTCGCATTTTGTTAAGTTCGATGGATATCGGGATGAGTGATATACAAAACAGAAGTGGTGAGAGAGCATCGCCCTGAAATATGCCTCGTCTTATTCGTATACTCGGGGTTATGATAGTGTCATGTGGCAATTTTAGTTGAGCCTTTGTATTCCACTGCTTCATCATGTTCTTACAAGCTGTTATTACTACTGGGTGAACTCCTATTATCTCCAAGCTTTTTAGGATCCATGAATGGGGTACACTATCATATGCTTTTTTGTAGTCCACCCACGCTAGGGTCATGTTCCGTTTTCGCTGTCTACATTCGTCTAATAAATATTTAGATATTATTAATTGATCTTTGCATCCTTTTGTATTTTTACTGCATCCTTTTTGTTCATCAGGCAATAAAGAATTTGCATGCAGATACTTTTGAATTCTATTTGTAAGAATTGTTGTTAGATTCTTATAAATGGTGCAGAGACAGGTTATGGGTCTATAATTCTTTACTTCTTTGGTATTGTCATTTTTGGGCAATAGGTAGGTGGTCCCAGTTGCTAACCACTTAGGAAACGTGTTTGATTTTAATAATTCGTTATATTTCTGTGCAAGATTGTCATGTATTGATTTAAGGTTCTTCAACCAGAAGTTGGGGATCAAATCAGGCCCAGGCGACTTCCAGTTGGCTGAGTTTTGGAGTGCTTCTCTTACTTCGTTTTCTGTTATATTCTGCCAATCCATTTTCTTGTTTTTATAATTATCCTCAAATCGCTGGAGCCATTCTGCTTTTTCATTATGTTTTACCTCGTTACTCCATAAGTCTGTCCAGAAAGACTCAATTTCTGCTTGTTGTGGGAATTCTTTAGCTTCGATCTTCTTTTCCCTTAATGATCTATAAAACCCTTTGGGGTCCGCTTCATATCTTTTATTGTCTGAGAATTGTTTTTCTCTTTTAGTGTATCTATGTAGTCTCTGGGTTCTGGCAGCTATTTTTTGCTTTAGTTCTTCCTTTATTGTGTTTAAATTATTCTGTGTTCGTATATTGTACTTTTGAATTACTTTGTTCGTTTTTAAATTGTACTTAGATCTTAGTGTTCTAATATCTGATAGTCTCGACAAGTCTTGTCTTAGTGATTGTATCCTGTCTGCTAATCTTTTCTTCCATTCGTTTCTTTTTCCGTTTTTACACTTGTTTCGGTCTTTGGGTTTGATTGTAAGTATTGTTTCTGTTATTGCTGTAGCCGCTGCGTACACCAATGTGTCAAGTTGGGCAAAATCTAGATTATTGCTGTTCAGAAATTTACTCATGAATAAGTTTGCTTCTTCAGTTAGTCTCCGTGTTTTGCAGTTCAATTTTATTTTTGGTAGTCTGCTCCGTGCGCTGAGCTCCGTTATCTTGTATTTATTGTAATTCTCAATGATCTTTTTTTCGAGTGAGTTGTCGGCACTTACATTGCATTTATCTCTGAGGTCCACGTCGTTTTCTTCATTGGTGGGGCCCTTGTCTGGTTGATATACGTTCGCTGCTGTGTTAGCATCGTTTTCGTGATTTTCTCCTTCAGCAGGTGTTTGTACTGTTCCTCTGACATCTCTTATTATATCATCTATTTCAGTTTGAACTAGCTTTTGGTTCTTAACTATATAGTTCTTTTGTGTTAATAACTTTTTTGCATCTATATGGGGTCTGATAGTTGGGTTTCGTCTTCTCCATAACTCGTAGACATTTTTATAATTTTCGTTTGTATTTTCTTTACAATACTGGTAGCACCACATCAATTCCCTCATTTCTTGTTTGGTCCAGGTAACTCTCTTCGGTTTATTGTTTATTCTGACATGACCTGGCTCAGCACTGACTTCTACCGTTGGTCCGTGTTGAGTTTCCTCGGTACGGTCACCTTCAATAGTTTCTTGAGCTTCGATATCGTTTCTTACTTTAGTTGCGTTATCGGATGTAATTGATATATGTGAGGAATTTCTTCTCAGAGTCGCTGTCCTTAATAAAGGAGCGCTCCTTCTTACTAATGTCAAGGTGCCCTCCCCAGAATCCGTAGGGCTGACTGCCAAAACAGCACAGGATTGTGAACCACTGGTTCTACCTGCCTGGGGTACTATTTCATTTCGTTTTATACTTGACATCATAGACAATTTAATATTCTTTTTTCTTTATCCTGGCTTTAATATTATATAGCCAGCTATAGGATAAGGGATATCTTTTAGGAAAAAAGGAAGGGTGATGAGTAATTTGGATTGTGATATTAAGGGAGTGGTCAGAGGACAGCGGGCAGCTGCTCCAGTAAGTCGCCTTTTACGACAGGCAGGATATTCCGTGGAGTTATTCTTCATAGTCGGCCCGATCTCCACACGGGGTTTATTATTATTATTATTATTATTATTATTATTATTATTATTATTATTATTATTATTATTATTATTATTATTATTATTATTATTATTATTATTATTATTATTATTATTATTATTATTATTATTATTATTATTATTATTATTATTATTATTATTATTATTATTATTATTATTATTATTATTATTATTATTATTATTATTATTATTATTATTATTATTATTATTATTATTATTATTATTATTATTATTATTATTATTATTATTATTATTATTATTATTATTATTATTATTATTATTATTATTATTATTATTATTATTATTATTATTATTATTATTATTATTATTATTATTATTATTATTATTATTATTATTATTATTATTATTATTATTATTATTATTATTATTATTATTATTATTATTATTATTATTATTATTATTATTATTATTATTATTATTATTATTATTATTATTATTATTATTATTATTATTATTATTATTATTATTATTATTATTATTATTATTATTATTATTATTATTATTATTATTATTATTATTATTATTATTATTATTATTATTATTATTATTATTATTATTATTATTATTATTATTATTATTATTATTATTATTATTATTATTATTATTATTATTATTATTATTATTATTATTATTATTATTATTATTATTATTATTATTATTATTATTATTATTATTATTATTATTATTATTATTATTATTATTATTATTATTATTATTATTATTATTATTATTATTATTATTATTATTATTATTATTATTATTATTATTATTATTATTATTATTATTATTATTATTATTATTATTATTATTATTATTATTATTATTATTATTATTATTATTATTATTATTATTATTATTATTATTATTATTATTATTATTATTATTATTATTATTATTATTATTATTATTATTATTATTATTATTATTATTATTATTAATATTATTATTATTATTATTATTATTATTATTATTATTATTATTATTATTATTAATATTTATTATTATTATTATTATTATTACATTTTAGTTTTAGTTTTTTCATCAAGAAATAATAATATGTTCACCGAATCCTTAAAACAGTGATCATACTGAGACTTTTTTTTCTGCATTGTGGTAATACTTTTTTGTTATTTTCATGCTACAGAACTGTAGTTTAAGTTACTATATAGCAGCAAAAAAAATATCACGTACAATACCTTAAATATTAAGAACTTGGTGATAAAATATATAAAACCTACGAATTTTATCTCATTACCGCAGCAATATCTCTTAAGATACGAAAAATATTGTTTAAAAATAATCTGGTTTTAAAAGGTATTTCAAATATTTCAGGATGTTTGATTTCTTCTGAAACTAATATTTATAGTTTTGTAAATGTACTTACCAAAATATACACAAAATTAATTAGGAATTCAAAAAATATAACAAATTAAAGTTTATATACACACAAATCGAAGCACAAAAACTCAGGAAACTCAAAAATCGAAGCACAAAACTCAAGAAACTTAAAATAGCTAAATAAATGCAAGTACAAGTACAAATAAGTAACACTACGCTACTGAATTCAACTTGTTTGAGCAGTGATGAGCGGCAGGCTGCTTCGATCACGTTTAAATCTGTCTGACCACGCCTACAAACTCAAATTAGTTTCTGCACATTATGACGAAGTGTGCTCTTCACAAAAATATCTGTGCTCTTCACAAAAATATCGAGCTCTATTAGGTTATTAAAAAATCTGGACATAATCCAAATGACTTAAGATGTTAAAAAAAGTATGTTTTCTAGGACCCACATGTATATTTACTATTTTTTGCAGAAACAACAGAATGATTATGTAGGCCACATAAGTCTACTGAATGGATGAAATTTCATTTTTTTGATTTATTCTATATATTTTTTAAACATCCCATCCATTTATGGTTCTTACGACTCATGTTTGAATTTTTTGTTTTTTTTGGATGCCCAGCTAGCACCGGACGGTCGTTTCACGTCATAATCACGTTGAATTTTAGTCAAATACGTCGATGTAATTTTTTGACGCAAAAATAACGCAGTAATGACGTCATTTTTGGACCAATTTGACACGTGAACACAGTTGTTGTGAACAAAATAAACCTGTTTATGTCATTAGTACACTTCGAGTTTTTGTTATTCATTATTAAATGAATAGAAGGTAATTTATACATCATTTATTTAGCGGTCATTGTGACACCAAAATAACACGTATTATGACGTTATTTAGGGACTAGTTTGTTACGTTCCGAAATGACGCGTTAAACTGCGCACGTGTACACTCTCTCTGCTTTTAATAATTAATGATTCTCGTTTTAAATCTAGAGATTTTTGGGAACTTTTATTGTATGATTTTGTATGTTTTTTGAAGGTAAGTAGTATGACGTAATTTGGTTAACTAAAAGTTAAACACTCTATGTTTGGTTTTGAAAATAAAAAAAAATCAATGTTTCGGGGAAAAAAGTCAATTTTGAAGTTTTTTAGAAATTTAACTATTGATTGTCAGGGGAGAATTGTCAAAGGGAATTTGGAAGATTGTCAGGAAGGATTTTGTATGGTTGATTTATATAACAGATAATAGAAATGGAAATATATTGTTAATAAGATGGAGATTTGAATAAAGAACATAAAAAAAGGTAAAAGGAAAATTTTATTTGAAATAAAGAGTAAACGAAAACTAGTAAGGCGAGATAGCAGTAATAAGGCAGGAGGCAGAACGGTAGGAGCAAAAATAGAATAGTAGAGAGGAGAACGGGCAGACTAAACGAACAGACAAGGCTGAGCAGAAGAAGAAGCAGATAAGAAAATTAAGATTAGGATTAAGATAAAAACGAATAAAAACGAATAAAAACGAATAAAAACGAATAAAAACGAATAAAAACGAATAAAAACGAATAAAAACGAATAAAAACGAATAAAAACGAATAAAAACGAATAAAAACGAATAAAAACGAATAAAAACGAATAAAAACGAATAAAAACGAATAAAAACGAATAAAAACGAATAAAAACGAATAAAAACGAATAAAAACGAATAAAAACGAATAAAAACGAATAAAAACGAATAAAAACGAATAAAAACGAATAAAAACGAATAAAAACGAATAAAAACGAATGAAAACGAATAAAAACAAATAAAAACGAATAAAAACGAATAAAAACGAATAAAAACGAATAAAAACGAATAAAAACGAATAAAAACGAATAAAAACGAATAAAAACGAATAAAAACGAATAAAAACGAATAAAAACGAATAAAAACGAATAAAAACGAATAAAAACGAATAAAAACGAATAAAAACGAATAAAAACGAATAAAAACGAATAAAAACGAATAAAAACGAATAAAAACGAATAAAAACGAATAAAAACGAATAAAAACGAATAAAAACGAATAAAAACGAATAAAAACGAATAAAAACGAATAAAAACGAATAAAAACGAATAAAAACGAATAAAAACGAATAAAAACGAATAAAAACGAATAAAAACGAATAAAAACGAATAAAAACGAATAAAAACGAATAAAAACGAATAAAAACGAATAAAAACGAATAAAAACGAATAAAAACGAATAAAAACGAATAAAAACGAATAAAAACGAATAAAAACGAATAAAAACGAATAAAAACGAATAAAAACGAATAAAAACGAATAAAAACGAATAAAAACGAATAAAAAACGAATAAAAACGAATAAAAACGAATAAAAACGAATAAAAACGAATAAAAACGAATAAAAACGAATAAAAACGAATAAAAACGAATAAAAACGAATAAAAACGAATAAAAACGAATAAAAACGAATAAAAACGAATAAAAACGAATAAAAACGAATAAAAACGAATAAAAACGAATAAAAACGAATAAAAACGAATAAAAACGAATAAAAACGAATAAAAACGAATAAAAACGAATAAAAACGAATAAAAACGAATAAAAACGAATAAAAACGAATAAAAACGAATAAAAACGAATAAAAACGAATAAAAACGAATAAAAACGAATAAAAACGAATAAAAACGAATAAAAACGAATAAAAACGAATAAAAACGAATAAAAACGAATAAAAACGAATAAAAACGAATAAAAACGAATAAAAACGAATAAAAACGAATAAAAACGAATAAAAACGAATAAAAACAGTTAAAAATAGACAGAAACAAATAAGTGAAACTTCTTAAGACCTGTAATAAAAATATGTGGAGCGAATGAAAAAAAGTCAGATCTCGATGTCCTGGCATCTCAAAACTCCGTTATGCTTTTCTCACGGACAGTTTCATGTGGCCTATTACAGAGTCAGTACCGCAATGAATCTGGTGATATTAGCAGATGAGAGCTGTACCAGAAAACTGTATACTTATGTATAAGCGAATAAAAAAAATTAAATTTCAATTGTACCTGTACTTGTACGATACGAACTAAAAAAAATATTCCAGATTTGACACATGCTTCTCACATGCTCATGTGCAATAAGCTCAAAAAATGACACTACAAAATTAACTGCCGGAAAACTGATGGCCTACTGCTGTGATTGATGGGATTGCCAATGTTGGCTAAATTTTGAAAGGCCATTCACTTTCTTGGTTTGTGGGCTATTAACCATTATTAATGTTGGCCTTGCCTCGGGGGACAGTCACTTGGCCATCTCATATGTTTGTGATTAAGCGCTCATATAATTTTAAATGATATCTTCAAAATGCAAATTGTTTTGACTAAGAGAAAAAGCGGTGGGAATTAATCGGTGTATTTTTCAACCGTTTATGGGCCATTCGCACCGCTTCAGAATAAATTTCCCCTTAGTAAAGTAAAACTTATTATTTAAGTATTACTTATCGTAGTTTAATTCGCACCAACCTATTAGAAAGCAACGATTAATTAAGTGTCGGATTGATTTGGCAACGTCAAGATTTTTCTAGAAAAAGAAGAAATAATGTCAAATTTGAATTTTATTTTGAATGTTTAATGAAAGCTGCGTTCAATGAGTGTATCGGATTCTTGCTGCGATTGGGGTAGCGGGATCAGCTTACTGAACGGTACGCTCAATTTACAAAAAATAAATTTGTGTTGAACGATAATTCTAATTTAATGAAACGTAGTATTTGCAATTGAAAGTGAATTTGTTTATTTGCCACTTGGAGTTTTCATCAACAATTTACAATAATTTTAATATTTAAGTAATTTTTGTATTATTTTTATCACATTAATGCCCAACCAGGTTCTTCTAGCAATCGTAAATAGCGATTGGTTTTAGGCGTTTTAGGTTGATTTTAAGAGGTTTCCCGCTCATCTTTCTTGATAGAAGCAGAAACTAGCGCAAAAATGAAAAGCTCCCAAATGATACGGATCGATATAAAGCAATACGTATCATAGAATGAAAGCGATTGGTATCGGTTGGGATTGTTATGTCTCACTGAACGCAGCAAAAGATATGATTGTCACAGGCGCAGAAGAGAAAAAACTATCTCCTGTGTCACAGGACTATTTAAAAAAATAGATGAACTAAGAAGTAATAAAATAGAGCACGAAGTACAGCCATAATGAGAGTAAAATTAGTATTAATTCAATTAGTTAATATATAAAAAAAAATATAGAAATCATACTAACGTTGAAAGATGGGGATGAGTTTAATGCTAATTTTACAAAAAAGATTCACAAAAAAACACTTTTTATAAAAATGGTTATAACTGTGTTGTCTGTAAAAATATTTGAGTTTGAAACCTACATATTTATTATAAGGATACTATAAATTTGCTTTAATTTCATCAAGGCAGTTAAGAGTTTTCTTCGGCCAATTCAAATTGCAGTGTAAAAGTAATCGTTTTTGTATATATTATTTTATATTCTTCGTGGTATCTTATATTAATGAAATCAAGCATTTTCAGAGCCTCATCATCTTCCATTATTTCCATTTTGTGTATTGCAATTTTACAAATGTTATAAATCAATGACACAATGACAGTCAACATCACTCAAAATTATAAAAATTAAACATTTTAAGGTTAAGTAATGGTTTAAGCTGAAACATTTCTGGGCTTAGTAAAGTGATTCTTAACGCCTTGATAAGTGGAACTTTAATAACGGTGCAAACGGTTATGCCTTCTTAAGTGTCACTTAGATGCTAAGTTAAAGCGGTGCGAATGGCCCTATAACCTTTACAAAATACATTTTTTGTAAGTGGCATAAAGACAATGTCAATGAATTATAAAAAAGAAGAATAATTTTTGGATATTTTTTAATGTCATTTTGTTGGTAGTTGGTTAGCAGCTTTCAAACATTTTGTCTTCAAAGTATTTTCATCATGAAGTTACCTTCTACCTCTATGGTTTTGATGAAATCTCAGGAAAATAGAAACTATTTAAGTATTAAAATAGTTTCCGCTTTGTGGTATGTAGTAGTTTATTTCTTTACTTATATATTGCATTATTTTTCTGGATTTAAGAAAAGAATAATATTGTGTCAGTACTTTATATTCGTTTTATCAGAATGTCATTAATATGTAGACGGTATATAAATTTTATGATTTTCAGATTTATATTTGTGTCACTCAAGTGGAGAGTTTACAGACGATTGCAGAGGTAGTGGAGAATAAAGAAGACAAAAACTAAATTAACATTTACTTTAGTATAATTTTATTTTATTTTTTAAGGAAGTTTTGTTAGAAGTTTTTATCATTATTAAATACATGTACCTTTTGTTAGAAAAACCCATCTATAGTTGAATTTGAAATTTGTGGTAAAATAAAGGTCTAATTTAAGAAAATCTGTTTTAATGGCCAATTAATCTGTCATTGATTTATTAAATTATGATCATCATTGTTACGATCAGCAATTCAAACATCGTCTTCCTTAAACTAAAACTTTATTTTCCAATAAATTGCTAAAATATTAATAATAGCCAATACTGAGCCTGCAGTCAGCCATTGAAGGCCCTTTAACTGTATGATAGCAAAGTTACTGATATGTTAAAAGCCCTGTAATTGGTATTCATCGCAAAATGTCCGTGACTTGACTGTCGGTCCTTTGTAGGTAAAAGTTAAAAGGCCATCATTATAATTAAAGGAAGACAGTTGTTTGTTTGGTCATTATTTCCCCAGACCAAAATGATTGTTGGGTACAGATTATACATAGAAAAATAATTGTTTGAAAACATTAGGCAATAATAATAAATAAAATAATGCAAAAAATAAGACCTAGAAGATAAAATACATCTAACAATACCTCACTAAAAAAAAAAAAATAATAAAACTTAAATAAATGAATGTCAAGAGCTTTATTGAATTTGATTTAAAACTGTAGTTTTATTTGTAATAAAAAGAAACACCCACATCCAAAGAAAAACAAAATACAAATATTTTTTTAGTTTAGAATAAATTTTATTTACATTATAAATATATTTGCATGTCCAGAAATAAATAGTATATATAACACACTACCGAACCTGAGCGGCGGGTTTTTCGCACGACCCTTTAGGGCCAATAGAATTTATTTTTAACTTGAAGTTATAGCCATATAGCAGCCCTTACTCCTTACCTAATCGGCATTATTAAGGGATTTTGTTTGGTTCTGGAATTAGGAATGGGATATTATTTAGGGATTTGTCTTGTCTTTGTTCTGGTTTTTGTTCCCTGAAAAAGCTGGAAAAAATAGGGTTCGAAATAAAGAGATACAGATTCATATCCATTCTAGTAAGAATATGAAATCCCCGTATTTAGTACTCCACAAGACGTCTTGGTCACATTTGAGTTTTGAATTATTTTAAAAATTGACCTCCTGGCTACAATTTCAACATAACATTTAAACAATAGTAATAACCAGAGAATTTATACAGTGTAGATAAGTATTCGACTAGGTTTAAAATTTTAAAAGAAAAACGTCATTGAGAGGGTAGTTATAACATTGCACATTGTATATAGAATCAAAATAATTATGAAAGAAATCATTGAATTTCCAGCCCGGCCTCAATTTATCTGAAATTCAACGTTTAATTTATTTCTAGTTTTATCCGCTCTCCAAAAGGTTAACTTATTTACTATTCATAACCCTAATAGAATTTTCGCTTTCAATAGAAGGCGCATTAATTGTTTCCCAACAAATGAATTCCAAATGTCACCATCGGGACATTATGCAACAAGTTTTTGATTTAATAAAACTCAGCTTGATGTTATTACCGAAAGCCAGTTCAAGATGTGCGTTTTGATTTACTTTCAAAATAGAACAATGGATCGAAATGAAATGGTATGGTCGTTCGTTTAACCGTGCTGGAGCTCTCCCACTGTCTGATTCGTGACTGCAACCTGTTTTATCATTGTCGGCGATTGCTTCATTCTTAGATATTGCGAGAAATCGGGCACATCTGATGCCGACGAAAAATTGTGTCCCGATATCTAGGGATAGAACTTAGTTTATCGTGTGAGAAGCTTATAGTACAAGATCCCGCTGCAAAATCACTACGTTCATTAAGTTTTGAGTGAAACACAAATTTTTACATGATTTTATGAATAGGAGAATACACTGATAACACCGCAGCCAGTCAAAAGTGGCCGCAAGTAATTTTAATTAAATTAATGTTAATTAATATTCCAAAAAAAATTTTGTTTACTTCTCTTTAAAATAAAATATCATCCACATCATAACAATGCATGTAAAGAATTCTAAAATCCTTAAGTGCCGTTCCATACTCGGCCGCAACTACCTCGCAGCCAGGTGTAAGCAGGTAATATTTTGATCTATCCATACTTTTGTGACTTACACGGATGTTTTTTATATCAAATTAAAGCAATTTTTTTTTTCTAACATGATGATATATTGCTGCCTATGAAAAAATAGCCGCAAATTAGGAGTGCCATCAGTTAAAAACGCGAGATATCTGAGATCAAATGAGAGAGAGTTAGTGCGCAACGCCACGTGTTAGATGAGGATAGTGAATGCCCACTGTGTGAGTATTTGAAGCTATTGCTATTGTCGACGCATGCGCAATAGCTTCAAATACTCACACAGTTGGCATTCACCATCCTCATCTAACAAGTGGCGTTGCGCACTAACTCTCTCTCATTTTAACTCAGATATCTCGCGTTTTTAACTGATGGCACTCCTAATTTGCGGCTATTTTTTTATAGGCAGCAATATATCATCATGTTAGAAAAAAAAAATAGCTTTAATTTGATATGAAAAACATCCGTGTAAGTCACGAACGTATAGATAGATCAGAATATTACCTGCTTACACCTGGCTGCGAGGTAGTTGCGGCCGAGTATGGAACGGTACTTAAGGATTTTAGAATTCTTTACATGCATTGTTATGATGTGGATGATATTTTATTTTAAAGAGAAGTAAACAAAATTTTTTTTGGAATATTAATTAACATTAATTTAATTAAAATTACTTGCGGCCACTTTTGACTGGCTGCGGTGTTGTCAGTGTATTCTCCTATACATAAAATCATGTAAAAATTTGTGTTTCACTCAAAACTTAATGAACGTAGTGATTTTGCAGCGGGATCTTAGACTATTAGTAAAGTATTTGGAAGTTATTTTTCGTTAAATAAATAAACACAAGAAATTCTCATAGCCGTGTCATAGATAGTTCTTCATCTG
Organism: Psylliodes chrysocephalus; assembly: GCA_927349885.1. Taxonomy (NCBI): domain Eukaryota; kingdom Metazoa; phylum Arthropoda; class Insecta; order Coleoptera; family Chrysomelidae; genus Psylliodes; species Psylliodes chrysocephalus. Next base: position 31,802,646 of record OV651816.1, read on the forward strand.
ACTGCAAAAAGTGGCGCGTCCTCTTTTGGTGGCTATTTGTAATGGGTACATGGGAGTGGGGTGATAAACGTATTGTCACAAATTCTAATTAATAAATTTTTCCAAATTCTATATCTTTATATATTCATATTTAATAATTAATTAATTCATAAGAGGACAGTTATCTTTATTTCAAATTTCAGTAATATATTATTTTTAACTGACTTTCATTCATCAGTAAAGAATCTAGCTTGTATTGGGTGGTCACTCTACAACACCATGCTAGTCCATCTCCTAGGAAGTCTAGGGTTCGAGCTTTCCTTGTGATTTTGATATTCTTTTGTGTATTGATCTTGCAGATTTCTAAGATCGAATATTAACTTACATTCTAGAGTTTTATTGTTTATACATATTGGCATTTGTTTCTGAGCATCCCTTCCACTTGTTTCATACCACTTTGAATAATAAATTAAGGGTATTGTAGCTTCGTAAGCCACTGTGTTTGGGAGCGTTCTCCAAAACGCCCCAGCAGTCACTTCAATCTTATGGAAACTTTCGAATATCGCTGTGCCCATGTAGCTAGCAGTAGGCACATATTGTAATAAGTGTCCCACACAAAAATACTTGTTAGTTTATAATTTGAACATTAAAAAGTATAAATATGTAATAAAATGTTAATTTTGTAAATGTGTGATTGTGTTTTTAGTTGTATGATTTTTATATTTATATAATATTAGAGGGGCTTGTTAGTTATTTCACATATTTAAAATGAACTAAAAGTATTTTCTAAAACAAAGAAAATAATTAATTATTTATATATTTACAGATTCTGGAGCCGTTTCATCGACCGGATACGCCTCTGGACTCCAAGGATTATTATAACTTGTAACCTGCCAAATTCAAAGTAAATTTGCTCATCGTTGGATTTTTTTGTTTTTAGCGGGTATTGAAATATATGCTTTTAGAGGTTTTTAACTTATAACAATAAAAAAAATCCCATTGCATATATTTTCTGCCGTCTGGTGTTGATACTTTGGGTGTAGGAATTTCACCCACGTGACCGGATATTTACGTTTTATAACGAAATTCGGAATAAAGCTTAAATTCGGTTTTTCTGAACTTAAGATTATATTGCAAGCTGTTTTTTTTTGTGTCGGCGAAAGGGTTGATGTGCGAAAAAATGTAACTTTAAAATAAGTGTAAAATCTGAACCAAAAGTTAAAAAGTGATTTAATTGCTCTCAACATGTTTGTATGCCTAAGAGTACTGCCCTTGTTAGGATTTTATATTCAGTAGTTCAATGATTCAATCTTTTATTCACCCCGGGTTTTCTAAAAAAAAAATGTCAAAATAGTCTAATTTTGTCGATGTTCAGATACTTTTAAATTATTGTACAAAGGTATCTCAAATACAATATATCATGCCCGTCTCTCATTAAATACCTTTGTTTATATATAGCCATTTTATAATTTCTGTATCTAGTCCATGTTATATTTATTAAAAAAGCTTGATAAAATAAAACTAATTTATTTTATTGATTAGTTACAATTAAAATAGTTTTTGTATTTGCCTTTTGAATAACCCTGTATTATTGAAAATTAAAAATGTATTTTTTCAAAATTAAAATATTTAAGATTCCAATTGCAATACTTAAAGGAAAAATAGTAAAAGGAAATTAGTTTATTATGATTTGTAGTTTTGTTTAAAATATTTTAAATGTCGCGAAAATAATTATTTTTATGTATGTTTTTAACAAAAACGTTGCCGCCTACATCAACAATGACGAATTTGTAGATCCAACCAGTATACAGATGGTCTGGATTCAACATCAAAGGTTCACTGGCAAGTTTTTAAGGCAATAGGCAATAAGGCAAAATCGACCTTAGATAAAACAGACCAGAGATAAAACATACACCGGTGTTTAACCTGCGCAAATGTTGCCAATTTCTATAGAAAGGTTAACGAAGTGTGGAACTGGGCAGAGACCCGAACTCCATGACAGGGATGGACTTTGTTTATTAGCATCATAATGAACTATTAGCTTTATTTAAAAGATGTTTAATGAAATTTTGTATTATGAAATAAAATTACGTGATTTTTTAATATCAAACAGATGCCACGATATTTTATGTAAAGAGAAGACCTTTCATAGAATATTTCGTTAGCGTTTATTTACTACGGACTTTTCTGCAAGAGACTACAGTAAAGTGTTGAAATAGAATATTATTAATAGAGCAAGAAATGGTACTCATTGTCTAGAAGTATTATAAAAAACGCGAATTCTGCAAATCAAACCTAGTGAGTTGAAAATTATATATTTTCTACGCCTATTACATAATGTTATAAATTAGTCAAAATAAGAAAATACTTTTTTGTATTGTAACCTCAGAAAAAGGTATATTAAACTTCTTTCTTCAGGAATATTAATTAATATAGAGGATGAGTCGCATAAAACTCTAAAAATGCATGTCTGAAACCAGATAACATTTTAAAATTTAAACCAATTAAAAGTCATTTGGTCGCTAGGGGTGGGTGATTATCGAAATAAATTATCGATTTTTGAAAATAATCGCAGGTTACATCAACGTCTTATGCTGCCATGTGTGCTAATGATTACATGGTTCTTGGCACTGAAAACAGAAAGTTTGTAGGAGTTACACTGTGCGACTTGTCAAAGGCTGTTGACTGTGTGTAACACGATATTATGCTCCTTAAATAGCTTAATTACTATGGAGTTAACGGAAGTGCGTTGCACCTTTTTAAATCATATCTCAGCAATCGGTTTCAAAGTTTATATTATCAAAATAGTCGGTTGAATTTAAACCCTGTAAATACAGGAGTTCCGCAAGGATCAGTTCTACGACCGTTACTTTTCATCATATACATAAATGATCTATGCAATTTTATGAAACCTAATCAAAGTATATTATTTGCTGATGATGCTACGTTAATCTATTCAAGTGATAGATACTCACAACTATCTAGTCAAACTAATGAACTGGTAGAAAAAGCAAGTTATTGGTTTGCGGCAAATCAAACAATTGATTTTCTCTTTTTCAATCTCATATACCATATGGAATCTCGTTATGGAGAAACTCGGTTGAGTCTGAAGCAATTTTTGTTCAAAACAAAGTAACTTATTTAACTTTAACAAATTATTGAATTTTTACTTTGAAAACTACAGTTTTTATTATATTTCTGAATTTAGATCATGTTCGTTTTTATTAATTTCTCTGTTGCCGATACATTCTCCCTGGGTCTTCTCGTTCAAGATCCCCCAAAAATATTCTTGTCTGTAGTGATTCATTTTAATTAAGACATTTTGATCTTTGTACCATTAGGTTTTAAAAGTTTTTGTTTCTATTTTATTTTATTTTATTTATATAATATATGTATGTTAGATGATTTTATTGTTTGTAACTTTTAATCTTATTATTGTTTATTTGTTTTTTTTTGCCACGGCCATTATATTATTAAAATGAAAGATCCGGCCGGTGGTTGACTATGGAGTACCACTAACATTTTTAGCTCTGTTAAGATTAGGTTATCGTTTCCATTTTATTGTACTTTAACTTCAGATTCTGAAGAAACTGATTGGTTTTCCGAAGGCACATATTCTGAGGATGAATCAGAATAGTCCTCGAATTCATCTGAATCCATTATAATAGTTTTCGTTTACTTTTCACTTCTTGATGGCCAACTACCCAGCAAACACACATACGTACATAAGACGTACTATGTACCTATTGATGAGACGTAAAGTACGTACCATGTACGTACTTTACTGTACGAAGCAGGTACATAGTACGTACTGTGACGAAGTCACTAAATTTTGGTCTCAATTAATTTAAAAAATGTTTATTTTAATTAATTCCCGCCTGAGGACATGTAGAAGATCCCCTATATTTCTGTTTCCCAAAAATTGCCGTTTTTCAACAATTGCGAGTACTCTCGTAGGTTAAAATATTCCTATATTTGCCGAAATCTGAATGGTCATTTTGTAGAGTTGATTTCGTACCCATTATCTACCTTTATTCGTCAAGGTACTAGAAGGACATTTTTTTTATATTTCTAAATTGTAAACAGTAGGCTGTAGTAGTGGTATCTTCCACTCGGGCTTACCGGTCTTCCATCTTGTCACAGCGAAAAAGCATAAATTCGATGACATCTGGGAATTACCCTCTCTTGATTTCCGACAGCCGAAAACTATTCGCCCTTCTATAGTGCCTAGTAAATACTCCGTGAGTGCCGTGATTTCGAAAAAAAATCATTGAATAACCCCGTTTATCTTCTAAGGTAGGAACCGTATTTTTTATATTGACTTTTATATAATTAGTTGGGACACCCGTCCGACAAGTAAAATAATTTTGATTCATGCCCAGCTTTTTTCATTTCATCCCTTAGTGGGAAACCGTTGGCAATTTTTTTTTATGTAAGAAGCAGTAGTATTTCTCATGTAAGTTTCTCTTTTCTTTTATTCATTCAATTATATTTGAATCATTCCGTTTCCAGTCAACAATTAATTATTGAACGAAACCTGACGTTTTCTATAAAACACCGTCTTGATCGCCGTTTGGCATATCCTAAAATAATAGACCGGGAGATAACGACATAAATTTTGGGGTCATTTTCGCAAGTTTAATTTTTTTTATTTGAGTTATGCAAGTAATATGTAACTCTAATATGTACGTCTTCCGACGCACCCGTACGACAGGGGGTTGCAGGAGGGTTGCAATTACAGTAAAAAAATTATAATAAAAAATCATTTTCGCATGCATGAAATTTGTACACGTTAATTTAAAGAAATAAAATTTAGAAAATATCATCTTCCACCTGAATTTTCACGACAAAATACGTCTTCCACCCACCTAAATAAGCAAAAAAAAATTAAAAAAAAATTATATTCGCAAAGCTGAAATTAAATATGATGCTTATTTTTATAATAAGAAAGCTTAAAATAATAGTCTTCCATCGATACAATACAACAAAGGTCGTCTTCCAAGCTGATGAAGGTGCGCGTCACATACGGCACGTGCTAGTTATAAATTCCAAAACGGAACTTTTATTTTTAAAAATTTTATTTAGCAAAAATACACTTAAATAGATATTTAAGACAACTCTGAACTAATGCCAACAGTAAAGCTACCTCAAATAACAATATAAGGTTTTACTCCTATTTTTAAACTTAAAATGATTATTTAGCAAAGATAATTTAATTATAACATAAAAGAGTCTATTATGTTCACAATATATAACCCCTTCCTGCTTAAGTTTTAAAAAATATTTTTCAAAACATCTTCTGTGGGATTTTCTAATTCAATTTCTTCGTTTTTTTCTTCTATATCTTCTTAAAAGTTGTCTTCTGTATTTAATTAGTATTAAAATAATTATGCAAATAAAAATTGCAAAAATTGTTCCAAAAGTCCTTGAATAATTAAAATTATTTTGAATTTCTTTAATTGCCCTTAATTGTTTAGAAATTTGATTAATTTCGTATAAATCATTAAAATCAAATTTAGTATAGGCATTAGAAGTTTGATAAGATTTTGAAGTTTTGAAATTTTCTTCATGTCGAGCTTTGGTAGAATGAAAGGCTTTCCTGCTCAATTGAATGTTGTTGATATATCTTCTTTCATTGGTCCAAATTTCACAAGATTTTGGTATTTTGATTAATACAGGTGACCTTATGTATATATACTGGTTACGGTTACAGTTTGAAAGAATTTGTTCAGGTTTTGACGGGATTATTAAGACTTCATCGAATGCGATTTGTTCGAATACTGATTCTTCTAAATTAACATTTGAAATATTACAATTTGTCAAAGTTTTTCTTTCAAGAAGTTGGTGAGTACTATTATCTCTGGGGATGAAATTCTGTAGACAATCATATATTTCTTCAAGGGATGGACATTCTTCTCGTTCAAACTGTATATCTTGATGTTTTTGTGCCAAATAGGGGAGTAAAGGTGTATACATTTTTTGGTTTTGGATAATTGGAAATAAATGATAAAATTCAAAGGTGTTGCTGTTAAAAATAGGAAAATGTATTGCAAAAATTAACTTAGATTCTAAAATTGATACTTGCGTTCCTAAGAACTGATAATACGTTAATAAATTTGTAAATTTTGGAATTTGATCAACATTATATATTTTATGTAAATATTTTATGTTTTTTGCAAAGGTTATGCCATTTGACAATCTAAATCAATTTATGATATAATAGCCTGAAAACTAATATAACTTTCAAGTGTATCGATTCTATTATAAATAGCTGCTTGAATTTTTTAAATATCAACTTTAATTTTTTCTTGAATTATGCTTAAGATTGTGATTGATTTAATATAATGATTAACAAGCCTTTTGTACAACGAAATTTGAAGATTTGTTTCACTAATAATATTTTTTTGATTTACTTGCAATGTTTTGATAGAATTATTATATCTTTCTTCGTCATCGGAATCAAGATTCCCAAATACCCATTTGTTAACTTTTCCAATTCCATTTATTATTAGAGCTCTTTTATGTCTTGCATGAGGAATTCAATTATTAATCTTTTTCTAAAGAATAATTATTAGATATTCTGTTCTTGTTAACATATTTTGCGATAAGCTATGATAAGATATAGGATTAGTTGCATTAACATGAACTATACTATGTTTTATCGATTCAAAATGATTAACTAACTTATTAACTTGTTTAACTACTTCTTCTAATTCTAAATAATGTAAAAATGTATGTTTGAAATATATAGGTTAGCGTTTCCTAACTAAATAGGAAGAATACAATTTTCAATCGGAGTAATCTGTATATCAGAAGATATACTATGTATTTGGTATACATAAATGACTTGTAGAACTTGTACTTAGAACAGCGTCGTTATCAAAATGGATTTCATTTTCGTTGGTATCCTGTAACAATTTTTATAAATTATTTTTCTAACAATACTTTTATGATAAGTACTCTTATCCGTTTCTATTAAAATACCTTTATGAAATGAAATTTGCCTTTTTAAATTTTAGTAATTTTTTATTGCTTGATTTTGTTTTGACAAAACATGAATTTTGATTGGAATAGTTATCTAGTTCAGATCTCTTTTCATTTAATTTGTTTTGTTTATTAAATTTTCTTTTACTTCTTCGTTACGTTGTTTAATTTTGTTATACATCTGTTTATTAATTTGTTAATGATCTTGTACATAATTAAAAATTATTAAGTGATCATCCAAATCAAAGGGATTTGGATTATCAATGTGTCCTTTAATTATTTCAAATGGCGTGAAATTTGTCACTGAATATTATTATAACGCAATACAAATTTTTTAATTAGTTGATTTGGTGTAAACATCTATAATGTTCTAATAGACTTGAATGAAACCGTTCCACTGTGGAATTTGAATTATTTTTTTGCAGTAGTGATCTATAGTTGGATATGGTGTAGTTTACAAAAATTTTCTAAATCGAAATTTTTTAATTCTGTTTCACTGTCGGTAGTAATTTTTTGTGGTAGTCCGTGATGTGAAATGTGAAAAAGAGTTTTTCTACGACTGATATCCCTGTTATACAATCTAGGAAATAAGCCTGACCATATCGCAAAAAAGAATCAATTATAGTCAAATATGATTTACTAGAAATGTAAAATATATCTAAATGTATGTGTTCAAAAGGTTTTGTTGCAGTGGGTGTCAAATCAAATTTTACTCCTGGTGGATTTCGATCATATTAATATTTAAGCGTATTTGACCGTTATTAATTAAATTTTCAATGTCATTAGCCATTCTAGCCAATAATATCTGGAACTAGTACTTAGCTATTTCATTTCATTTGTACTACAAAGTACAATATATTTGGTTTTTGAAAAATTGAAAGATCAGTATATTTTGAAATTTATTAAAGAATTTTATAAATTCTTCATTGTGTTCTATTTTTAATATTTTTTTTCAAAGAGGTAGTTATTCTGCAAAAAATTTTAATCAATAAATTTTTTTAATAATATCCTATATGGCCAAATAATGATTTGAGATTTGATGTATATTTTTTGTATTTTAATAAAATTAAATTTAAAGGAAGGTATATGAGTATGCGTTAAATTAAACTAGGTTTATCTCTGTCATGGTAGTACCTAATACTTTTTGAATTTTATTCCTTTTCTCTTAAAATTTAAAACACGTTTAAATTTTATTCTCTTCCTGTTACATTTTTATGTATCCGGTGTTTTCATTTTAGTCTTAATTTTATTATTAGGTAATTTGTTAAAAAAAATTGATAAGAAGATCTATAAAAATTCCAATAAAATATATATATTTTGTGCTTTTAAATTTACTAACTTTAAGTAGAGCAATTGTAAATACTCCATTCAAAGTTATCTATAAATAATATTGCAAATAATTAATGTATTGCATACTTTTATATCTACAACAGAATTTTATCGTATTTCATCTATTTACTAAAATTTCGATTTTCACGGTAAAATGTGCAGTTATTGTAATTGAATAAATAATTTATAACATAAATATTAACTTCGTAATAGTTCTTTTAAAATTTTACACCAATGATCATCTTTCGAAAACGTAAAGATATTCTACGTTCTAACTGTTACCACGCGGCATGTCGAGAACACCTTTATTAGCTTGGAAGACGACCTTCGTTGTGTTTTATTGGTGGAAGACTATTATTTTTATTTTTCTTACTATAAAAATAAGTATCATACTTGGTTTCACATTTGCGACTATAATTTTTTTTTATTATTTTTTACGCCTATTTATGTGGATGGAAGACGTACTTTGTTGTGCAATTCAGGTGGAAGACGACATTTTATAATATTTTTATGTTCATATCAACGTGTACACCAAGTTTCATCCATGCGAAAATGATTTTTTTTATAATGTTTTTACTGGAATTGCAACCCTCCCGAAACCCCCTGTCGTACAACTGGAATGGAAGACGATGATTTTAATGTAAGATGCTATTTAAATAAATCATATTCAAAAAATAAAGCTTGCGAAAATGATTTATTGAAATCTGTCGTTACCTCCCGGACCATAATTTTTACGTTAACCATCGCATTTTTGTCCCAAACACCGCGCTGAAAATGATCATTCTCGTTCAATAATTGCCAGAGCATCGATCCGTCTGGTCTAAGATACAGAGACGTTTTGAAAACTTTAATTTCATTTATTTGCTTGCCGTCATTTTGATTACCGTCATATTTAAATTGTTTTCGAGTGTATTAATTTATTTTTAATAAATTTTCCATATATAGGGAGTTTTGTAATTCCCGGACTGCTTGGCCTCCTGTGCTAGCGAACCGTAAATATTTTCCCGTACTAGTAAAAGATAATAAGAACTTTTAATTTCCTTAGTACCTAACAAGGTAATAAAGTAAATTGGATTTCCTTCATCCATTTTCGGGTTAATCAGGGGGTGATAGCGGTATTCGCTTGCTTCCTCCCCGTCGACAATCAGAGCTATTTCAGTCCCTAGTCTTTATAACAGCTCGTCTAAAGGGTTTCTCTCTTGTAGAAGCTATGAACTACCAGATGTCTACATGATAGAAACTTTAAACCGTTAATATTTAAATAGTTTTCATAGGTAATAATTTATTTTTAATACATTTTCTGCATATAGGGAGCCATTAATATTTAATTAGTTTTTATTGGTAATAATTTATTTTTAATAAGTTTTCTGCGTATAGGGAGCCATTCATTTTTAATTACCGTTGTATTATTTTTTTGTAAATATATGTTTTATTATCTATTCCTGTGTTTCTCTTATTACTGGTTCTTAACCGTTCTCGTTTAGGGTACCGTAGGGTACGAGGTGTAAAGAAGATAAGTGTTTTATTTTCATTTATTCTAGTATAGTGGCTACCTAGCAGTGACCGCCTGGAATTATTTACCTCCACTGAGTTCACCTTGAGTACACTCTGGTGTACCACAGGGTCGCAGAACAAACTGCGATACCAACACTGGCGCCTGAGCAACCCCTATTCGAGAATCACAGCGCCACACAGACTCGCTGATTCACTGTAGGTGAACCAGAAGCCTATAATACGTACATTTTCCAAACGATGGTACGTATGTAGTATACGCACTTAATGTACGTACTGCGTACGTACTTAAAGTACGTACTCTGTACGTACCTAATATACGTAGTCTGTACGTACCTAAGATACGTACTGTATACGTACTTAATGTACATACTATGTACCTATTCCAGTAGAGTACATATTCTAGACAGACTTGTTGATACTTACTTATGTTGTATAATTGATGTATTAGTGCAATGCAAAAAAAAGTAAACAATTTAATTTCTATTTATTTAATTTTTTACATTAAAAGAATAATTTAAATTGTTTTGCTATCTTTTTTGAAAGTTTTTAGGCTAATTTTTTAAAATTAAAATGAAACCATTCACCAGACTAAAATGACGAAACTGTGTATTTATAACACGCACTAAAAAGTCTAAAAAACTGTCTTGTTTAATTATAATAAATTATACACAATTATTTATTTAAAGAAACACTTAACAGTTTAATCCTAAAACATGAAAACTAACAAAATCAAACTGTTGAGACCATTGAAACGTGGTTGCTTCCAAAACTTAAAAAACGAGCGAGTTTAGGTTAGGTTAAATAAATAATCTGTTTTTTCTTTGCTTTTTGCCTACGCTGAACAGGAATATGGTAAAAACAGGTTTTTTATTAAAATAGGTATGCGACTAGGATTATGTACACTTAGATAATATGTACTGGTAGGTACTATTGTGTACGTACTTGAAACGTACATTTTACGTCCTGTACGTTAAGTACCAAAAATGTATGTACTTAAGACGTACTGTGCTGTTTGGGTAGCTCCCCTGCAGATAATAAACATTTATTTGTATTATCTGTTTTAAAAATTATTGCACAGTAAGTACATTGAAGTTATGATACCACATATTAATTACTCCCAGCTGACTTGGCTTGAAATATTAGTTAAAATTAAAAAAAAAATGCCATCTAATTTTTCTAAAAGCCAGTTAAAATTAACACATAAGATTTTGAGAAAATAAATCAAAAATTCAAAAAATGTGCTTCCGCTTATTGTGAAATCGAAAATACTGGTATACAGCCTACTGGCGCGAATTCACACTTCATTGAACACCGTAATTCGCACCTCATTAAAATCGGGCCACACATTTAGGTTGTACGACCACTTAACGCCAAGGCCGAAGAACTTGTTGTCCTCTTGGGTGCAACTGACAACAAACAATTTAAAACCTTATTTTCGATTTCGACCTGTCTGTCGCCTTAACTTTTGCACAATGCACATTGTTTTGGCTCTTAAAGATGCGTATCTAGGCTGGCGTTGGCTATACAGGGCGTAAATTATTCCAATACATTTTGTTTTAATGCTATCCTTAATGTGAGTTGATACATTTATTAATACGAAATCAAAGAAGGGCCAAACTTTTTTACTGACTTACAACTTTTCGGACATTCTCAATTTATGAGTTAAAAAAATATTTTTTTCTAATTTTGTCATACTCGTATTAAGTAAAATGTTTTATCATCGCAACAAGTGACAAAATGATCTACTTCATGTAACCAGTAACATAATTTCCAACATTATGTTACCATTATGTCACCAATAGCGAAAAGAAAACAAATAAAAATAAAGCTTCTTGGTTTTAAAATCCATAATATGGATTGTTATTGAAAGGTAATAGCAAATGAAGGTTTGTTGTTGTTGTTGTTGTTGTTGTTGTTGAAGCTTCAACATATAATTGAATTAAAATAGTTGGCTTAGAACGCCCCTGGCATTTACAGAAATTACTCAAAAGCGTTGCGTCACCCTTCCTCACAAACTACAAATTGTAGATAGACGCTATCACGTGAACACTAACTCGCAGATGATTGGTTGATCCTACCAGCGCGAAAGGTCATCTTGCGAAAGATTAGCATCATCCACAGAATCAAATTATCACAACACCTAACAATAACTCACCGTCAACAACGACTTTATAAACTAGCATGGTTTCGCCACTTTGAACATTGTTCTTTTTTATTTAAATCTATCAATGCCTAAAGACCATGATTAATTTTTTTAGTTAATTTTATTTTAATAAGTATACAAATGTATGACGCTGTCACATTCCGCACCATTTAAGTATTTCCTACATTACATTTATTCCGACGCCCAACGTCCCATCGCTCTACTTCTCGACGCTTGCCGCCCCTAAATATTTCCTTAATAATATCCTTGTCAACACCCTTCGTCACGTCCTGCAGCACCTAAATATTTCTACCGTATATCTGTCCCAATGCAGTACCGTATTAAATGCCTTCCTCTACCCCGCGACGCTAGGCGCCTCGACGCAAGGCGACGCTCAACGCTGCGACGTACCTACATCGACGCCGTCACAACGTTAAATAAAATTAGTATATAATCATTCAAAAGATATATGTAACTTTCTTTGATATATCACGGGGGTTTCTTTTAAGCGAGGGCTTGACATTTTCTTCAAAATATCAATGTAACCAATAAACCACATAAAATAAAATAAACTTGTCAGGTAAATAATAACATTTACGAGAGTAAAATAACGATCAAAAAGGGGTACCGGAGGTGGGCCGTTACAGAACTTAAAAGTAGTAATATTAATTCTAATTCCATTGCTATTTTAAACTTACTCTTTCTACAAATGCAAAAATTAATAAAAACACTGGTTCACTCACAGCACGACATTGACGTTACTTTATAGACAACAAACTTAAAATGTTTATATCCATCTAAAATAACCCAGTTTCTTGCAGGCGCGGATACAAAAGGGGTATTCAGGTAATTAACACTCTCTGAGCTGCTCGAAGAACTCCTGAAATTCATTTAAAAAATTGCAGCCTCTAAATTTTACGAGCAAACGATAAAAATAAAACAAAATCGTAGCGACGAACAAAATTATTTATCCCCCCCTCCAAAAAATCTACGCATTATTACACTAAGTATAGATGACTGAAACTAATTTACCCAAAATTTTGTCTTATACCCCTTTGTCCCGAACACGATATATATATTGTAATGTTTATTTATATAAACAGTTTATTTATTTACATTGAGGCAAAAACTCTATAACCTATTTATTTAGACTCGATACTACACTAATTTATATTACATTTACTTATGCACCACTGAACTCCCCACCAGTGGAACGATACACGATCTTGCCGACTTAATCAAAAATGGCACAGCTATGTGATCTTTTTTTACCCTTTCAGGTATCCCAATGATGGTTTCTGGCAGACTCCTAATCACGTTTGGATCCAACCATTGACTACTTTCAATCAGGCTTGGGGTCCTGCCTGTTTCCCTACTCTTAGGGTTCGTATGGCGGCACTGAAGCACAGATGGATTATTGTATTACCATTTAGATGCCCTACTCCTTCCCATTCATTATTCATTCATTCATTCATTCATTCATTTATTCATTGTCTCATTCATTTCACCGTCCAGCCGACACCCATCCACGACGTGACCGGAGCATAACAGCTTAGATGTTACGAGAACGTAGATGCACACTAATCTCGAAGCTATCCTCTCCGTATGTGATGTTTACCGGCAATACAACGCAAGCGTGTTACGGAGTATTTGCAATGAATCCATTGAAAATTACATATATATGCGACATTGGTTTTCTGAACTCAATCTCTTTGCCCACCCGCTTGTTCACCGTGATTTTGTAATTATTTTTAATTATTTTCCCGACCTAAGTACATTCTTGCTTTGGTTATTTGTTTTTGTGTTATAATTTGGACATATCTATTATTTGTACATATTTCAATAATTGTAATAAATTTGTTTATTGTTCAGTGGTGAGTCAGGTATCAAAAATAATGTGTTATATGGTTTTATTTTGTAAAAACATTTGATCAACTCCTATTTTCGGTAAGATGTGTCGTGATTTATATATTAGCTAGTTATATAGCAATTGTGTAACTACCTCATACATTAGACTATGCAGAATACAAAATACAAGCCAAATATATATAGCGATTTTTGTGTTTTCTGATATTAACTATTTGAATTATAATTTTTTCACTACCACCATTATTGTATTCTTTTATTGATTCCCTTAGAAATTGGAATTGAGAATCCATTTCTTGCTGATGAGAACAAAACCGATCTAAGAAAGACTTTTGTCTTGGTATGCAAAATCAGAGGTAGAGTATTGAAATTAATTTTCTATCTCTGCCATTTTTCCTTTGGATATAATTTAATACATGTTGCAGTATTAGCCAAAGAAGTAGTTCTTTTCCGGGAAATGGTTGGTATTATTTTGTGTAACATACGGCTTTGTGATTTATTTATTTTATTTTACGTTTTGTTTACTTTTAAGTTGAAATTATTTTTTTTTTAATGCCAGTCAGGTTTCTGATTCCACCTAGTTTTTAAACTGGGTACTACAAGGTAGCTTTCATTTTGATTACTAGGTGCAGATGGCGTTACCATTTTTACTATTTGACTTCATATTCTTTCGTAACCGCCATTAATGTATATTCGTGAATTTGACGCTTATGCTAATTACATTAAATACTGGAATTAATATTTTATTTCTTGCTGATGAGTACTAATAAGGACAAAATCAGTACAAGAATTACGTTCTCTTTAATAAGCATATAGTATTAAAATTAAATAATTACTATGTGTCCTATCTTTCCTTTAGATATAATTTAATACCTATTGCAGTATTAGAAATATTGTTAAATATTGTTCGTTTGTCGTAGGCATGCAGGTACAAAAGCTAACTGCTTACCAAGGGTTATTTTTAAACCACATTTTATAAAAAATTGGTTCTTGTGGCAGAAATACATGTTTACGAAAATAAATTTAACTATGTCAAACTAGTTTATTATTGTGTTTTTATTGCCTAGTTACCAATAAGCTAACGTTAAGTTTACTTTATGGCCCGTGAAGGCATAAAGACAAATAACATTATTTTTTAGCCCACACGGAAAAAGAATGTAGAACAAATTTATACAAATATACAATTTTTCTCTACAATAAATAGTACATATAGGAAAACTTTGTAGTAAAAATTTCCAAATATTTGTAGAGAATGTATTGTAGAAGTATTATCTACAATATGTAGTAAAAATATTCATATGCATCATAGGAATTGTTCTATAAATTGTTATAATTTTTGCTATTCATCGTATAAATTTATATTGAAAATGTATTGCATTTCATAAAAAATTACGAAAATTTTACACAATAAATAGTAAAAATTCAAACAAATTGTAGTAATGTTTAATAAAATTTGTAGTAAAATATAATTATAACCTAAAAAAAATGTTCCTTAACAAAATATTCAAAATTTATTGTTTTAATCTTAATTACATTATGTAATAAATAACAGTAATTAAAACTCTCTCAGTCTCAGTTGGCTTTTCTGCATCTGAAAAATATGAAATAAAAATTAATACCTATTGAACCCATTAAAGGGGGATATCTATCATATTTACGGTAAATAAGATATTCAATGACTACGTCGGAGAACAAAGAAAAAATGAGAAAGTAGGTATGTCACAATTAAAACGAAAAAACATAATCGAACTTGGCACAACATTCGATCGTTGACCATAACTATTTTTATTAAAATAATTTACTAAGGTTATTTAAATTAAGGTAAATTATTCAGAAACAATAATAAATGTACTCACCACTAATAGAAGTTATTAAAATTTTCTCGAACCAGTACTGCTTATAATATAATAATGTGTATATAGGTACCATGCTTTGTTGTGTGAACATGGCGAACAGCTACTGCTGTCTGGCCATTTATGGTCGACGTCAGAAAACGTTGGCCAATAGCAGAATTTTATTTTATTCCATTGACTTGGAATTTCTACAATATTATAGAATATTTTTCAACAAAATTAAATTTTTATCATAAAGTATTACTATTTTTTGTAGAGATAATTATTAATATTTGTACAAATTTTAACAGAAGTTAGTAGTAGTAATTACGATAATTGTAATAAATTGCTACTTCTACAAACAATTGTAAAATATACTAAAGATTCGGACTCGTGAAAAAAAGTTTTAAAAAATGGGGGCAAGAAAATTTTTTTGTTTGCACGAATGCAATACTGAGGTCCCATAGGAAAGGCCTCAGTAATAAGAGTAAATATTTTCCAAAAACATTTTAAAGTTGTGGAATTATTAATACATGTGAGCACCTATCACTTCGCTGAATAACTAATTAATAATTATGTTGTGTGGCGACTATAAAGATTTCCTTTAATTTTGACATAAATCTGACGGTTCTAGCATACATATCACAAGGCATACGAGACCTAAAATTTTAAGTTGTAATAATCTAAACAAAAAATGTCAATGTACTTCGTAAATGATAAAGTTTCTTATTGACTATTTTAGAAATATAAGTACTATAACTAATTCTTAGACTTTCAATAAAAGAATAATTTAATAATTAAATTTTTTTAATAATTTTATAAAAATCTCAGTGGCCGAACCTGGATAATTCACTATTTCTCTAATAATTGAACTGCTGATAACAAGAGACATTTATGGTGGCAATTGATTGATTTCGCCGTACACAAGAATGTAGGCTACACTTACGTTACCTATACATAATAAAATAATCTTGCGTAAGCAAATTGATTTTATGACTCTTATAATTTTGATATAAACTATCGAGTAACCATTTATGTTACACATATTGAGCGCACTTCCTAGCTAATGTAAATCAAACTTTATTAGCATTGTTTAGTAACGTAGGTATATATGTAATACTTATTGATTGTCACAACAAACTTAATTGTTTTTGATTTGAATGTAATGCAAGATCCAAATAGCTTGAATGCTTGAAATTCGAGGATTGTCGAAACGCATAGGTGGATTTCAAATTGCTAGAATACTAGGAGTGGTAATTATATAATAAATACATCCACTCTCGAACGTAGGAAATATTACCAACAATTAACTGACGGTTTTTTAAATTGCAACAAATACAATATTTAAACAAAGTATTAATTTTATTTTAAATTAAGTCCAAAAAAAAATTACCCAGGAAGATAACAGAGCAACTCAACAGGTAATACACTTGCACATTTATCGTCATATGATAGTAAAGAGCTTTTAAGTTTTTGATAGCCAGTATTTTAATAAACAAACTAAAAGCCTTAAAATCTTTACAATTGATAAAAGCCAATTTTCCTTGTTAGCCTTACATCTTTGATATCCAGAAAATTCATTGATTTTTCAAAAAAATTAAATTAGAATTTTTAAAGTTTGAACAATATATTGGTTTTGTGTTATTCAATATTTCTATTTGGACCTAAACAACTTTGAAATTGTGTATATCGCAAATCAAATTCCGAAAAATCTCACTTTTTGCTAGTAAACGTTAAGTAAAAATTCCAAAATTCTCAGAAGTGCCCCGTGCTATGTATATCTTTTGTGTATAGTAAAATTGTTGATAATAGGTATGGAATAAAAAATCATTAGGGTTAATTGTACCTCATGTTTAAATGTGATCAGCAGAGGTCGGCCTGGTATCGCTTGTGATGGTTGCAAAAAAGATTAACATGCTATTTGTGTTACAGAAACGGCAGATATCGTACAGTTATTAATTGCAATGCCGGGGCTGTCCTGGAAATGCTCCGACTGCGTCAAAAACTGTATTTTGCTTAACCCTACTGGCGTGCAAAATATTATACATGCTATAGCTTCAATGAAGGAACAAATAAACTTGGTGAAATCAGATGTCAAAATTTTCGAATCTGAAACAGCTGAATCTCAACTAAAATACTCCGATATTCTAAAAGTCGCATGCAATCATCTTAATTCATCCAAAGAACACCAGTCAGCCGCATAATCAAACTAAGGCAGATATTCTATGTCATGTCAATCCCTGAAAAGATAACCTGCAGCTTACAAAAGTTAAAACGGTTAAAGATGGAGGAATCTTGACTGCCTGCAAAACCAAGTCAGATAATGAAAAGGTGAAGACTATTGTTCAAGAGAAAATGTCAAGCCGATACAGTATCGGAGAAATCAGTGGTATTCTTTAAAAAATACGTATCGTTGACATGCCCGTTAACTACTCAACAGAAGATCTTTATAATTATCTTGTTACATGTAACACAGACATTATTTCTGAAAATTCTGAAGTTAACATTGTAAAAATCTAACTAAAAAATCCTGAGTTATTTTAAGTTATTGTACAGGTAGGTAAGTCAGTGTATGATCGGGCAGTAAAAACAGTTAATTTATTTGTTGCTTATGATAGCTGCATTTTGTATGATGCACTTAAAGTGTACAGGTGTTTTAAATGCAATGAGTTTAATCACTTTGCACAAAGATGCACTAAACTCGTATCTTGTCCAATTTGTGGTGAGGGTCACGACTTAAAAGATTTTAAATCTGAGAGTAAAAATTGTTCCAATTGCGTAAAATTAAAAATTTAATTATATTGACTGATCATGCTGTATGGGATAGGGACAAATGTTCGGCTCATATCGATACTCTGAATAAACTTAAATATAACCTCGTACTCGAATAGCAACCACATACTTATTTTCTACTGGACCCAGTAAACTCGTTTCAGATCAAGTCAGCAGATTCTAACGATAATGAAAACCAACTATCAATCCTTTATACACTTGCGGTTTTTAACTCTGTAGACAAACTAATTGTAAAAATTTTTTCCTTAACTGAAACTTGGCTGGATTCGTCAATAATCAACTCGGAATTATTTAATCAAGAATTTATTGTTTTTAGATCTGACATAAATTTTTCAGTAAGAAATAAAACAATATGTCCCTACCATGATAAAACTTCCGAAATATCCTTTCCCCGTTTTCAACTTTATAGACTGCCAAAAATGCCTCGTGATGAATTCGAAAGCCTTTTTGAGTGACTGGAATCATTGAACTTTTTGTATGGTGGAAAAATTCTAATCCTTGGTGATTTTAATATCGTTTTATCTCTTTCTATCCCACAAACTAGCTGTTTTAAATAATTTCGTTGATGTCACAGATCTAACACAAAATAATTTTATTTTCAATAATTTTAATAAACTTTTAGATTTGGTATTTTACGACGACCGCTGTATTGTTGAGAAATCCTTAGATTTCTTAGTAACCGAAGATAACCATCATCCAGCTTTAGATATCAGTTGTGAACTAATGGAAGAACTTGACAACAAAAACAACCTAGAATCTTCTTATACAAATTATTATAATTTTCGTAAAGCAAATTTTCCACTTATGTATAATATGATATCAAATATTCACTGGACTTTTTACTTTCCTATCTGTATACAGATATAAGGAAAGTATAGGAATCATGATTTTTTTCGACTTCGAGTTTTCGACGGATTTTTACGTTTTGAGGTCCCCTGAATCCGTTTTGACTATTTTCGCGATGATGTCTGTGTGTGTGTGTGTGTGTCTGTGTGTGTGTCTGTATAACGCATAACTCATGAACCGATACACGGAAAAACACCAAATTTCAAACTTAAGCTTTGTTCCAGCGCCTAATGAGCTGATTGGATTTTGGGCAGAGTCGGAACATCTGGGGGGGTACTTTATAGGTAATCATTTTTATATTTTATGGAATATATCTGTTATTTACGTTTGGGTAAGAAAATTTTTTAAATGAAAGTTACTTCTTATTTTATTTTCTATAATTTTTGTTATATACAAAATTTTCCTAAAATGGTCCGTATTCGCGAAATTTGACAAAATGTAAAAAAATATTTTTTTTTATAAAAATTGTTCAAACAAAAGTTGTTTGTAATATAATTCCCTATAATTTTTATCCCATAGATAATTTCTCTAAAATGGACCGTATTCGAGATATTTGAGAAAATGTGTAAATTTCGAATTTTGAAGAAAACTCAAAAACGGATAAAGAAAAAAACATTAAATTTTAAACTTAAGTTTTATTTTAGCCTAACGTGAAATGATTAGATTTTGGACAAAGTCGAAATATCTGGGGGGGTACTTTATGGGAGGCCATTTTTATATTTTATGGAATATATCTGTTATTTATGTTTGGAGAAAAAAATTGTTGAAATAAAAGTTACTTCTAATATTATTATCTATAATTTTTGCCTTAAGTAAAAATTTCCTGAAATGGTCCGTATTCGAAAAATTTGACAAAATGTGCAAAATTCTGATTTTTATGAAAATTGTTAAAATAAAAGTTGTTTGCGATATCGATCTCTATAATTTTTGTTTATACATGATTTTTCTAAAATGAACCGTAATGGAAAAGTGCTAAATTTAAATTTTTCATTTTTCAGTATTTTCGTTTTCATTGAATATCTATAGAAAAATGTTTCGAGGTAGATGTATGTGGACAATGTATATATTTAGTTTATCCTCTAAACATTTATAGATATGCTGCAATAGGTTGTACAAAATAACCGGAAAAAGCCTATAATAACTAGATAGGAAAGTCATGTGTTGGACACATCAGATTTTTTAGAAAGCTTTCATAGTGTTGATGATGCCTGTACATATTTTTATGGCAAGTTGCTCCAAATTATTCAGTGCATAATAAAAAAACGTATCCTTCTTGGTTTAATCCCAGTATCATTAAAAAAAAAAATAAGAAAAAAATCAAAATCAATATAAAAAAGACAATAATATCAGGGCTTTAGAAGAATTCAAGCGCATAAGAGCTGGAGTTAAAATTGCGATTAAAACAACACATGAAAATTATCTTTTAAAAGCAAAAAATGATATATCTATTAATTCTATTAAGTTTTGGGCCTACGTCAACAGTAGAAAAAGTTCTAGTAAAGTTGCTAATAACATGAGCTATGAAAATAATACACTGGATAATCCTGCTGACATACCAAATAGTTTTGCTGATCTTTTTAGCAAGTTCTACGTTCATTCTAAAGTTTCTCATGTTGATGTGAATGAACTTCAATTAACTTGTTTAAATATTGACAGCTTTGACGATGGCAGGTAATTAACGCATTAAAATCTATAAAACCTAAGCATACTGCGGGGCCCGACCATATTCCTGCATTCATTTTGAAAGATTGCGCCCAGGTACTGGCTTATCCTCTGACAATCCTGATCAATATCTGCATCCGTTCTAGTACTATTCCGTCCATGTGGAAGAGCTCTGTCCGATTTTAAAAAATGGAAATCAAACTGACGTTAAGAACAACCGACCCATTTCTATTATTTGCAGTTTTTGTAAAGTATCAGAAATATTACTGGAACGCAGTATTTATCATAAGTAAAGCGTTATCCACTCAACAACATGGATTTGTGAAAGGTCGATCAACAGTAACGAATCTCTTAGTCATTACTCAGCATATAGCAGAAAATATCGATAAATGTATTCAGAATGATGTTATTTATACAGATATGACTAAAGCATTTGACAGACTTGACCATGGAATTTTAGTAAAAAAACTGTCTGCTTTTGGACTCTCAGATAGTCTTATTGACTTACTAAAATTATATTTGTCTAATCGTTCACAATACGTTCAGCTCAATGGGTTTAAGTCTGTTAAGTACCTTGCCACATCGTGTGTCCCTCAAGGGTCGAATATTGGCCCGCTCTTGTTTAATATTTTTATAAATACCTTTGGTAGTGTAATTAATGTTAATTATCTACTGTATGCTAATGACCTTAAAATATATGCTTCCATAAATAGTATTGCTGACTGCAAGCGACTTTCTGAAATTCTAAAACAAGTTAATGAATGGTGCCATAGAAATAATTTAAAATTATTGAACCCAGCGAATGTCTTTTACATATGCTTAGTTTAAAAGTTTCACGTCAAGCCTCAAAATACACTCATTTTACTTACCAACACTCGTACTAATATTTAAAACAACTCACCGTCATGGGCGTCATTACACAATTCTATAGGGAGGGAGCAAAAATTTTGAAAAAATTCAAATGTTTATTTGTTGAAAAACAGAGAAAATGAAAAATAAAAGAGCAATACAAATTAACAAAAGTTTCTAATAAATAAAATATCCCAACAAAAAAGACAAAAACTAAAATAAAAAAAAAACAAGAAACTTAAAACACATATTTTTAAAAACAAACAGAAGATGTGATATAAAAGAAAAATATGAACAAGAAGACATAGCCATACATAATATAAAAAAATAAAATATTTATAGAAACATAAAAACAAAAAAAACTCGTCGACGGACACTAGGAAAACGCAAATTTTTAATTTCTTCTTCCTCTACCTAAAATAATCGATGTACGCACATCATGCAAAGCGCAGTCATTTATTATAAGCTCTTTGCGTGACAGCAGCGCCAACTAAATCAGGAACTAACGGACTATATTTGCGTATACTGACAATACAATTTTTAATGGAATTTCTAATTAAAAAATATATACAGTGTGTCTACTTAAGTTGGAACCTAATTTGTATTATTGATTTTAGGAAAAAAGTTATTTTTCTTAAAAAGTCCAGCATGACCCAAAACTTAAAATACTGTCATCAGATATCAAAGTTTTCAAGCCGTATACGAGGTTTGTCAAAAAATATGAATTTTGCTCAAGAGTAAAGTACGTTTATTTTTGACAAAATCGAAAATTTTAATTAAGAAAAGTTAATTAGAATTGAAAATTACATTCAAATATGCAATTACACCGATCTATCTGAAAAATTAGATTTGTTCTAGATTTTGCATTGATCCACCTAGTTACGGTAATCCATAATTTTTCTCAGTAAGTGCATACAAAGCTGAAAAAATTTTATTTAGCTTTTTTTGTGACACTTTAACCCTTTCACTGCGGGAGCTGTACACAATTTGACGTAATCTAGGAGGCACTGACAAGAATTGTTTGACAGTAAACGCCAAAGCGCATTAGTATCCCACATAGACCTTATTCTATAATTATTATTTACGAAATTACATTACAAATGACAGCTTTGCTAACTTGTAAAGAAAAAATAAAAATTGTGTAAACAAGTATAAAACACATAGAGAAGTAGCAGTTATTTTTAATAATAGACATCCGCATAGAAACATTGGGTATTTAACAGTTACAAAAATATTAAATAAATTCAAGAGTACTGGAAGTATACAAAATAATTTTAATAGGTACTAAACATCGAAAATCGGTTACCGATGAGGATACTGAGTTTGAAGTGAGCTTTCTGGTGTAAAAGAACCAAAAATGCCATTGCGCAAAGGGCTTCTAGTATACAAAATAAAACAGTAAGTAAAGATACAGTGGCAAATATTTTAAAATGAAATAAATACCATCCATTCAAACCAACATTCGTACACACGTACATACAATAGACGGTTTGAATTTTGTTAACTCATCCAAGGACAGTTAGAAAAAAATCCATTTTTTACAGGATACATAATTTTTTCTGATGAGGCAACATTTTGTTCTAACGGAACTGTTTCATCACAAAATTGCCTCTGGTGGTCTGACATTAATACCAACTTTACAATAAAAAGTCGTAACCAATATTTGTTTAAAACAAACGTGAGGTATGGTATATATACAAAAGTAGATTAACTGGACCATTTTTTCAACCCATGAATGCGGTACGTTACTTGCAATTATTGCAAAACCAAGTCAACGACTTTATGAACGAACTTCCGCTGCAATAACGTCGAAAAATTTGGTTCCAACAAGACGGTGTTACAATTCATAGCACATTAGACGTTAGAGTATTCCTTGAAAATATGTTTAATGGAAAAGTGATTC
Organism: Psylliodes chrysocephalus; assembly: GCA_927349885.1. NCBI lineage: Eukaryota > Metazoa > Arthropoda > Insecta > Coleoptera > Chrysomelidae > Psylliodes > Psylliodes chrysocephalus. The sequence goes on from OV651816.1 coordinate 31,826,347, forward strand.
ACAGGTACTCAAATATTTTTTGGCCTGCTAGATCACCTGACTTAACCCTCCTTGATTTTTTTATGGGGTTACTTAGAACAGAAAGTTTACCAGCAAGGGCCATTTTAAAATGTTCATATGGAGAGGATAATTTCTAAAAATGTCAAACAATTACTTCAGTTTGGAAAAAGGACGATTGTATGTTTGGAAAGAGAGGGTGGATATTTTAAGATTTTAGTTGAATAAATGAAAATTTTGTTGCTTATTTTTATATGTTAATGTTGTTTATTCACTGATTATTTTTTGTATGTATTTCATATCTGTATAATAAATATTTTTGTTATGCATCCTTCACGCATTTAAATTGCTAAATTCTTCACAAGCATCAAGAAAAGGAAAGCGTTTTATGCCATAACACCGATCTATCTGAAAGCAGATTTTCTTATTTTTATAAACTTTTCTACACATTGATTGTAAATATCTGAAAACGCTATAAATTACGTTAGCTTTTGAAACATTCTGTCTTTTCTCTACTATAAACATGAAACGCTTTCTTTTTCTTGTTTGTAAAGAATTTAGCAATTTTCTTACTGACAATTTTCGATTTTGTCAAAAATAAACGTACTTTACTCTTAAACAAAATTCATATTTTTTGACAAACCTCGTATACGGCTTGATAAATTGATATCTGATGACTGTATTTTAAGTTTTATGTCATGCAGGACTTTTTATCAGGAATAACTGTTTTCCTAAAATTAATAATAACATTTTTTCCCATATGGTTCCAACTTAAGTAGAGACACTGTATGTTGATTTTAATAAAAAAGGGTATAATTAATAAAAATCAATAATAAAACATAGGCAGGCAACAATATGTACGAGAAAATGTATGATATGTTGCATAAGCGTAATAAGTTGTCATTGAAGAAAAGGTTAAATAGTGTGAAAATAAAAACATTACTATTATATAATAACGTAGTATCAAAACGTATTAACAAAAATATTTGGTATATTTGCCATTGTAATTTATATTTCCTTTATTTTTAGTTCAAAAGAACCCAGAGAAATTAATGATTAAAATTGGTTTCCTATCAATAAGTCACAAGATTGCATTTCAGCCACATACAATAATCAAAGGCAGAAATCTAATCCATGCTCAACATTTAAGAGTTAAGAGATGATGAAGAATATCATAAAATAATAATTTACTGTTTATTTAAAACCTTTCAATTTTCCGATGTCTACTATTTCCAGCAGTACTATTAATATTACAAAAATAAAGGTTTTTTCTTTTTATTGTACAGCTATCCATTTATTTCTTTGATTTAATTTCCATTTTGCTACTAAAAATTTATATAATTTACACTGTTTTTCTGCTAGTATTTTTACACATTACTACACAACAACTGTTATTGCATTATCGCCTTGGACAAATCTCGCTTGTGTTTGATTTTGTAGGTTTTCTTGTGTTTTTTCGTGGCTTTTAGTAGCATTGCTGCGTTTGGTTGTTGTCAATTAGTGTCAAAGTCATAATAAAAACATCTTTTAATTCACTTGTCTCATTTATACAAAATATTTCATTTCTGTGCTAATTTCACGTAATAATAGGTCAATGCGCGTGCGCCTATACTTAATTTAGTACTAAAAATTGATATCGTTGCAAAAAAAAACATAGTTTTAGTTCTAATTTTAGTGCTAAATTAATAATTTAATTTAGGGCTAAATTAATAACTTAATTTAGGGCTAAATTAGTAACTTAACTTAGGGCTAAATTTTAGTACTTAATTTATTATTCTGACATACAGCCATTACGCGTTGTAAAGTCGTAAAACCCGGGGGGGGGGGGGGGCAACTGCCCCCCCCCCCAAACGACGCCCATGCTTACCGTTGTATATAAAATATGTGTAATAATTATAATCAAATAAATCAGGAATTGGATATATTCAACATTAGAATTCAGAATATCAAAAGGCATTATTTAGGATAACCATCATTGTACTTCATTTCCTGTAATATTTTCCATCTTTGTATGTTTCGTGTCGTGTGAAAATATTTGTCATATTTTCCTATTCTGTAATTGGGTATTACTTGTAGAATAGTGTATTTAATAAATAAATTAGAAGATTTGGGTTCGGCGAGCATTGGCTAACAACGGCCAATATAAAAGCGGCTCCCCAAGATGGCGCAAAACACATAAAATATGTAGGTTGGTTAACAAGCTCAGAGGCCTATCAATCTAAGAGGATGCACAATTAACCTAGTGAGGTATAAGTTCTGTGGGGGATTACCTTCCCCATCTTAACTGCGAAGTTAAAAACGTATTAACTATAAAATATAATTAATGTAAAATGTTTTCAATTCAGTGCTGCAATATCTGTTACAAATGTTAATTAAAAACACATTTTTATGATTGGCTTACTGTTACGGCTTTATTTTTTCTTACAAATTTAAATTAAAACGACAATAAAACTGAGTACACCGTTGTTATCAATTTCCTTTATCTATAATAATAATCGACGATCGAACCAGGTTTCTTGTAATAGTAATAAAGCAATAAATAATTACCGCTGACAAATCATTAATGGAGTGGGTGTGGTCGAGGGCGATATTTCGAAAAATAATTAAATAAATTCTAATATCGGACCGGAGATATTCAAAGATAATTCGAGACTAATTGGACCGCTCCGTTGGAACGAATTAAATTTGCATTAGCAAGTGTCGATGTTGCGTAAGGCAGTACCTATACGATATAAAGATTGCCATCGAATAAAAAATTTTACACGGGTTTTAGGAAACTCGGGCTATTAACAGACGGCGAGATAGTACATCTTATGTTACATGAATTACAGAGCTATCATATGAGAATGAGGAAAATTAATCGAATTCGCGCTATGACGTAGGCAAAAGAGTAAATATACCGGAAAAATTTAAATGGTCACCTGCGTCGCTGTCATTATTGACATAAAATAACCCTTTTTCGGGCAAACCTAGAAAACTTAATAAGAAAAATATGTTATTTTACTCATACATTTTTAGTGCCCATCTGAAGATAACAGAAGTAGTAGAATAGTTTTTAAAAAAAGAGAACTTTGAAAATGTAACCATGTGGCAACAGTGGCCGATAGAGTAACAGAATTTCTAATAAATACACCTATATTATATTTATAAAAATATTTATTCTGAACGAAAAAATAACAAAAAAAAAAGAGAAAATTAATTGTAAAAGTCGTAGAAAGAATTTTTTATTCCACTTTTTTCTACAATATTTTGTATAACATCTGTGTACTTATACACTGATTATGGGAATAAATGTTCTCTTTTTTCCAAAAACGAATCATTTGTTGGTAAGTCGTCTTTACTCCAATTGAAAATTACTTGAACTTTTCTTTTTTTACCTTAAGAAGTTGAAACCGTAATTGCATGAGATTCTAAGTGTTTTCCAAATCTGAGTATTCTGCCGATATTTCTTTGAATATACCATATATTTTTCTAAAAGGAATTTTTTTATCGGCCAGTGTAACCAAATGGTTACTATACTATTCTTGTAACCATGTGGTTACAGTGTATATTAAAGGGATAATATCACATAAACATATCAGCACTGATTTTACAGCACATGTTACAAAATTCTTCAAAAATTTGTCGATTATGTTTTGGTGTATATCCAAAAAGGTGATGTCAGTTACGGTGAAATTGTGATCCACACACTATGTGTCACAAAGAAGTAGGATTTCCACTTTCAGTCAACAAATTTTTAAAGTTAAAAGGAGTGAATCTAAAATCTTGTTTACTACAAAGACATTTTATTAAGCGTTTTGCTTTGATAAAAAACGAAACATCCCGAATGGAACGAGTTAATAATTTCGCGAATAATTATTGTTCTTGTTCGTCAAGCATATTCGTGCAATAGTTAGAAATATATGTCACTGTCAACACCTACTGCTTCCACAGAACCACGGAAGATATGTCTTCTGTAACAAAGAACTAATAATATTGTAACTGCCATACCACGTGATCTACTTCAGCACAATTCACCGAGTATTGTATAGGGTAGAAATGGTTCCACAGATAGTAAGTGGGTTAATACACAACATACACTCAAAGCGAGCAGCAAATATAAGTGTAGAAGATGTGGAACATGGTCCTCCACATCCTCATCAGCTGCATCAATAATAACAGTCATTCTACAGACAGGAAATTTTGAGAACATACTCTGCGAAAAATTGCAAGTAGCTCTCAAAATTATAGAACAGTGGTGCAAGGACCATTTACTGTCTATCAATCCCATAAAGACAGAAATGGTTCTTTTCACAAGGAAAATGATAAAAATGGAATTAAAATCTTCATAACTCCTAAACACAAAGCTGAACTTTGCAACAAAAGTGAAGAACCTAGGTCTCACCTAACATGGATCTCACACTTGGAAAACAGAACTAAAAGAGCATGGACTTACCCGGCCATCATAAGATAGATGGAATAGAACCTGATGTAGGATCTGGTGAGGTTGAGATGTCGGTTTTAGCAGGATGCGCTCGATATGCTCTCACTGCTTCAAGCGAACATGGACTCCATTTCACCGAGATATATTTTTCATACGCCATATAAAGTTATAATAGAAAAACTAAAAGAACAGGAAGTAGCAGGTTTGGTTCATATCAACACTGATGGTTTTAAAACAAAACAAGGCGCAGGATGTGGAATATACTCCAGATCCTTGAACTTAAACATAAAAAGTGAGCAGTAGTGCCAGTGTAGTTCAAACTGAGCTCACGGGAATTTTTATAGCAGCAACATAAATCACCAGAAATAATATCACTGGAAGAAACATGCTTATCTATACAAATAGCAGACAAGCACTATTCACCCTGGACATACCACACATTTATTCAGGGTTAGTACTAGAATGTCACGAAGCTTTGACAGAAGTATCCATTAACACTGTGGTCAACTTAAGATGGATCAAAGGTAATCGTGTTGCTGATTCACCTGCCAAGAAGGCAGCCAACAAAATACTTTTTGTTGTCAACTACACTAAATCTGTAGGCTGACTCACGAGCTAGGAGGTGTCTATGTACTTGGGAGGATGCACACTGGGCCTACTGATGCCTAAGTGTTGTGGGTTAACCTACCCTCCACAGGTTACATATACAGATACAGAGGTTAAAAACGGTTAACATCTGGTAAAACAAGCAATAATCCATATCAAAAAATTTTCGTTTGAAGGCTCATCACTGGTCGAATTCGAAATTAAAAAAGGTGAATTTAGTAATACGTTCCTCCAATCACTGTAGTGGACACTGCCATTGATATCGGCGAAATTGTATGCAACTTTGGTCTGGCCGTCCGACGTGAACTTACGTATATTTAGGTATATTAGCCATTTCAGCGGAATACAGAAAAAAAAATCGTATTTAAAGTGTATATTTAGCATATTTTTATTTTCACAAGTTATGAAACAGAAAAATGAGGTTAACATATTGTGAGATTGAAATTCTCTAAAACCTCTAGTTTAACATAACATTGTTTCTATCTTATAGCCGAATATAAAATCAATTTTATTAGTACTTGCATAGATAAATATTTATCACAAATTAACAGGTAATTCATTCTATACCTTCTATTTACTGTCACGTATTTCAGTTATTTTGATTTACGGTCAACATAAAATACACTCTTTTAAATTTATTGTAATTGTATTATTGACATATCCATTCCATTTAAGTACGGATAAATAATAGCGCACATTTCCAAACAAGCTCGGGTAAAATAATAGTAAATAATCAAGTCGGTAACTTTAACACATGTAACATGGCTACCATATATAGATGAAATATGATAAACTTAAATAGGCATAAATAAATAAATAAATAATTGTTATAATAATTACGAGAGGCAGTTGTAGTTTGTAATAGATAATAACATTCATCTGTTATTATTTCATATCATAAAGAGAGGGTACTTTTCGAACAGTTCGGTTATGTTATTATTATTTATTTAATTTCTGTTGCAAAAAGGAACAAGATGATATAGAAAAATACAGTTTACTCCAAATAAACAAAAACTGTGGAATTAGGAAAATACACAATTTAAGTCATTACAAATGGAATTGAAGAACTATTCTCACTTGTGGCGTTCGGACGGGTTTGCTCGAGCGCCAGACTATTTTAATGTGGTTTACTTCACTATCTTTTGAAGTCGTATCAAAAGAATACTCAGGTAGCTAGAGTGAAGAAATAAAATTTCCAGGGAGCAACGTTATTATAGCCAGGTAATGTAAGTGTAAGCAATGGGCTTTAATCGTTACTTATACGATGTCCACTATTCTAGGTTCTAAAAGGTATATAAAAAAATAGGTAGGTAGAAAGCCTGTAACCCTTGACAGATGTAATATTACTAGTATTAATAATATTAAGCTAGAGGAACATTTAATACATATATTTTCTTACAAAAACTAAACAATATTGATTATAATATTTCTAAGTCCCACCCGGTATTACGGAATCCCTGAACAAAATAATACTACAAGAAACGGTTGAAGTTGGAACTCTCAATCAGACGGTTAAGGGTAATTTAAGACGTTAAAGTCGTCGGTGATACGACAATATTTGAAAATGTTAGATTATAAGAGCCCAAAGGGAAATATTAACATACGGCACGGGACACACGGTATACGTTCAAAAATTACTTGGCTTGTAATAAGAACGAATATTAATTAGACACGGTCGGGGAATATCAGAAAATTTATAAAGAGGGAAATATGGCCCTAAAACAATTAACAGACTTAACCAGTATTTAGCCAGGAGCGAGGCCGGCCGGCTAAATGTCTATTTTTTTAAGCTAAAATCTTGAACAGATGCCAAAACGTCTTCGTGAACTCCTAAGGGTTCCAGTTGAATCGACATACAATTCAGATAATAGCCAAACCAGTCAACGATGTTAGTCCTAGCTAAATTACGGAACGGGATAGATTTATAACGGATGAGTTACGGCCCTAGTAATGACACACGATGGACATATAACCTAGTACCGAAATAGAATGAATCCGGATTCACCCAAATTCGATATAAGGTCTTATTGAAACAGTATCTGGGAGCGATGCCGAAATGTCTTTGTGAACTCCTAAGGGTTCTAGTCAAATTGACATACAATTCAGATACTGTTCAAAATGTCGGAAGGAAAGACTCTCAGGCAGTTTACGTGTTAAATCACGATCAAAACAAAATTAAAAATAATCTTCGGTTATTGAATTCGGTTTCCTATTACAAGGCCAAGCCAAATCAAAGTCGTATTTGAAAAATATTAAGGTGTCTTAAAGTAATAAAATTATTTCGAAAAGAAATAATTTTCGTGGAAAAAATATTATATTAGGTTCAAAAATATTTCAAACTACAGCAAAATTAAAACGATTTATTTTAAACTGGCTTCAAAATTCGTTTTTACTTCGAACGGTGTGAACAAAAAAAAAACGAACTAAATAGATAAGGCGGCTTTTTACAATTTAACATGAAATCACGCAAAACAATAAAGTTCGGAAACTAAATTACCTTCAATGGAAATACTATTAGGATTCGGAATTTAAATTACTAATACTATGCGGTTTACAATTTATTGTTAGTTGAAAGCAAAATCAAAATCAAAATTAAAATCGATCGGAAAACTATCGCGCGGAGACAGTTAGGTAAAGTATTCGGCGGACTCGATTGAATTGCCAAAAACTTTTTCCCCTGCGGTCTCAGAACCACGAATGCTCTTATCAGACCGTCCGGCGCGCGACTCTTGTACTAGAAGAGGGGACGATACACGGTCTGAAATATCACACAACGCTTGCGTACCGGGTTCCTCAGAATCACGGAAATAAAATATATTTTAGATTAAATTGGAAATCCGGTGTTGCAAACCCTGAAATGATTTAATATGAGTAATAAAATAGTATTGAAAATAAGGTTCATTAAACAAAAGATCAATCATATTTGTATGTCTTAAGCCGAGGACGCATGAGCATGCAGATGTGGACGGTCTTCCGAGGCGCGGCAAATTGCCTCGCCCCGATCCGTTTGTTGGCAGTACATCAAAGAAAGGCAATGCGCAGTAGGTGCTCAGTCTGGACGGGGAACTTGTACCATACAGAATCGTACAGATTATAGCGAGTTTTTAGGATTTATTTTGCATGGAGTGGAACCAGGAACGTTTTTTGCTTCTCCTGGATTTAAATAATCAGTGTAATATCTGAATATAGCAAAATGTCCAGTTCTATTACAACACAATAAAAAAAAAGAATATCCTTGGTAGGAAATCGGCCATCGATTCTTTTCTCGCCTTTTTTCTTTAATGTGTCTGATAAAATAATAAAACATGCTTTCAACTACACGACGTCATCCTGGGTATACGGTTGCGTGCTCGCGAATTTACTGGATCAGTGGCGAACAGCGCCTCGTGCGTCCACCATTCGTGTATATAAAATACGTCGCACGAGGCATTGGGTTCCGCCTCGGCTTGCCTCATAGGCGTATGTGCTCAGATCTGTATCCACCTTTATAATAATCAACTTATGATAATTAATATAAAACACATCAATTAAAACGGCAACCACGAGTTATCTACAGTCAGGTAACTGCTTGTTGCTGTTTCATTTTTAAGTATATAACCGACTCTGTCGACATACCTTGTGTAAAATAAAAGTGTTTAATTTGTCTATGCTTAGTTTAATTCGAGGTGTCAACCACTAGACTTATTAACATCAACAACAAAACGATATTTAATTCATGCGAAATATGACCTACTTATATTTAATAAAATTATATAATTCGAAACCATATTTTTGTAACATAAATAAATAATAATAAATTTCAATTAAATTTAGGATCTTTTGTCCATACTTGTGTATAAAAATATAAGCATTTTGGCGATTGATCAAAAAAATAAAAGAATCTATTTCTTTTTTGAAAACCACTGTGCGCCCAAAGAGACAAAAACTATGAATTATATAAAAATGCAGTCACTATACTCAATACAAGGAATGAATGATAATGACAAAAAATATCAGCAAATAGATTCTCTAATTTAATACCAAATATAAATGGGGAAATGTGTTAAAAACACCGCTTAAAACAAGAACACATTAGAATCTTTTATAATATGCTCAGAAAAAAAAATTGTGGTACTTGAGGGTTTTTATGAAGAAAAAAACCTCGGGAATGAAGCTAGGCACCTCCACCATGTCACGTTATACGTGTTTTTAATAAAAGAAATCTGTCACAATTAATGTGTTCTTAAATAATTATGGGACTATCTACGTCCCGGGGGTTAAATAACAAAATTTATGAATTTGGGCCTCAATCACATAAACACTATTTAGCCTTAAATTTGGCTTCGTAGCCCTTAACTGTATAAGGGTTCTACTCTTGGTGTTAGAACCTGACACGTCTCTGTAAAAGGGCTGAAGGAAACACAATGTTTTCTCAAAACAAATATAATATTAAAATTACAACGATTATATAAAATGTCTTAACTCGACATACACAAATACAGGCTCAATATAATAATAAGTACACAAAACGTAAACTTACCATCTCCGTTAATATTTGGGCACATGTCACAACCCCTAGCTAACTATTTAAACATGTAATTATTCAAAATACAAAATAGACTTTTAAATTAGACTATGAAGGTCTAAGCTGGAGCTGCTACAGGGAATCTCCTACAAGGGGGCCTCCTGTGGGGAGGATCCGTTCCCTGTGGAAAAAAGCCTCGTGCATCTCCTCGACATTACCTTTATAACTTTCTCATAGTTTATTGTTATTAAAACTAATGTTTAATAATTATTAAATAAGCAACCTTGCACATTATTGCTATTTAAAACAAATTGTTGACATAATTAAACAAAGTTTTATGTACAGGGTGTTATTTAAATAATTAATTAAAATTAGGAAAAATATGAATTTATACGAATCGTGACAATACATGCTTGCGCCTTGATGTTTGCTAGTGTATAGTGAAAACATTACAAGCATGTGAGTGGTACAAGTTTTCGGGTTTAGCTGAAATTCATCAACGTACAAGCCTGCACGTGCATACAAGATTGTCGGTGTTTGGACAAGTACCACACTTTGTTTACATACTTTTTGAGAACAGTGACTTGCGTATTTAAGTACAGTTTGTATTCGTATTTCACGATGACCGATTTAAGCCACTTTTTAACAGACCTTATAGGTAATTTCATTGAATTTTATAAAAGTTATCCTTGTGTATGGAAAACCAAAAGCAGTAATTATAAAGAACGTAATAAATAAGATGCAGTAGGTAGTTCTATTTAACAATACAAGAAATTGAACCATATGCAATAAACAGCACTGAACGTCTTAATAGCTATTTGTGTATTATGGGCGAAAAGTAGTACTTTGCCACTTAAGACAGAAAGATGCCCGCGCGACGCGTAGCAGAGCTCGGAAATCTGTCAATTGCGGCAACGAACTTTTCGCTCAAAATTCAAACAAGATTTATTCTACGATCACATTTTTTTAAGAAATGAATATAAAAACTGAAAATTTGTCGTCAGTAGTGTATAATGTGTTGCTTATACATACGTTAATCATGTAAAAAGCAGTTGATATTCAAAGTCTATGTTAATTTGGGTAATATAACAAAAAACATGTAACTACGTACTAATAACTTGAAAATCATTTATTAGAAATAAAAATTATTAAATTATAGCTAATTTAAATTAGGCGAGCAACGAAGCTGTTAACTTTGTCGCTCAGCGAGCAACAAAGCTATTACTTATTGTCAGTTAGCGGAAAACGTCAACTTTACTGTTGGATTTCAAAGCACAAACGCCTACTTTGGATAGTGATTGTATTAAAAATAAAGTGTTTTCAGAACCCATGGTCCCAGCTTTTACTAATAAAAAGGTGAACTCCTCTGCTGATTGTAGGCTGTTAATTTCTATTTGACTAGATGTAGGATTTCTTTTTAAATATTCAATTTTATATCCACAATATGAGTCGTATACATTTTCATCCAATGTTGAAATTTGGAAAGACTATTTTAGACTGAATAAATACGCCCAATCACTGTAAAATAAAACGTTCAATTTAGCCGTTTTAAGCTTTTCTGGTTCTTTCGTGAATAAGGTGCTATCTTCCTTTTAAGAGATATTCTGATATATTCTCAAAAATTGTATTTTAAAACAAATTATGAAGAACAATGTTTAAAAATATTACTCGTAAAAATGATGATCTTGCAAATCCAATAATGATATTTGTGAAGAAAACCGAGAACTACTAGAATCCAATTCTGAAGAATCTCACACTAAAATTTTATCTTCATGCACTCTTTGCTAAAAATAAAGGTTTTTCTACATGCGTTATTGATTCTAACGATACCGATGAGCTTATTCTTTTGGTGTATTTTAAAAATTTTCTTCCAAGCTAAGTTTGATTAAAACCACGTCGTGGAGAGTCAGTGTAACCTACAAAATGAACTTGGTGATTCCACCAAAATTTTTTAAACAAAAAAAAAATTATTAAAGTATTAACTACAATTAAAAATGTTGTCTACTACGGTTACACAAGTTTCGGTTGTTCCGGTGTCAACCTTCGGGCCTTCGACGTCGCTCAGACGGCAGCTAGGGGGTGGATAGCTTACAAAAATTCCGGAAATAGTAGACAAATAAATAGGGGCCAACTGGGTCTATATAGTGGCCAAACTATGATCCTATTTCCCCAAAAACCCAGTAAATGAGGAAAGAAATAAAAGACAAACCTCAACTTATGTTCCTTTATAAAGAAAAAAAAAATATTTAGTAAATATACAAACTAATTACCTGATGGCTTAGATAATAAAAAAAAAAGTTGGAGGAAATTAAAAGGAAAAACTTACACAGTGTATGTATATGCATAACCCAAAAAAATTAATAAATGTATCAAAGTATGGAACGGTTCGTCGTTAGCTTGGTACCAGGCATGACGCTTGCGCAAAACATTAATTTCCACCTTACATAAAAAAAATATAATATAATAGTTAACTTAAATATTGTGCATCACCGTACCTATACTACTTCATATATTATAAAAACAGTAAACTTATAATCTTTATAATCTTATAACCCTCTCCAAATTGGAAGGCGATATCTGCTTAACTTTTGGTTAAGACCAAACTACCCAAAAGAAAATTATTAAACCATGAAATTTTATAATTAAGTATAATTCATAGAACTAAATAAAAATATCAAAAAAAATAATTAAAATACAACATATAAAGGACTTTAGACAGAGGTTATTTAATTAAACTCCCAGATTGGAAGAGGTTACTTAATCTCTGCCCCCACACGGGTCTTCTGAGATTGCTTAACTTATAGTTAAGTCTTGACCATTTAATAATGAATAAATTGAAAAAAAGTAAAATTATGGCAGTAGCCCTTAATAACTGAAGAATTACAACTTAAACGTGGAAGCAGTCCAAGTGTTCTGCGACCCGAAGGATTACTACATCAGCATTAAGTGCTTAAATTAAGTAAACATTTAAAATATTAATCAATTAAACGATGTAACATTTGATAATACTTAAGTTATGAGTGAAAGAACCCTAGAACATTCTGTGCTCAAAAGTATAAATAATGTTGAGAATACCTTGACAACATTCGGTTGAAAGTGAATGTATATTTTAACAATGCACGCATGAAACCTTCAATATAACGTATAAGAAAAACCTGATAGTAGGGTGTCTTCTTTCACAGCATTACCATCTTCCTATCCAGAACGATGAATCATCATTGTAAATCTAGCTACAAGTAAACTAGGTGGCTAGCATACCAATGTTCTGTGTCCCCTCGATGAGTCCACGATGAAACCGTTGAACTCCGGACGATATAACCCTCTGTGTACAACTGTTGAAATCCTGGGTCAACAATCCCTTGGGTCAAACTGTCGTCGAATCCTGGGCTAACAACCCCCTGGGTTAAAATTGTTGTCGAATCTTGGGCTAACAAGCCCCTGGGTGAAACTGTAGACGAATCTTGGGCTAACAGGCCCCTGGGTGAAACCCTTAAAATATTACAAAGAAAAATGTCAATACACATTGACTCAAGTATCCCGAACTATAGGATTACCCAAAAATGTACATAAACTAGAAAATATTCAGTATCTAGGATAAAGAAAAACTACATTGGCTCAACAGTGAGTCATAAACAGTATTATGAGCTCCAATAATTAAAATTCTGTTACACATGGTTGGTAACATAACCTAATATATACAAAACATACCTTTTTCGTAAAGGGTTAACTTGGTAGCCTTTCAAGGATGAGAACCACGTGAGATGATTCACAGCACAACAATATTCCACACTCCAAATGCTGTGAACGTCCAATTCTTGCGTTAAAATCCTATAATAGATATGGGCTGGACCAATGACCATGGGAATTTACCAATTCACTAAAATTCCCCTCAAAATACGAAATGTCCATTTACCCACAATTAACCATGAAATAGAATCTAAAATCCCCTTTAATTAGGGTAAGCCGATGGGGCTAAATATTAAGAAAATTCTATTTCGACACAAAAATCGTCTCTCGTGACTGAATACCCACTGACAGAAAAAAACAATACGTCAGCCGTCCAAAATGGCCGAAATCCCTTTCCGATAAATGTCAAGTGGGTTCAGAAATTCGTCCTCAAGAATTCCCCACTATATAACTTAACAGACCATTTACGAAAGGTACCCTAAAAACTATATTTATATACAGTATAACTACATTTGGGAAACTGTTCCCGACAAAAAATTAACACAACAGCGATCGCAAAACAAAATCCCTCACGACTTAAAATCGCTCATTGTGAAACTACCTTACCTCGGGTTCTGAGCCCGATATTGGAACGTACTACAAACATGACACTTGTCGGTGTTCTGTCGTCAAATGACGTTCATGTCATTCACTGTCATAATTAATAAACATTAATCTAACCTGACATCTGTAACAAAAATAAACAAAGAAAGTCTTAAAGAATGGTATCGTAAATAATTAATTAAACAAAGGTGAGACTATAATACATAATATATATAAACTTACAACGAAACTTGGTCTATTTTTAGGAGAATCTGGCAAATTAAAACAGTGAACACTACACTGTAAATATGACCATTGTACAAAGTATTATACTAGGGGTGAGCTACCATCCTTTTACTTAGTGATGAGATGAAATAAATTGTAATAATGATGTCCAAAAGTTAGAATACAGGTGAAATTAGTTAATGACAAAAATAATAGTGATATCATCAATACGATTTTACCCTTTTTTTTCGTGTGATTAACCAGGTAAGCCAAAACAATTTTATTAATTCGTGGGGCCAAAAATGAACGTTACAGATTCCCCCCTTACTTCAAGAGAATTCACTCAGGTGAATTCTCACCAGCGCTAGCTGTCTTCAAATCTTTAATATTCCAAGTCCCTTTGTCATTACCTTTTTCGTCCATCAAAACATATGTCCACGGAGATACCTTTTTCTTAACTAAATAGGGACCAACCCATCGAGGTGCTAGTTTCTTAGTATAGTACCGCGCAGCATCAGAAGAAACAAAATTCTTACGCCAAACCAATTGATGAGGAAGCAATTCCTCCTTACGCCGCCGAAGATTATAAACCCTTTCGTTTTTCTGCGAAGCTTTATCTAGTCGTTCCCTGACGTCCTTAAACAAATCATCAAATGCCTTGTTATTCTCAACATTATTAATACCAATGTCAGCAGAACAATCTCTCAGTTTATCTTTAATTGCAAATTCGCTACCCTTTAAGACCATATTTCTCCCAAAATTAAGATAGTAAGGAGTCTGTTTAGTAGACTCATTAAAAGAAGTACGTATAGCACAAGTCACTTTTGCTAAGTCAACGTCCCACTTTCGATGATTATCAGAAACATACATAGCCAACATCGTTTTTAAAGTCCTATTATACCTTTCAGTAGGATTCGCCTGAGGATGATAATGGGCGTTAAACCGTACCGAAACTTCATACTCCTTCATTAATGAAGAGAACGCTCCCGAAGTAAACTGTGGACCATTATCGCAAAGCAACAAACGCGGAATACCAAACAACAAAAATACCCCCTCTTCAATTCGTTTAGCTACTATTGGTGCAGTAGAGGATTTCAAAGGAAAAGAAAGCGTAAACTTGGTGAACAGATCGACAACGACTAAGATGAATCTATTGCCAGCCATGGATCGAGGTAGTGGACCTATCAAGTCAGTAGAAATAATTTCCCAAGGACGAGTAGCTCTGGGTTGGGGTGTCATATGTCCTTTAGGGCCACTCTGGTCAACCTTATGCGCTGCACAAACCGAACAATTCCTAACAAACGCAGCCACATCTGACCTAAGTTTGGGCCAATAAAACCTTTCACTAACACGCTTAAAAGTTTTCAACACACCCATATGTCCAGCTAAAGGCAAATCATGCAATTGTTGCATAACCCCTCGCCTATCCCCTTTAGGAACAACTTCTTTCCAATCGTCAGCAACATCTCCTAAAGTCTTATAATTTGTTCTAATGTGTTTGAATAGCTTACCATCAATGACTCGCCACTGTGAGTACTTTATAGGGTGTTTTAACACCTTATCTATCATACCACTGTACCAACGATCTTTAACAACAGAAACCTCACTAATCTCAACATCCGGTATAGCCCTAGACAAAGTATCCGGCACAACATGATCTTTACCCTTGCGATGAACAATCTTAAAGTCGTATTGTTGGAGTTTGACACTCCATCTGGCTAATCGACCAGCAGGGTCCTTTAGATTTTGTAACCAAACCAGGGAATAATGATCGGTGATTACTGTAAATGAGACACCCTCTAAATACGGTCTAAGTTTCTCTACTGCCCATAGAACAGCCAAACATTCACGCTCCGTAGTGGAATAAACACGTTCCTGCTTAGTCAACGAACGACTCATATAACTAATTACTCGATCCCCATCTGGACGAATCTGAACGAGGACAGCACCGAGTCCATAACCACTAGCATCACAATGAACTTCAAATGGAAAATTATAATCAGGACAACTTAGCACAGGGGCCTTCACCAAACATTCCTTAATCTTATCAAATGAAACAGCACACTCTGGTGTCCAGCTAAACTTCCTACCCTTACGCAACAAAGCCGTAATTGGTGAAATCAAAGTGGAAAAATCGGGAATAAACCTGCGGTACCATGAGAAAGTTCCTATCACACCACGAACATCTTTAACACATTTAGGCGTAGGTAACAACAACATAGCCTTGACCTTGTCAGGATCCACATGAAGTCCAGTCCCATCTATAACATACCCTAAATACTTCAATTGGGGACGACAAAAATAACACTTATCCCAACTAACAGTCAAATTGGCTTCCCTAATACGCCTAAAAACTTCCTCTAAAATAACCAAATGTTCCTCGAAGGTCTGAGTAACAATTACTACATCGTCTAGATAGGTGAAAACGTTAGGTTCCAGCTCGGGTCCAAGAACTTGATCAATAAGGCGTTGCCACGTCGCAGGGGCATTATGGAGTCCAAAGGGCATTCGGTTAAACTGAAATAACCCACGTCCAGGGACAGTAAAAGCTGTAAAAGGCCTTGAAGACTCAGCCACCTTTACCTGCCAATATGCAGATTTGATATCCAATGTGGATAAATAATGGGCATTACGAAGTTTGTCCAAAGTATTGGTAATATAAGGAAGAGGGTAACTATCCCTTTCAGTTACAGCGTTCAACTTGCGATAATCCACGCAAAAGCGAAAAGTACCATCCTTCTTCTTCACCAGTAAAATCGGCGAACTCCACGGGCTGTTAGATTTCTCAATAACACCAAGACGAAGCATTTCTTCCAACTCCTTATCAATATGTTCCTGTATCACTGGAGAAACTGGGTAATATCTTTGTTTAATGGGTGGAGAATGACAAACAATTGTGTGTTCAGCAACATTAGAACACCCTAAACTAGTTCCCATTAAAACTTTGTTATGCTCAATTACAGCATCCAAACGAGCTTTCTGCAAATCACTAAGCGTAAAACTGCTCCTAAGATGATCTACTGTGGCAATATCAACGGAAGACTCTGAAAAATGCCACTCATTATGTCTAAGATCTGGTACAACCCCCATTATTCTCCAAAAATCAGCACCCAAAATAAGAACATGTGGAACATCTAACACTACTAAAACAGGAATAATCTTGACTTGATCTCGAAGGGCAAATGGAACCAAACACTCACCAATACACTCACACATCCGTCCATTCGCAACCCTACAACTAGTTTTCTTCGAAGTATCAACTTCTAAACCTAAAGTCTGCAAAAGTTTCCAACCAGTACTACCTACAATAGTCTTCGACGCACCCGAATCCAAAAGACCTAATAACTCAACACCAAATACGTTTACCTTAAGATAGGGCCTTTCATCATCCCTAGCATGATCCAAAATATAGTCAAGAATGGGTTGAACTTTAGTCGAGCGTTGTACAGCACTACTCTTTCGACCAGTTAAGAGCGCCTGACTTCGTTTCCCTGGTTACACCTTGGACAAGTCCTCACTGAATAACCTTCACGCTGACATTTAAAACATTTCAGCTGCTTGGGAAGAAGACAACCAATTGCTCGATGCCCAGGTTTCTTACACCGATAACATACAACTGACGACTCTTTACCAATCGACATACTATCTACCTCCAAACGATCTACTTGACGTGTGTCAACATCGACGAAAGCCAAATCTCTTTCTAATACATTACCTCTTCGACTGTTAGGCTCAACATAGCTATTTATAGCATCGCGTCTATCCTCCATACGACGACATACTTGTCTCAACTCCTCTACAGTACTAGGAAGTGGATCTCTCAATCTATCTTGATAAAAAGGGTGTAAATTCTTAATAATAATTGACATTTTTGCGTTTTCAGGCACAAAACATCCCAACCTACTAAAGTAACTAGACATAACAGCAAGATAAACACCTATAGACTCAGACGAATGTTGTGTCCTTTTCCTGAGTTCATCAAACAAATCATCAGTATGATGTGCAGTTAAATACTCTCGTTTGAACTCATCTTTTAATTCACACCAACTGTGAGCACGAAGCCTGACATCCTTGTAGAATTGATAAGCTTTGTCGGAAAACAAATCAACACCTGAATCTAACAATATTTCTGATGGAACATGGCGAGCGATACGAAGTTCTTCTACTCGTTCGAGAAAAGCTGTAATGGACAAAGACCTAGATGATCCAGAAAACTTTTCTAATCCCCACTTATGTGGCGGTACCATTTTAGAATTTAGGCTATGAGACATATTAGCCTGCGAAATATTAGTTTGAGAAATAGTAGCCTGAGAAGAAGCATGTGGGATACTAACAACAGGAGACGAAGTAGCAGCATTTTGCACACCATTCAAAAATTGTCCATCTAGATTACTGGTCACGACACTCAATGCAGCTGGTACAATAGCATCTTTACTAGGAGTTGGTCGCGATTTCGTCTGAAACTCATCATGCAAACTAATCAATTTGGTCAATATTTCTGTTCTTTTGCCTTCAAGTGTTACATCTCCAGCAGTATCCATTTGATCAAACCTATTCCATGTGTGTGACAACTTACTCTGCAGTTTCTGAGTCTCGCTAACATTATTACTCCCACTATAACTACTTAACAAAGCGTCTAACTCCACACACTTCCTGGAAAGAGCAGCCTCGTCATCAGCAAACTTAAAAGGATAACTAGGGTACTTAAAACTATCACCAGCTTTTTCCATACGCAGAGCCATAGAAAGTTGAGTTCGCATCTCTTCTGCGGTGCCAACATTGAGACCTCTAAAGCGGAGTTCCCACTCAAGCTCCTCTTTCTCCAAACGATTAATAAACATTTTACGAGCCATCTTAATATCAGAACTCATAAACTCGATATAAATATAAGTTCCAAAATATACAGTATATAGTGCGAAAATAATAATAAAGTCAAAATTTCACTATAATACACACTTAGTTGACTTTCTTTAAATACTCAAAATTCAAATAGTAAAAATCATTTAAAAAGGTGAATCAATGAATCAAATTGGTACACTATTCAGTTCTTACAACAAATGGTAAATGCATATACATATACTCAATTCTATCAGTATGAAAATTATCTAAGACTTATATTCATCAAAAAGCCAAGGTAATCACTCAAAATATAATATTTTAAACACGACGGCCCCACGTTGGGCGCCAAAAATGTAACCTACAAAATGAACTTGGTGATTCCACCAAAATTTTTTAAACAAAAAAAAAAATTATTAAAGTATTAACTACAATTAAAAATGTTGTCTACTACGGTTACACAAGTTTCGGTTGTTCCGGTGTCAACCTTCGGGCCTTCGACGTCGCTCAGACGGCAGCTAGGGGGTGGATAGCTTACAAAAATTCCGGAAATAGTAGACAAATAAATAGGCGCCAACTGGGTCTATATAGTGGCCAAACTATGATCCTATTTCCCCAAAAACCCAGTAAATGAGGAAAGAAATAAAAGACAAACCTCAACTTATGTTCCTTTATAAAGAAAAAAAAAATATTTAGTAAATATACAAACTAATTACCTGATGGCTTAGATAATAAAAAAAAAAAGTTGGAGGAAATTAAAAGGAAAAACTTACACAGTGTATGTATATGCATAACCCAAAAAAATTAATAAATGTATCAAAGTATGGAACGGTTCGTCGTTAGCTTGGTACCAGGCATGACGCTTGCGCAAAACATTA